>VWZX01007039.1:0-96589 GCA_013399015.1 Galbula dea | reverse complement strand
TAGGGAATCCTGCTGTGGCAGGGGGGTTGGACCAGGTGATCTTTCAAGGTCCCTTCCAACCCCAAACATTCTGTGATTCTGTGAAAAGTCTAGTTAAGCAACAGAAAAAAGTTCTATAAATGAGTGTCATTTAAGAATAACAAATAAGATCCAGACAAGCATCAGCCTAGGTCAGAACTCTATCTCCAGCTGGGGCAAATAACAGGAAAAGAAGATAATAGGGCAAACCCAGAGTGATAGTTTCCAGTCTACTTGCCTAGCTCTTGGCAGAAGGCAATTTAAAGACTTCTGGAGTTGGAGGTTGTTTGGATGTTGTGTTTCCTAACTGTAGATGTCCTAGCTGCCATTGAAGTACCTGAGTTACCACCAGTGAAACAGCAAACTGCTTAAGAATGTGTGTCTGGAGATAAAAATGGCCCCAGGGTGGAAATGTGTAGGAAGAGAGGTATTTTCATCTGTTTGTGACTTGACTTGGTGCTATACTCTGCAGCAAGGCCCACCTCAGCAGGAAGCTGTGCAGACTAACTGGGGAGAAAGGGTGCTCATTATTGTTAGGTAGGAAAACCCTGCCAGATTCTTATAATCTTCACTAAAAGGCAGTCTGGCAAAAGAAGGGAGGTGTTCAAGATTTATTATTGGTTTTGATGTACTTGAGCACATTATTGACCTGTTAGATGACAGAAGAGCCTCCTCTCAGCTCACCACAGAATAAAGGGCACTTTCAGGATGTTGTGCTTAAATACAGCATTTGGTTTTCTCTTAGAGGCTGTACATAGGTGCATGTGTAGACATCAAAGCCCTTCTCCCCTTCCTTCCTTCAGTCATGTCATACTCAATTTTCACAACAAGTCCTTTCAGAGCTGCACTCAGCTACAGGGCAGAAGTTTGGAATTTCAGCTTAGGGTATGATCTGATAACTGCTGGTTTAAGACTCCTGAAGATGTCACATCTAAAGGGAGGAAAACAATATTGCCAGAGCCTGTTTCAAGTTATGCTTTGCATTGTAATTGTTCTGCTGCCAGAATCTGGCTGTATTAGATAACTGCACATCCTGCATGAACCACAGCCACAAAGAAGCCAATCCTAATTGAATATAGAGGAGCAAGCTGTGACCCTCATCCTTTTTTTTCCTCTTTGTGACAGAGGACATCATGCTAAGCCACATTTTTATATGGTTTTCTTACTAGTCCTTTTAGAAGTTGCTAAAACATAGCTAGGAAAACACAAGACAAAGAAAGAAACAAAGGTGTAATGAAGTGTCTGATAACTACTTTAATGGGAGACCTAAGCTGCTCCTTGGAATGGTACAGGGACAAAGGTGTGAAACATTGGGTAGTGTAAAGGAATTGATTTAATGTAACTTTTGTCATCTCCTCTTTAACCTTCTACTTAATTAACTTTCCAAAATAGATTCTTAGAAGGAGAAGGGAAAAAAGAAATGCTGGATGTCATTGTTGGCAGCTGAAATAGGAAGACATAACTTCAGCCTTTGTGAGGCTGCACCTCAAGTACTGCGCTCAGTTTTGGGCACCTCACTATGAGAAGGACATAGAGGCATCAGAGTGTGTTGAGAGAAGGGCAAGAAGACAGGTGAAGGGTCTGGGGAAAAAAGTCTGAAGAGCAGCTGAACAAGATGGGGTTGTCTAATGTGAGGAAGAGGAGGCTCAGAGGAGATCTTATCTCTCTCTCAGGTAGTTGTAGTGGGCTGGGGCTTGGTTGATCTCTTCTCCCAGGTTGCTAGTGAGAGGACAAGAGGAAATGGCCTCAAGTTGCACCAAGGGAGGTTTAGATTGGATGTTAGGAGAAATTTCTTCCCAGAAAGAGTGGTTAAGCATTGGCACAGGCTGCCCAGGGCAGTGGTGGACTCATCATCCCTGGAGGTGTTTAAAAAGCTTATAGATATGGTACCTGGGGACATGGTTTGGTGACATTGTGGTGATAGGTTGATGGTTGGACTTAATGATCTTAGAGGTCTCTTCCAACCTTAATGATTCTGTGTATCTTTGTGTTTTAACTTGAGTTACTTCAATAAATTAGCTTGACACTGGGTTGTTCATTTCTGGATGACCACAGCCTTGTTATCCAAAGTTTTAGCAAGATCATAGGATCATAGAATGGCTCAGGTTGGAAGGGACCTTAAAGATCACCTAGTTCCAACCCCCCTGCTATGGGCAGGGATGCCACACACTAGACCAGGTCATCCAGGGCCACATCCAGCCTGGCCTTGAACACTGCCAGGGATGGGGCAGCTACAACCTCTCTGGGCAACCTGTTCCAGTGCCTTGCAACCCTCTGGGTAAAGATGAGGAACTCATGCACAGAGAAACTATATATATATATAGAGAGAGAGAGCTGGAAGCCAATTTAATCTCTTCCTAAAGAACTCTTACTGGGACTTTGTAGTTCATTGTAAATGTCCCTGTTTGACTCTGAGTAGATGAAAAAAGCTCCAGTCTTTCAAGGGGTGATTATTGCACAAGTTCTGTGTTCTGACATATTTATTATTAGAGAAAACTATTAATCTTCAAGTGATAAGATAGCTTGGCCAGAAAGCCACATTTTTCATATTTGATCTCCTTTGATGGTGTCATATAGATGGAATATTTATTCAGGCAATATATTAAAAAATGTTACTTAAAATAAATTATTGGAACATCTAATCTGTTTTCTGGTCCCTGAATGTTCCTCAGCTTTAGGCAGAGAAAGAGTTGAACTATTTGTGCAAAAACCTGTGTGTGGCCTTCATTGCACCAGGGTATCTTCACTCTTCTGGAAGCTCTTTTAGGCTTGTAAATCTTAATTTGACTGTTAAAAAGCCTGTTTTGGGGCTTATAACAGGGTAGTTATTTTTATATTTATAATTAAAAAATAAATATTAAATAATATAAATAAATAAATAAAATTAAATATATTTATATTTATAATATTTATATATAGAATATATAGAACAAACACTCTTAGTCCTGAGGAGCCTCTGAGGAAGCTCTTGGAGTCCTTTAAAATGGGAAGAAAATGTTTGGGCTCTGGCACCTGTTGTCACTGCAAGACTTTCAGCCTTATGTCAGGTCAAGATGCCAATGTCTCTGTGAGTTCATAAATGCTTTTCACTTACCATAAAATCTCCTGCAAAGCTATTTGTGCTCCTGCTGCATTTTCCCATTTTGATTGGTGACCTTAATTAAAAGTGGAGGAGCTCTGTTTTCTCCCTATTGAAATGCAAGTGGCTTTTTGTGAAGAGTTCAGAACTGGAAGCCTGAGGCAAGTAAATCACTGCTATTACCTGGGGTGAATGTTGATGGTGAACCAAGCAGTTTCTTTTCCTTTCATTGGAGGCTGCAGAACAATGATCTATAGCTGGGATTTAAATTTTTTTTCTAGTGACCATGCAGGAAACAATACAACAGGAAAAAAAACCAAAACACAACAAACCCAAGAACACCACAAACAAAAAACCCACACAAAATCCCCCAAACTACACAAACATTCCTAAATCTCAGCACTGTAAAAGATCTGAGAATCATTTGTCAACATACCTTCCAGGCTTTCTAAATTTAATTTATGTCTGTGGAAAGCAGTTTACACATTAAGTCTCCATCCCTGATCCTGGCCCAGTGAGACACCTACTCCAGACTAATTTGCTGCACTAAGCCTTCTAGCATGGCTCTTTTCTGACTGGCAGTCAAAGTGATGAATTTCCAGTGTGGCAAAGAGAAAGAAATGCAGGTCTTTTTAGGAGGATATGGTGTGTAGGTTTGTAAAGAACTTGAGACAGTCAGCAAACAAAATACCTTGGCACTTGAAGCAACTTTTCCCAAGATAATCTATATTGACTTTCTTTAGAAAAAGGTATTATATATCTATCTATCTAGATAGATATAAGTAAAGCCAGTAAGATAAAAACAGCTCAGTATGGAAATTTATACTATTTGAAGTCCCTTCAGACAAATTCCTGAAGCTGATGTTGAGCAGCTGCTAGCTGCTGTTAGTGTTGAATGGCTGCTGTCCTGCAGAGAGGACCCTGTGCCACAAGGCTCTTTGGGGCTGGTTTCTCCCCACCCTTCAACAGGTGCTTAGTTGGGACCATGGAGATGGCTTGCATGGGACTCATGAAATCTGCAGGGTAGCTGCTGATCAGAGGATTGTCAGAGCTGGAAGGGACCTCAAAGATCATCCAGTTCCAACCCCCCAGCCTGGCAGGGACACCAGCCACTAGATCAGGTTGCCCAGGGCCCCATCAAGCCTTGTCTTAAAAGCTTCCAGGGATGAGGCTTCCACAACCTCTCTGGGCAACCTGTTCCACTCTCTAACCACCCTCCTAGTGAAGAACTTCCTCCTGATAGTCAACCTAAATCTGCCCTCCTCTAGCTTACACTAGGTTTCTGCCTTAGCTGATTTCTTCATTCAGAGGTAGCTGATTGTGAGTTGTCCCATGTAAGAGGGAGAATACCAGCAGTAATTAATACTTCAGAGGGTATTTATGTTATTGTCTCCAATATCATCTTCTTAGATAGCTGCTCCTGGGTTACCAGATAGCAGCAATCAGCTACAGTACTTCATGCTGTTTTGCTTGCTCTTTTCTACCACAGATGGATCTTTTCATACTTACAGGCATTTATTTGGTTCAGTGGTCTAGATCTTTGCTATGTGGCTTAAATGTAAGAAAAACCCAAGTGGTACAATGTCAGGTAAATCTCTCTGGGCAACATGTTAATAGCATTTTGGTAACATGAAGTACCTGAGTCAAAGGGGGAGAAGCCAGGACTTTTCCCAAGCTTTGTGGTTGCTTGAAAGGAAAGTTTGTATTTGTCATGGGTGATTTTTGGGAAACCATGAGTATGGAAAGGAGATAATTTTGGTTCCTAAATGAGGCTTTAGGGCAGCAGAATAACTCAGCCACAGGATTCCCACAGCACCCTCCCTAGTTGGGAGACCAGAGCAGTATTCTTCTGTGAGCACTGCACTGGAATGGGAGTGGGGCTTACAGCATGCTGCCATTCCATATGCAGCACAAGATGCTCCCTGGGTTTACAGTGAACCTCTTTTTTGGCTGTGGCCTTCAGAAGGATGATATGTTCATGTCTGCAGATATTCAATATAAAAATGACTATCTGACTGCACTTTGGACTGGCAAAATTGCAGAAAAGAGGATTCATATCTTTGAAGGCAGAGCAATCCATGACATGTTTTCCCATTTTCTGATCAACAACAACAAAAAAAGACACAAGTACATGTTGAAAGTGTGAATATAATGAAGTAAAGCTTAATGCTACTGTTTAATACAAAGCTCCACCTATATTCTTGCAACTGGGAACTTTGCAATCTTCTGGTTTAAATGCAGTTTAAACTGCTATGTCTGATATTATAGTGACCTGTTATCCCCTCCAGCATAATACTGGAAGGCTAGATAGGCAGAGTAGGGGGGAAAAATGACTCAAAAGATCAAGATTTCATCTTGAAATCAGATTTAGGATCAGAGGCTTTCACATCCCCATAAGGTGATTTTTGGCCTTGTTCCTGTTTGTGTCCAGTTATGCTAGTTGACTTTTGGAGGAACTCCCATAATGTGCTTATCTTTTCACATACAAACTTACAAACTGCTGAATGTGGAAACAAACAGCATTGTCAGTTAGGAAATATGCTTTATATTAGGGCACTGAGCAGCATTAGGAAGCAATTATGTAAGCAGAGTTGTTGGAATGCCACTTCCATGAGAACTTCTATTTTGTCAAAATGGATATTGAAGAAAGGATTGGGCAATTTCTTCTCAAGGGATGAGGAGGAACCCTAAAATATCAGTGTATGAGTTGGGTTTACTTGTATAAATACAGAATCCATTCATGAAATTGGTGTTTGGGAACATCTGCTTGGTTTACTTGATTTGTGTTCCTTAGGAATGAAAACCTATGTGAACTGGTTGATTGTAAAATACCCAACTGCAATATGAACACCAGGAGTGTGTGCATTGACTGACTATTTCATTTATTTTAGACTTAAAAGGAAAAGTTTTATTTGGGCAAGGAGAGTTTTAAGCATATGGAGAAAGATTTTTGCAAGCCTGTGTTGCTCATTTGTTTTTCCATATAGGTATTTGGCAAACAGTAGAGAAATTGGGACTATAATGCATTAGAAATTAAAAAGAGGTGTTTATAAAATGCATTTAAATAATTTTTGTAGTGTGTTTAAGCCATGGCTGCTTCCTTCCACTACTCTGAAAGTAAGCAATATTACAGACAGCAAGAAAAAAAATGAGGATGAAAAGCCTTAATGTCAGCAAGGTGCTGCTGTTTTTAAAAACTATTTAACCACAGTGGTGAGGAAATGTGTTCAATGTTTGTCTTTTTAGTTGTGAAAGAGTAAGAATCACATCTTTAAACAGTGCATTTTTTTTCTTTTGGAATTCTGGAAAGATTTTTATTTAAAACCCAGTCATTTGCAGCTCAATTCTTCTAAATAGTCTGGTAGGGATGAAGACTCCAAACTGCATACATTGGGCTGTGCACCAGACACCTGAACTAGCAAGAAGCATGGCAGAGCAATTAGCAAAACTGCTGCTTGAAATCAAATTTGGATTTGTTCATGTTTTAAAGAAGCCTCAAAAAAAACCCCACTGCCATCAACAGTTAGTAGAGGAATTGGTTTGTACTGCATGATAAAGCTGTAGAGCAGGAGAAATTTTCAGAAGTGGTGTTTTAAAGGCATACAGGAAGGTAATAAAGCCTTGAAATTCTTAGGAGGAGCTGTTGATACCCTGGAAGGTAGAGAGGCCCTGCAGAGAGATCTGGAGACTAGAGGGCTGGGCAATCCCCAACTGCATGAAGTTTAACAAGGGCAAATGCTGGATTCTGCACCTAGGATGGGGCAACCTTGGATGTATGAGAGGCTGGAGGCTCTGCAGGAAGGGATCTGGGAGTTCTGGGTGTCAGCAAGTGAAACATGAGTCAACAGCATGCCTTGGCAGCCAAGAGGGCCAACAGTATCCTGGGCTGCATCAAGCAGTGCATTGCTAGCTGGTTGAGGGAAGTGATTGTTCTGGTCTGCTCTGCCCTGATGCAGCCTCTCCTCAAGTACTGTGTGCAGTTTGGGGTGCCACAATATAAAATGGAAATAAAACTGTTAGAGAGCATCCAGAGGAAGTCCACAAAGGTGGTGAAGGGTCTAGAGGGGAAGCCACTTTGAGTGGTTGGATCAAGCTCAGCAATCTTTATGCTCATAAAGGAGCACTGTTCCAATCAGTGGCACTCTGACATGAGTTAGATAAGGAGGAATTAATTAATCCTCTGTGGCTCACTTTCTTTGTCTGAAATGAGGGGTAATGGCTGTACCTCCTTGATCACATATGTCTAAGAATGCATTGAGATCCTTATCCTAAATGTACAGACAGCAATGCCAGGAGTAACTATTAGATTATCTCCTCTGACCTTGCTTGTAACACAATTACGTTATCTATGTAAAGCAGATCTTGCACTGGGATAAAACATAATTCACATAAGGCTAAAGCTTATCTTCCAAAAAAGCATCAAGTCCTGAAGATGTTATGGGGCAGAGAAGTCTCTGTCTCCTCTGGCTGCTTGGCTCCACTGGTTAATCACAGTCACTGCTGAATTTGTCATCTTCCAAGTGTTGACTTTGTGCCTTTTTTCCATGGGCTAAAGACCTCTTTGGCAACAAGCATTTTCTAAAGGTGAAATCCTTTCATGCTACAATCCCATCACCTTTCCACCATCTCTTGTGAGACAAATCATGCTTCCTAACTTCCTCTCCTCCCTCTCTCCTCACTTCTATTTCTCAAGCCATTCCATCCAAAGAAAAACCAGAATGGTTGTGATGTTTTCCTGCACCCTATCCAGCTGCCCAACAATGGTTTTAAGTTATGGTCAGTGGAAGGGCTGGTTGTGTTCCAGTCTGTCTCACCAGCCTGTGTAAAACCATAAGATCATCTCCTGGTTTGCCTCTCTGTTTTTTTTTTTTTTTGCAGTTCATGACCACTGTTTGCTCTAGCATTGCCCTGGGATTTCATGCTGAATTATTTGTCTGCTTCTGTATTTTCACTCCTCCAGGGTTACAACTTTCCAGGAAATGGGCTGTCTCCTTGGTCTTCTCATATAGTTTTTGGTGGTGGTGGTTGTTGTTGTTGTTTAAAGTCCAAGCATGTTCCCACTGGGATATTTGCACAGGCAGTTGTTTTTCTTCAAGATTTAGAATGAGAATATATTTCAGGTCAGCATCAGATATCACTGTGCAAACACTTCAGTTTGCATTTCCCCCATACAGCAAATGTTTGCAAAAGGATAAGGATAAAAATGAATGGGGGGGGGGAAAAAAAAGGCTACTATTTTTACTAGTACAGTGTATTCTCCATATCTAGGGTTGGAAAGTGCAAAGAAAACTTACATTTTTCTCTCTGGAATAAGAAATCAGCTTAGCAAATCACAGAGTGTCTCTCAGGAATGTAACTTAACTCTCTATGTAGAAAACTCTCTGATAGCACACAATCCATACAATCTGCAGCTCAGGGCACTGATCAATCAATATTCCTAACCTCTATAAATGGTAGGCATCTTTCTTTTCCCTGCAAATCTAGCTTTTTCATGCATCCCAGGTCAGAAGAGGGAAAAGTACAGGATTTCTTAGTGCCATGAGTAAAACACAGTGGGTTGAAAACCGAAGTGAAGCTGTGTAAGACAGTAGGCTGGAAAATCAACATGGGCTAGAAATAGAAAGCAAGATTAAAGGTAACACTTAGCCACAAGATTAAAGGTAATACTTAGCCACAAGTCTATCCTTAGGAGCCTCAGAATAGTATGCAGTTAAATAAACACACACACACAGAGGCAAAGCTTACTTTGTAAAGTGCCTTGCTCTCACTTCTAACAGCACATGATTGTTATTTACTGTGGGATAGTGAACCACAGGAAGCTGCCCTTTTTTAGCCCTCTTGCCCTGGATAAAAAGCTGGCTGAAGGCATCTCAATATAAACTTCCTTCCTTCCCTTCCCACTCCCAGACCCCTGCCCCACTCCCCCTCTCCCAGCTGTGGCTTTTTTTTCCTTGACTGCCTGTCTAAGCATCTGCAGTTCAGACAACTGAAGATCTTTGTTTTTTGTGGTGATGCTGAGTTTTTGTGTTTTGTACAAGAGCCAGAGAGAGCAATGATGTTCTTCTGCCTGACCTGAGCTACCTGAAGTACAAGAACTTTGATTTGCAATGGGAACCTCCCCACCCTCAGCCCTTTGGTAGGAGGAAATCAGTGATTACAAGAAAGACACAGAGGCATTGGAGCATGTCCAGAGAAGGGCAACAAGGCTGGTGAGGGGTCTGGAGAAGATGTCTTATGAGGAACAGCTGAGGGAACTGGGGTTGTTTAGTCTGAGGAAGAGGAGGCTCAGGGAAGACCTGATCTCTCTCTACAACTACCTGAAAGGAGCTTGTAGTGAGATGGGGGTTGATCTCTTCTCTTGGAGTATCAGTGAGAGGATAAGAGGAAATGGCCTCAAGTTGCATCAGAGGAGGTTTAGGTTGGATATTAGGAAAAACTGATTCCCAGAAAGAGTTGTCAGGCATTGGAAGAGGCTGCCCAGGGCAGTGGTGGAGTCACCATCCCTGGAGAGGTTCAAAAACCATCTAGATGTGGTATTCAGGGACATGGTTTGGTGGCATGGTGGTGATAGGTTGATGGTTGGACTTGATCTTAGAGATCTCTTCTGACCTTAATGATTCTGTGATTCTATGAAGCAATTTGCAACCTCAGAAAGTTTAAGGACAGCATGAGCAGCTTTAGCTGGTTTCTGACTGTGCAAGTGGTAGTTGTTTAATAAGATGAGTTATGTTATTCCAGTGCTGTGGAGCAGAAATACCAATAGGCTTTGACACTTGCCATAGCTAAGTTTTAAGTGAAAGGAAACATAAATATTGCATCTGGGCATCCTGTGAGCATGGGAACATGGACAATGAGGTGCTGAGATCCCGTTCATTCCAGTGAGAATGGGTTTGGAATGAATTTGAAGGTGAAGGGGATGAAAGATGTGACTGAAGAGCTGCTTTGTTAGAGCAACCATTCACACATGTAATTTATCTTTGGCTAGGGAAACAGGATCACAGACTTTATATCCAAGGTGGCTTAAGCTCTGCTGGTTCACTTTGCTTGTCCTGATGATTTTTGGTTATTATATTCTGCTTTGCATTTGCAGCAGGCTGGTGTTGTAAGTCAGGAGTAGCAGTAAGCAGTTAAACTGTGCTTACTGTTAAGGATTATTCTGTGCTCTTTCAGAGGTTTGCAAATCACCTTGAACTGTGAGAGTGTTTTAACCTCTGCTGCTAGATTGCCATTGCATGTCTAGCACTGTAACATTTAACTGGGAGCTAACAAATGAACTACTATTTCAAGGGGCTTCTTTTCAATGTTGTTGGAGTGCTGTGTGTTTCCTAGTCTGGTCAAAGCTCTTTGTTCCTAAAACTATTTCTTATTTAAAGATTGAAGCTGGATGAATTTTCTTTTAGAGTCAGTGAATCTGGTGAAAGATATATATTTTTTTTTGGTCTACTGAAGATGTCTATAGATTCAAGTTGGATTCAGTCAATGTTTGGAGTCCTAAAAGGGAAGATTGCACTGGGGAATCAGAGCTTTTAGTTTTGAAATATGAAAACTGATTAAAGAAGAAAGTTGCAAGAAGAACAAACTCAATATCCTGCTCAGTTCTGAGTGAGGTGCTTTAGTTAAAATGCTGGCAGCCCTTATTTCCCTAACTTGGTCAAACTTTTTAGTTCCAGCTACTGGACTTATGAAAAACCTAATAGGCTGGACTTGTCAGGGGATAAATCCACACAGAGTCCTAGGGAAGGGTGAGAGGAGGTGCTTGGAAAGGCAGAGTAGGGAACTAAACAGCAGGTCTGTGTGTATCTCTCTGAATATTAACTGATCTGCAGTCATCTATCCCTTGGAGCCCTTGCAGGTTTTGCTTTCATTCTGGTGTCCAAACAATAAACATCTGAAGCCATTACAATTTTTCAGGGTGGAAAGACAATCCTCCCAGCCAGCTTTAGTTTTTTTTTCAGAGGGGTTGGATTTGCTCTCTCTGGGTCACCAGCTGGCCTATCCCTTAGTGTAGATGAGAGTCTGAAATGCCATCTCACATGTCAAGAGATGGAGCACTGCTCAGTGTGCCTCTCTGTGCTGCTGAGACCACAGGATAGACCTGAGGCCCTTGGAGAGGAGACACCTTCAGCTGCAGCCCCTCAAAACACTGCCCTGCAGAGCTAAGCATGCACCAGCCCACATTATTAGATATGCTTAGTGCAGGAGGGGCTCTTGCCTGCTGTTATGGCCAGGCTAATTGCACTCCTTGATATTGTTAATTTAAAGATAGCTTGATATCTCCACATTGGTTTCAATCACAGTAGTGACTGGCTTTCCATGTGTACAGCAACCTGTAGAGAAGATGATTGCCTTATTTTTATTAGTAGGCATTGCTTCTTGCTTTCTCTTGCTCTTCTTCAAGAATTGAAATAGTCAAGGACATGTAAAATCCATCTGTATTTTTGTGTTCAATAAGAGATCAATTTCTTAACCTTGTGTTTGGATTTTTTTTATTAGCTAATGCAGAAATCAAGAGGATCTGATCAGGGCTCCAAGCCTGAGCTTCTAAATCTTTCAGGAGGTTAAAAGCCTAAAGAGCACTCATGGATCACATCCTCTGGTTCAGTGTCCACAGGATTCAACCATCTTATTAGGGCTTTCATGTTTGATCAATGGATTTTATGTCATCAGAACCAAGAAGTTTCTCCATAAAATAGCAAAGAGGCAGTGTCCACCCCACCTAGGTCTCTGTGGCAGTGCCAGAGTGTTCCAGCTTCCTTCTGTGGCATAAGGAGAGAGTTGGATGGGAAAACACTAGGTCCCATTTTAACAGGGTTTTATCCTAGGTGTGTATTCTTTGTATTTTATTGGATCTCATCCTCTCTCTGTCTCCTGAGCTTTAGCCATTGAATTTTATTAGCTTCCCAATTTCATGGCTGTGCAGCTCCCTGGCAAGGAACAGAAGTTATTGCAATGGCTTTAATAGGAGTGTATTTGTTCCTCCTTGGGTTTATATAGGCTTCATTTAGAGTTTCTTCTAAAATGCCATTCTTAAAAGGAGAACAGGCCTGATTATTTTGCTAAGAACTGTGCACCCTGGAGAGAGATGCCAGTGATTGGTGCTCTATTGTATTTAACCAGCTAAGAAATATTAACTACTTGAGGATTTGAATCCAAAGCTACTGGGAATCCTGTCCAGCAGTATTTTTAGAGGAAAGCTTAGCCATAGCCAAAAGGGAATGATCACAGCTCTCTAGGAGCCAAGCAAATGAATCCTGGTGGCTTTTGTTTCTCTGTGGATTTTTAAGGACAAAAGGGATTGGAGAGAGAACAAGTGGCATTTGTTCATCACTAGAGTACTCTTTGACCATTTGAGGAGTATGGGCCCCTGAATGCAGGTGCTTAGATGGACACAGGTGGGGAATATCTGAGAGGTGCAGCATGACAGGTGTTAGCAAAATCCTGGGAAATAAGTGTCTTTAAATCCTACCTCCAGCAATGAGCTCCTAATACTGAGTGGAGCAGCACAAACCTGAACCATTCTCAGCTATGGAATCCAGTGGTGCCACTGAGCTGGATTTTTGCCTCCCATGAGAAATAACATTGGAGAGAGGACTCTGGTGAGTTGCTAGGAAGGGCAGAGGCTGGAGATGGGGCAGCTGCTGCTTGTTTGCAAGAGGATGCTGCTCTTAGATGGCATCACCACAACCTGTCCCCCCCAGTCAGTATCACCAGAGAAGAGTAGTGGTGCATCAACACCCAATGAAGCCCCAGGAGGAAGCAGTTTGGTTTTGCCATGGCTGCTGTTATGAAGTCCCTGTGGCCTCTTGCTTTGATAGGTCACTTGGTCTTCTGCATTGCACTTTGCTTCCCCTTTTTGTGTGGGGCTTGCTTCTTAGCTCAGCACTACACAGGGCTGATTTGCACTGTGCCCTCTCTCATAAACCCTCTTGAAACTCAGAGCACTGAGGAGTATGGCATGGAGATGGCACTCTTGACTTTTTCCAAGGCTTTTTTAGCTCTGGCTTGAGCATACAAGACTTGGGATGGTTCCAGCAGAGCCACTCTCTCCAGTGGTCCCAGGAAGAATAAGGTAATGCTGTACAGGACCTGTTTTGAGTCTTACAAAGCCAGGTCAAGTCCAAGAGGGTTTGATGACCCTGTTGCCATGCTGTGCTCATGTACTACCCTGCTTCTCTCTTGGCCATGGAACTGCTCATGCTGTGCTGTGCCTGACAGATCTGGCTGAAGCTAAGCTGCCTCCTCTGCATTTAGCCATAGTCTGTGCATCTGCAGCTGCATCATGGCTGATTTACAACTTGGATAAAATGGCTCAAGGCAGCCAAGAGTGGACTGCTGAGATTCAGATACTCTTTGTGAGGATGTAGCCATAAACAGTATCTATCAACTGGCTTTAAAACAGTCCTCCTAAATAGAAATCATTATTGTTTTTTAAACTCCTTCCCTGTTGAGAGAGGGAAAAGTGCAAATACCTCTTATGGCTGTTATTGCTTAAGAAAATACATGTGGAACCTCATCCATAATTAAATGCTAGGTTTAAAGCAAATGCTGAGAGAGGCAAACAGTTGCTAAATTTTCCAACCTATTGGAGGAAAAAAAAATAATGTTCATTTCTGGTTTTTTTAGCACTGCTTGAGAAGCCCATCAGCAAAAGAAGAGACAGTGAAGCTGTCCAGAAGGCCAAGATCCTTTATGCATCTTGCATGAATGAGAGTAAGTGGTTTGATGTGTGAGGGACACATCTGTGGTGCCTGTGGTTATGAAGGTAGGCCCCTTTGCTCTCTGCTGAGCTCTGGGAAGCCTTGTGCTGATGCATGGGGTTTGCTAATTGGGATTCAACTGAATGCAGAAGTCTCCTACACATTGCTGAAGTTGGCTCTCAAGATGCAGGTACAACAAGACACAAAGAGTTAGTTTTGCAGAGACCTCTGCTTAATTGTCAGGGAACTGTGGAGAGCTATTTATCTGTGCAAAAGGGTTCCAAAACCATGCCCTGAGGGTGTGGGGATAGTGCCTGGTAAATCAGAATCATAGAATCATAGAATGGTCAGAGTTGGAAGGGAGCTCAAAGATCATCTAGTTCCAACCCCCCTGCCTGGCAGGGACACCAGCCACTAGAGCAGGTTGCCCAGGGCCCCATCAAGCAATGTCTTCAAAGCTTTCAGGGATGAGGCTTCCACAGCCTCTCTGGGCAACCTGTTCCACTCTCTAACCACCCTCCTAGTGAAGAACTTCCTCCTAATATCCAACCTAAATCTCCCCTCCTCTAGCTTACACCCATCTCCCCTGGTTCTATCATTGTCTGACCTCCAGAGGAGCCTTCTGATTAAATTCTCATGTTGACCATTTCCAGAGCCTGTTGTTCAGCACCTTCTCCCTTTCTCTAAATCCATTTAGTTGAAACTTTTCTACAGGGCTAGATCTAGGCAACCCTGGACGCTTAAGCTTTGAGTTATTTGCTGCTCCAGCAAATTTGGACCAAAAATCTTATAGCCATATTTGCAGAGTGCTTATCCTGAGCTTGTAAACGTTGCTGTAAGGTGTTGTATACTAGGTTGGGACACACTGCTACCTTTATGTAGCTGTGTGGGTGAAAGATGAGTTGGAGGGGAGCAGGCTTTGTCCTTCAAAGTGCCTTTTGTGCTCCTGACTCTTTCAGACTTTATTTCCTGCACAGTTTTCTTCCAGCACAGCCTGAGACTGACTGTCAGCAACTGAGTCTGTCTGTCCTGTAGCCTTGGTGTCAAGATGCTAACCCCTCCAGCTTTGATTATGAGCAAAATCTCTACAACTACCTGAAAGGAGGTTGTAGTAAGATGGAGTTTGGTCTCTTCTCTGGGGTTACCTATGAGAGGACAAGAAGAAATGGCCTCAAGTTGCACCAGAGGAGGTTTAGATTGGATATCAGGAAAGATTTCTTCCCAGAAAGAGTTGCTAGGCATTGAAACAAGCTGCCAGGGAAGTGGTGGAGTCAGCTCCTGGGGGTTGATGGTTGGACTTGATGATCTTAGAGGTCTCTTCCAACTCCTAACTTTCTTTGGTTCTGTGATTGTGTCTTATACTTGATGCAGATAAACTGTGTTGGACTCCAGTGCTTCTGTGCTCACAGGCAGAGCAGAAGCTTTGAGTTTCAGCTATTGTTTTCCCTCACCTAGAGATCAATCAGAGCTGATCTATCTCTGTGTCTCATGTGGCTGCTACTGGATTTGAATTGCCGGGACTGTAATTGTTGTCACATTTTGCCATTTCAGATAAAATTGAAAAAGCTGATGTGAAACCCCTCCTAAGCATACTGAGGCATTCACCTTTTCGTTGGCCTGTGCTGGAATCCAACATTGGACCTGAAGGGCTGTGGTCAGAAAGGAGATTTAGCTTAGTCCAAGCCTTGGCAACTCTTCGTGGTCAATACAGTAACTCTGTCTTCATCCGCTTGTATGTGGCTGCTGATGACAAAATCTCCAATCAATACATCCTGAAGGTACAATCTAGCATCATCATAGGATTGTCAGAGTTGGAAGGGAGCTCAAAGATCATCTAGTTCCAACCCTCCTGCCTGGCAGGGACACCAGCCACTAGAGCAGGTTGCCCAGGGCCCCATCCAGCCTTGTCTTAAAAGCTTCCAGGGATGAGGCTTCCACAACCTCTCTGGGCAACCTGTTCCAGTGTCTAACCACCCTCCTAGTGAAGAACTTCCTCCTAATATCCAACCTAAATCTGCCCTCCTCTAGCTTACACCCATTTCCCCTGGTCCTAGCACTGTCTGACTTCCTAAAATGTCCCTCCCCAGCTTTCTTGTGTCTAACAGGTTACTTAGCACTGCATTTTCTGGTGTCATTTTGTCTACATATTTACCTGCCAAATGTTTACACTTGATTATTGTTGCTATTATTTACTGTCTTACAGATGTACATAGGTGCCAGTTTATGGGAATGTAGAAGCTGCTAGGAGCCACATGCTGTTGAAAAACATTTCTCTACAGGATGTTTTCTCCTTTCAAATGGAGAGGGAAAAAAATATGTTCACAGGGGACCAATGTCCAGGGTCTATGTTCATTAAAATAAGAGAGTTAGATATCTAGTCCTGGGGAATGTTCTGGCTGCTGCTTCTGGCTCATCAGTTGCATGAAGAATGTTTGCTTTGTCAGTGAAGTTGAAGAATGCTGCATCAGTAGCAGTTATTTGAACTTGAGCTATTTTTCTTGAGATGGAAACACATTATCTTGTGCTTATACAGCACCTTTCAACACAGATGTATCTCAAACCACTTCTGAAATACAGAATTTACCTTTTTTAATGAAATGCTGTTGCTTTTGGACCAAAGCATTAGCAGGTTGTTAAACACTGCCTGGCATTACACAACAGTTTAGCGAGACACTGAGGTGTTGGAGAGGGTATACAGATGGGCAACTGAGTTGATCAGGGGCCTGGAGAACAGGCCTAATGAGGAGAGGCTCAAGGAGACTTGTTTAAAAGAACTGAAACAGGAGAATTAGGAGAGATATTTAGGTGTTTCCTATCATAATATTTCAGTCCAAGTTACCTGTCAGTGAAGGGTTGGGCAGTTAGGCACTTAGTGCTGGTCTCTTGGAATTGAATTCTACCTGGCAGTATCTTCACTCAGTGTGCTTAGTGACACCAAAAAAAATGAGAGATCTAAAGAACTGAAGCACTACCTGCCATGAATAACAGATTACCCCCTAGGATATTCTCTTCTTGTTGATTGATTAAGAACTTGATCTGCAGAATGCATCAGCCAGTGTTCTACTTTGTCCTTGTTTGAACAAGCTCCCAGGGGTGCAGATGTACCATGGAGTGTTTCAATCAGCTTGTGAAAATGGCTCTGTTGCAAGATTCTTTTTGTTCAGCATTGCAAAATCATGAATGGCTCAGGGAAGAAAAAAAATGTAGAAAGTCCAAATAAAACTTTGTTCAGCATTCTACATGATTTATTTTTTTCCTTGGGAGCTGAAGTAGTTGGTTAACCTTTTTGTTTATTTCTCACATTTGTGCCTTCTTGCTGTCAACGAGTTGCCAGAAGTAACTCTTAAGCCAGGAAAATTTGGATAAGTGCTTCATGCAACACTCACAATATTGAAACAGAGCAAATCATCTAAAGTTAACTATTACCAGGACACACACATACACAAAAATGTTATTTTTTGCTTCAATATGTTGAAAAAAAGAGGTGATAGTGTTGTTCAGAGAATCAGAGTTGCACTGAGCATCACAGCTGCTCTTCTTTAGTGGAGGATTTGTTTCTTTATGGTGTATTTTAAAGGTCATGAACATCAGCCAGTAGAGGACAAGATGACATTTATTCATTCATTTTAGATGCTATTTTGTATTCATTTAGGTCATTTTCATACATGCAGAAAATGTGAAATATAAATGATGAAGATTTAAAAAGACTGATGTGAAATTGTATGGATAAATATGATCTCTCCTCACTAGAGTTACCTTTAAAAGCAAATGCAGCACCAAAACAATACTTTTAGAGCACAAAAACTGTTGTTTCTGCTCCAACCAGTATCTTATTAGTGTTTGGAAGCTGGTTGTATTATGTTTTCAGCTTCTGCTTCTGTACCCTAACCTAACCTGATTGTGTTGAAGTGCTTTGGGAAATCTCAATTGCCAGTAGTAATGTTAAGATATATGCTGTGCTGTCAGTTCTGCCTGGTTAGGAACTTGAAACAGTATGCAAATACTTACATGTAGTCATTTCACTCAAAAGACTAAGTGTAGATCTTGCTGAACTTTTAGGACTGGTTTAGAAATTACCTTGAGGACCTTAATTTAATATTAGGTTGACTGTAAACCAGCAAAGGTGATCTTTACTTAGACCAAAAAGGTAAGTGAAAGTCCAAGGTCCACCTTGACCTACCAGACATCTCTTCAGCTAAGGTAGTTGTGACATTCCCAGTGCATCCATGCAATCATTGCCTGTGGCTAGCATCCAGCTGTTTCAGTACTTCTGTTCAAAGAGCCAAACACAGCACTCAGTGCTGGTCTAGAGTGAAGGTCAAAACACTGGCACAGACTGCCCAGAGAGGCTGGGGAGTCTCCTTCTCTGGAGAGATTCCAAACCTGTCTGGACATGCTTCTGTGTGACCTGGTGTAGGGAATCCTGCTGTGGCAGGGGGGTTGGACTAGATGATCTTTCCAGGTCCCTTCCAACTCCTAACATTCTCTGATAACTTCATTTTCAGTCAAAGAAGGCTGATGATGCTTTCCAGAGACACAGCAGCCATCATGCTCCAGCACCTCCTGGGCATTTGATCCATAGACTTGATTTGTGTTTGCCTCAAGCTTGCTCTTGTGCCTGTGAAGTATGTACAGGAGGAATGGCCATCAGCACCAACTGTTTGATCCTGTAGAACTGGTTCTATTGCATTACCTACTCACTAATGGAGCCATAAACACATAACTCACATGGATGATTTTTTGCTGTAGAAGGTGGCTCAGATATTGTAGGGAGCATCCAAGATTCCCTAGCTCACAGTGGTGTGATTTAGCTAACATCTATCAGCACAAGATAACATTTTTCTGGTTCTGTGGTTTGTTTTCTTGTTGTTGCTGTTGTTTTTGGCTTTTTGTTTTGGTTGGTTGGTTGTTTTTTAAATCCTGTGGAACCCAGGCTGCTGCAGTATATTAGGTATTTACACACACCTAGGATGATTTCCAATATTAACATGAACTCTTGCAAGGTTACTTATAGGGTTACCTTGGAATTCTGAGGAGTTCACCTATTAAATGTTGCTTCTTGTTATTTTTAACAGCTTGACCAAGCAAGCCTCTCTCTTGCATCTCGAGAGGATTACCTAGAAAACACCACAGAAGCCAAATCTGTAAGTATTAACTGGAAAGGTGCCATGACCATTTTTCTCCCTCATTGTTGCTTTTGTTTTGTGAGCTCCAAAAGGAGAGAAGATTGTGGTTTGTTTGTATTTAGATGTTTTCAGAGTATCTTCTATCAGAAAATATCACCATGACATGCACCACTACCACAAACACTCTTGCAAAGTTTGTCAAATGAAAATCTGTGTAAGATTTGCTGTCCCCTCTGCTTTTCTCCCTCTTAGAAGAGGCCTCTGGAGTTCATCTTGTTCAACCACTCTACTCAAGCAGGGTTGAACTCTGGAGTATACTACTAGTCCCTGGTCTCCACCTGGACTTTGTGCTGCTGTTTGCAACCCTCTGGACCTGGCCACTCAGCTCACTTTCATTTCACCTGTGTACTTCTCAAACTCATACTTGTTCAACTTGGTGAACAACTACAACTGCTCTCCCTGCATCCAGCAAGATATTAGTGTAGTTGTAGAAGGTTATCAGGCTAGTTAAGTATCATTTCCCCTTCATAAATCCATGCTTACTGCCCCTGGTCACCATGTTTCTTCATGTGTTTGGAAGCAGATTCTGGGAGGATTTTCTCCATTGGCTTCCCAGGGATCCACATGAGGCTGACCAGCTTGTAGATCTTCCTTCTTGCATTACTTGAAGGCAGGGGTGATATTTGTTCTCTTCCAGCCTTTAGGAACCTCTCCCAGTATCTATGAACTTCCAAATATTATCCAGATGGGTCTTTCAATGGTTTTGGCCAGCTCACTCAGCACTCAGGAGTGCAACCTTTCAGACCCCCCGGATTTACTTACACCCAGTTTGCTCATTAACCTGGTCCTCTTCCAGTAAAGCTAGACCCTCATTGCTGCAGACTTCCCCTCTGGTCTCAGGGGCCTGTGATTCCTGAAGGCCAGTCTTGCCAGTAAAGACAGGAGCAAAGTTGGCATTGGGCTTCTTGGCCTTTTCAGTGTCATTTGTCACCCTACTCTATTTAGCAATGGATCCGTGTTCTCCTTAGTCTTCCTGTTGCTTCATTTAATTCATTTAATGAAGGGAACAAGAGTTCCTCAATAGATTTCATTTCCTCTTCCCTCCCTCTTCCTCTCTGTGAACTAAAGATCTTTATCAAATGCTTTGAAGTATCAATCTTTGACAATGGCAGCACCTTTCTCCCCACCCCCCTTGACAAAGGTCTGTGGGCAGTATCCAGCACATGCAGCCCAAAACTCAAATACAACCCCTTGGGTTGACATGGTGGACAAGTCCTTGCTACTGATTAAGTGTTTTACAGTTTTCCTTCCCTTTTGAGTTCCTTGAGAGGTTAGTAAGTTTTTTTTTCACTACAGCATCATTACATACAGTGTATTTTGCTAATATTTGTGTATCCACATTGAGACTAAAATGGGCTTGAACAGGATAGCCCTGGGAGAGCAGAGCAGCAGGTATGTGTGTTGCAGTGCTGTGGCAGGTGACAGAGCTCAGGGGAACATCCCTTTATCTTCTTATCTTCTCAGCCACTAAGCTTGCACTTGTATACAAGTAATTCTTCAGTCCTACACTGATTGTTGTATGAGTTGGTATAAAATATTGGTGCAGACTCACACATGCTGTCTCATCCCATTGTAAGAGGAGCTCCGACTGTTGTCAGTCTAATCCAGAAGAGTTATTTGCATTTCCTGAGGTTTATACTCTGTGAACCACAGCAAGGATCTCTGTCTGTCACCCACAGTGTATTTACAGTGCTGTTTCTCCTTTTTTCTTTGACAGCAGGCATTCAAGGTGAGGAAAGCTCAACTATGGTTACTAGGGCATGAAAATACATAGTTTTATGCTACTTGCTGTTGCTGGGCATCTCTGGTCTACTGCTACAGCTGTGCTCAAGTGCAGATTCAGTGATCATTTCACTCTTGTTGTTTCTTTGCAGTACAGAGATGCCTTTCTGCAGTTCATGGTGGATACAGCAGTGCTGCTGGGTGCCAATGCTTCACGAGCCGAATCGGACATGAAGTCGGTTCTAAGACTGGAAGTTAAAATAGCTGAGGTTGGTAATCTAGTGTGGGATTGAAGCTAGTTTTTGCCACCTAAAAAAGAAAGTGCAATCCTTTTTCAAAATGGAAAGTTATTATATCAACAGCATTAGCCAAGAATGGTTTTGGAAGTAGAAGCTGCTTTCGTGCTGTGGCCTGGGGGGACAGCACAAGAACCTTCATGTGTTTTAATTTAGGTGACCAACTGAGTTTAGCAAAGCTAAGCAGGTTTAAATCTGGAAGTAGGTTCTGAACAAATTACTTTGTGGCTTTCCTCCCCCCCCCAACCCCTTGTGGAGTTCAATTTATGCATTAGGACTGTTGTAGGCTGAGGAGTGTTTCTGTTTCCCTCATATTCCTGTTTTAGTATAGCCACTGCAGGGATCTGGCTCCTAAGAGCTGCAAGTCCACTATGATTTCCATTTCTTCTAAATCTAGAGAGAAGAGTTAGCCTCAGTCTTGGGAAACCAGCAAAAGTCAGGGCTATGAACAACACTGATTTTCAGAACTGCCAGCTGAGCTGAGTATTTCTTTGTATGGCTAAGGAAAGGAGCCATCTCCTGTGAAATGCTGGGTCTCCTGTTGCTGAGGACAGGTGATGCAGCAGATAACTTTTCCCTGGGATCTGCTTTTCAGTCTACAGGAGGAAAAGTGGTGATGCCTCTTAATGGAGTGTGTGTGTGCAGAACTGAGGGCCATCCCCAAGAGTAGCAAATCAGTGTTTCCATCTGCTGAAAGAGATGGAATTTTGCCAAACCTCCAAATAAAGCCCTGTGTTGAGCTTCAATTACCTAGTGTGGATGAACTAATGAGCAGATACTTAACAGTAACCCAGTAGACTTCAGAAAGAGAAAATATTTCTTTTGCTTATCAGTGATGTGACAAAAAGATGCATTGCTACCTCTGGTGGCTCTAATGCTTTACTTAACAAATGTCTTAAAGAGTTTTAATCTGCAGAGTATATAGGTGAAGTTGCCATATAAGATGATGACATGGATCTTGTAACAGCTGTCAAGATCAGTAATGCAACAAGCCATACTTGCTCATGGTTATCTAATTTCCCTTTTGTATGAATAACCCTCTTAAAATATTTCCAGGTATTAGACATGAGTCCAGGGACATGCATTGTTGCATAATCCCTAGAAAGCAGAATGATTCATGTAAACATCTTACCATGACTTCAAAGGAGATAGTCCTGTTTGTGACTTAGGCTTTCACTGGATCCTGTGTTCCTCTGCATTTGTTTTAAGTGAACACACATTATGGAAACCCTTTGTGCTCAGAAAGAGACAAGAATAAAGGGAGGATGCTTTGCACATAGGAAGGAGTGGCATGCATCAAGAGAGCTTGTTGTGTACAAGGAAGATTTCATTTAGGTTTGAATTACTGGAGGAACAGGGCCAGTATTGAGAGGAAAGGAGCAAGTGGGTTCAAGAAGAGTTGAAACATTTGTCAGGCAAAAGAAATTTGCAGAAAGGGAGAAGAAAGTAATTTTTTTTTTTTCCCTGTGTGACTTGAGCAATAATAGAACTGCAGACACTTACTGGAGAATTTTGGTTGGAGAACTGCCAGCTGTCTGGTTAGTTTGGCATCAATCTTTGCCCTCTTTAAACTGCACAGAGTATAGACTGTTACATAGGATTTAACTTCGAGCAGGGATGGAATTGCCATTGGAATTCTTTTTTTTCTGTCTTGAAAATTTTGAGCTATATCTTGTACTTGGCTTTTGGGGTTTTTTTCTGTTATATTGCCATCTTGGAATCTGAACATCCCTTGTCAGTTCTAAGAGGACTTGCTTTAACATTTAGGATTTCTTTTGCTGTGTTCTTGGACTTTGACACTACAGAGGATCCTGAGGTCTGGCTCCACTGATTGCCCAGATGAGGGGCCTGGTTGGAGAACGCTTTAGTTCATGTCTGGCCTATGCACTTAGGTTTGATGCTGTGGAAATGAGGATAGTGAGGTAAAATGAGGAGAAACTTTTGTGTGTATCTGGTTCTTTCCTCAGATGGAGTCAGGCCATAGCAAGAACATAGTTAAATGCAAGAGATACCTCTCTCAGATTTGACCTTTAAAACCATACAGTTTGGAGCTGGCATCTACCTGCCACGACAGGAGGAATAAGTATTTATGGTTTAGGTGTACTTTTATCTCTTCTGAATCAACATACATTCCCTGAGTACAATCAGAGTTAAAATTGTTCTAAAACATTCAAAGAAGTCATGCAGCTCATTCAAATCCCCAGTGATGAGTTAAGCTGACAATGAACAGCATTCCATTTCTCCTAGTTAAATGCCATCCTCCAAAGGGAAGCTCATGCCCTGAATGCTTAGAAAACAGGTGATGGGAGATTTCTGCCCTGGGATTATGATGGACAGTAATGATGTAAGAGCAAGTCCCTGCAAGACAAGACTCATTTTGGTTTGATGGCTTTGTTGGTTTTGGTTTTCTTTTGTTTTTTTGTTTTCCTCAGATCATGATTCCATATGAGAATCGAACAAGCGAGGTGATGTACAATAAAATGAACATCTCGGAGCTCAGTGCCATGGTTCCACAGGTTGGTTGGGGGTAATTGCCAAAATTATTCTTTTAACATCTGACCTATAGAATTAAAATTGCCTTCAGTGTGCAGAGCAGCATGTTAAAGGAACATCATTGCAGTACATGTCCTTTTAAATACAGTTCTGACTTTACTGAGGCTTGAAAACGCCTGCAACGACAAAGTGCAGCAGTTCCTAAATTTTTAAGAAGTAAGACTTTGAAACCATTAGTCTCAAAGATGCAACTTAGTTAATCATCTCTTTTCTTTAACCAGCCTTTTCTTTGTCCTTGCAGTTTGACTGGCTGGGATACATCAAGAAGGTGATTGACACCAGGCTATACCCCGAGCTCAAAGACATAGGTCCTTCCGAAAACGTGATTGTCCGTGTTCCCCAGTACTTCAAAGATTTATTCAGGATACTAGAAAATGAAAGGAAAAAGTAAGGATTCTAGGGTGGTTTCACCCACACTTGGGATGGGATATCAAATGCTGGGCTTTTCCTGGGCTTTTCAGGTGCTCCAGATATTCTTGGAATCAAGTTCTCTAGAAAGAACCCCTGTTTGCTTTGGTCTGAATGAGGATATTGATATTAGCTTGTGTGCAGCAGTTGAACTTGGAGTTTCAACATCTTTCTTTGTTTTACAAAAAGCACAGGCTGCAGTCAAGTTACTCTTTCCAGATACATTCAATAACTCTTAATTGCATTGGGTCTTGTGTCTTGTGAAATGATTTACACCTCTAGAACTTAGTTGTGAAATGCAGGTAGCTCAGATGAAACATAGTAGTTGTGCTTTGCTCAGGGATGCAAGACAGCTTTGGGCAGTGTGATGAAAAACTGTATGTGAAGATGACATCTCATTTAGAAACATCATTATTGATGACATTTAAGTGATTTCTGTGATAATTCACTCTCTGCTGAGTGAAATGTGGGTGAACTTTAAGAAAGAAATATTGTTAGTCTATTGTCTCCAAAAATAATTCTTTGGTGATTGTACCAGTGAAGTCACAACTAAATTGACATTTCAGAGAAAAAAAGACTAATTCAGAAGCATTCTTATTATATTGTTGTGTCTCCCCAGTGGCTTATATTAATTCCCAGTACCTGTAAAAATAACACACAGATCAAACAGCAAGAAAAATAAAAGGATTGATCTGCCTACAGATCATCAAACATCTTTTCTTTATAAAATTCAAACAAATATTGTTGGTGTGTCCCCAATCCTAAGCAACTGAAGAAAGTCTTATACATGATTGGGGCTGTCCATGCTTTGTATCTCAGTTATGTCAGTGGGGATAAAGCAGGGGTTTAGTGTTTGCACATGTAGCAAGGCAACAGGGAATTAGTTATTCCCTGTGTACGAATACACTTACATGCAAATATATCCTGTAAATGCAGAGTAAATACCTGTAGAGGTTTTCCATAAGGGTCTTATTTAGGGACAATTTGTGTACTCAAGAGGAGTTAAGCTAGCCTGTGTGTCATGGCACAGGAAGGCTGAAGTGAAGACCAGAAAGAATGGCAACACCTGTCTTCAGCAAAGTTGGAGACCAGCTTCCTGACCCCCACAGGTTGTGGGGCTTGGCAAAAGCAGTGTCCAATTTCCAGTATAATTCACACTATCTTATAGCTGACAATGGATTAGGCATTTTTCTGTTCAGTCTTACCAGTAACAGTCACTGCAGGATAACAAAGATCATCTTTATCTGATAGATGATAATGTTTGTTGCTTAAAATGCCACGGTCTGCTCCAGAAGTAACCTTGTTATCTGGCCTGGGAAAATGAGGAAATCCTACTAATGCCATATGGCACAATTAATGGAGAAATACTTTGTAATTCCTACAGCTTCAGAGGAATTTATTTCAGAAGGGTATGAAGGCACTGGATCTCCTTTCTGGTCTTAGCCTGCCTCTGAAAAATTAGAGTGAGAAGTTACAGTGATTTGGCTTGAACTAGTCTAGCTGCAGAGAAAAGAAGTTGTTTTGTATTTAAAATTGGATTCATGACTCAATTCTGAATACAATTTTCAAGCAGATCTCAAAATTTGTGAGAGGGATCTCTTTCTTAAAATATCAGTTAATTTCTCCATCTCTCTCAGATTAAATCTGTCCTCTTCAGCTGCCAATATGTCTGTTGATTAAAATATTACAAACTCACAGAATTGTATGTGAACAATCAATTTTGTTCCCAGACAAGATAGAGAGGTTCTGGGTAGCTATTCATAAGCACTGGTACAATTTTAACTGTCCCAGCAAACAAGCTCTCTACCATTTCCTTTGGGAGTGTGTGTCACAATAATGGCCATGTTGGTTAACAGTGAGCCCACACTTCTTTATGAAACAGTCATTTTGAAATTAAATAGGGGAATATGTACTGTATTCTTCTGAAAGGTTTCAACAACAGCAGCTCTGGTCTTATCAAAAGAGCAGAAGGTGTTTCTGTGCTTCATTTTTTGTGTTGGACTCTTTCTCCATGTGAAGAGGTTCATTTCTCTGAGCTTCAGTGAATTTATCTGTTGAATTGAGATGAAAATCACCCCAAGACATGCACTGGAGGTATTTCATAGCCAAAAAGTGTTAAGTTTTAAAATCAATTGGTCATCTTCATTTGTTTTAAAGTTTGTGTATAGTTAGCCAAAAAAGTCTTTGCCAAAATAGGTAAACAAATCCCTATAAAATATGATTTTGTTTTGAAAAGCAAAATAAAGAACACCACCCCTCAAACAAACAACAACAAAACCCCCAACCTTTCCCCCATTGCCCTAACCAACCCCCTCTCTCCCTCCCACCCCCCAAAACATACCTCTGAGCTTTGAAGCCAAACATTCTTGTTGTTTTATGCATCACATGCATGCATCAGTGGATTCTAGTATGCTTACAACCAGGAATGATTGCAATCTCATTAGATATCTTGATTTTAGGATGTCAGCTTTCTTTTCCTTCCCAAATTCAAACAAACCTCAATTAATTGTGGGAAATTTCCTGAAACTGACAACTGCAATTATTACTTTTGCCTGCTATGTTTTTTTTTTTAATTCCAATTTATATTAGTGTCTTTGAGTAAGTCACCTTTTTGAGACTCATTCTGTATAAATTTGAGTCTTTCCTTCACTACCAGTTTGACAGGGGTTCCCCAACTCAAAGGTAAGGACAAACATCAGCAGGTGAGAGCAAGGAGCACACTGACTTTTTGGTAGCAATTAAATACTGAATTGTAACCTATAATTGGTTTAAGATAGAGGTCTATTTAGGTGAGAATTTTCCCCCCAAGGCTTTTGATCAAAATTAAATCTTTGAAGCTTTTCATCTGTAGGATTTGCAGAAGTAGTCTTTTAGATCCACAGAGTGGTTACTGTAGGAGCATGGACACTGTTCACCTCTGATGAAATACCTGAGGCAGATAGTTCTGAGTCTGGTGGAGCTGGAGTCTTTTACAAGAGCTAAGCCCTTTTAGAGTGCTTCACTTGCCATTGAGTGAGGAAATTCCACACTTTCAGAAATGTGTTAAGGGGAAAATCTATACTTCCTGCTGTTTCACAGGTTGGATTGAATTTTTTAGTCACCCTAAGCATTATCTCAAAATGGCTTGATTGTCTAAGCAGAACTAACTCTTTGGGCTTTTGTAACATGCACACTGTTAGAAATGTACATTATTCATGCTAAAAAGCTTTTTCTGATATGTTTTACAATTATTGAGGCAATTTATGTGTACTAGATGATGTGCCTGTATACCAAAAGAGGCAATAAGCCCAGTGTGAGAGAGGAGTATAAAAGGCAAGACTTATAAATCCCAGAAACTCTCTACTCCCCTGTAGAAGTTGCCACCTGGCCTCAAAGGCTAGTGAGTATCAGACCTTTGAGGTGACAGCTGGCTTGAGATTGCATCCTCATGTTTTCCTGTTTGAAATGAGCTGACAGTATTTCTGACCTATAAGCATATGCTGGCTTAACTGAGGAGTAAAACAGGCTTTGCCCAGGCTGTCACAGATGCCCAACTGCCTTGCAGGTCCATGTGGGCTTGCACACTTGTGCTAGCTTCAGTTCAGGTGGAGCAGCCTGCAGGGACAGCCAAATCCTGTGGCACTGCAGAACACCTGCCTTCCCAAGCCACTGTGTCTGACTAGACTGATCCCCAGTGTGCATCTCAGCCAGGCTGCAGTGTAGGATCCCATTTGGATGCGTGCATGCTGCTGGAGTTACTGGGTTATGTGCTCAGTCACTGCTAGACAGTATATAGCTATATCTTGCCTTAAACCTTCTCCTTTCTCATCTCTTTCTCACCTCTCCAGCTGAGTAACCAAGAGTATAAGCTTCCAGTCCTCTTGAGCTGGAGGCTTTATGTGGGTGGGCTGGACCTTGGTTAGAGGCAAAAGTGAAGTTATGACTCAGGTGAATGTGCCTGCCAAGACAACACACCCACATAGCATGTTTATACCCTGTTATGATTCAGAGGAGGGAACAGCATGGAACCTGGCAATGAATGAAGCTAATGGATGGACACTGTAGCAACAGCTATGCTGCTCACACTTTTGGCCATGGGAAGTTGTAGAAATGGGACTTTTGGGGCTGGGGAATTTGTTCAGACAGTTCATAACAGCATCTTCGATTGCAAAGGAGCAAAAGTCTATGGCCTGCCCCAGATGTTGTGTATCCTAGCATAGAGCAAACAGCACTTGCATAGCCATAGCTTTAGAGCAATGCCTATCCTTGAAAAATATGTCATAAATAAGACAAGATGAG
The DNA here is from genome assembly GCA_013399015.1 of Galbula dea. Lineage (NCBI taxonomy): Eukaryota > Metazoa > Chordata > Aves > Piciformes > Galbulidae > Galbula > Galbula dea. The sequence goes on along the minus strand of VWZX01007039.1, from coordinate 68,352 downwards.
AATTGTATGTGTAGGCCATTAGTGGACTTGTTTTGATAGTTGAGTTGCATATTCACAATGCACCTTGACTTCATACAGCCATTGAGCACGGAGAGACCTCAATCTAAATCAGACTAAATCCTCCAGGCAAAGTGCTTGAAGCTCTAGAAAAAGGGCATGGATGTCAGGTCTCTTGGGGATTCTAAACAAGTTCTTCCTGCTTGTTACCAAGATTTGCCTTCTTTGATATGTCAATTATCCATCTGCAAAATAAGAGTGGCAATATTTTCATAGCTCTGTGAATAGTAAGAATTTTTAAAAGCCTATTGATAACTTCCAATGAAAGATACAAACATGAGCTCAGGATGGGATATATGGGCTGGACTGTTGCCTATTCTGTTCCATAGTTGCAGTTTATGTGCTCTGCTAATGAGGAGAGATGACATTCACTTTGATCTACAAAAGAAAATCCCTTTATTTTCTTATGTCTGGATGGAATTTTTATGCAGCTATTATTAGGAGGCAGTTCTTGCCACTCCTATGGAAAAGGAAAACTGCCTTCTGAAAACAAACCATTGCCAAAACAATGACATACTAGGAGGTGGACTCGTAAATGTCCCCTAAAAGATGATTATCATGGTGCCATTAGGTATTAAGTAGCTGCAATCACACAGATTCTTCTGTGTAAGGAGGATTTATCCATTTGGTCATCCCTCATTCGTTTTCAAGGTGAATTTGCCACCCTTGGGGTTGAAGTGTTGGTGGAGAGAGATTTCTGTCAGTGCTTTGTGGTCCATCATATGCCTTGAGATGTCTGATAAAAATCTATCTGACTTCACAGGACTCTTGCCAACTATTTGGTGTGGAGGATGGTTTATTCAAGGTTATTCAACCTCAGCAGACGTTTTCAGTACCGGTGGCTGGAATTTTCTCGGGTAAGTTAGAGATTTTATAGCATCTGCAATGGACTTGCAATTTGCACTAGTGTTGACACTCTTGGTTTCCCTTCTGCCTTATCGTCTTACAATGGAATAGGTATGACATGTTCTCCATGCTGGATAAATTTCTGGAATAACCATTTTTTTGAAGACTCCCTCTAAAACAATTAAGACGTGCATGTTCTTTTCTATGGCACTAAGGAAGAAGGTTTTTATACTATGTTAAGGAATCTTTGAGACCTCCCCTTAAAAACCTTAGTCATCTTATGCAGAAACTTGAAAGCTGGAAAGTTTTTGAGTTCTGTGCAAAGGTTGTGTGACCTGTGCTGTTCCTGCAGGCTAAACCTGTTTGGCCAAAAACTAAGCCTTTTAAAAAAAACCCCAAACCCTACTGTTTACACATGCAAGAATATGGCTCTGGTAAAACAAAAGCCTAAGACTTCAGCTTTTCTAAGCTTGCTCAGACCTCTCTCCCTCTCTAATGCCAGCTTTACAGGAGCTCTAGCACATCCAGGCACCAGCCAAGCAGGTGCCTTTCAGCTTGGGATTGCAAAAGCCCCAGGAGATGTTATTCACTGCTCCAAGCTATGAGAGCAGAGCTAATTCTCTATTAAGAAATATGGGCATTTATCTAAAACACATATGTTTGATCAAGTGAACCTTGAACAGAAGCTACCTTGATAATCCTGTGGGCAGTGTGAGGGCTATTTAAGCAAACCAAGAGTGAAACTGAAGCTGACATGTGTTGTCTTTGTTTTCAAGCCACTTTAGTTTAGACAGTGACCTTTTTGTTTGTCACTGTGAAAATAACTGCTTGGTGACATCATGACAACTGGAGGCTGGTCTGATGCTGCCAGTGATGTGGGTACAGGAGCTGTGGCTGCTCTGTCCTCCCTGGGGAGGCCTGCAGGTGGCTAACTGAAGTATCTCTGATGTCTTTCCTTGAGTAGTACTGGAATAGTTCTAAGCTGATCACATGCCTAAAAATAAATTCCAGTAGCTTGATGGAAACTATGCAGGAAAGGCAGTCTCTTGTACTTCTGAAATGATATTCAACTCAATCTTGTTAAAGATGTCATTTTCTTCATGCAAAAATGTGAGAAACACCCTGACAGAAACACAGCAACCATTTTTGAAGTGTGTCCCCTCCTGGGACATTCCTTACTAACCAGATAAGATAGATTGATGCTGACCATCAGTCAGTCTGCAACATAATACTGAGTTATTTTGGAGTTACATTATGGCCAGAAAAGTTCCTGAAAGGAAACTTTAAGCTTTGGATCCTAGGCATGTATTTATTTATTGATGTTTGTGGTAACTAGCTGCTGTCACTTCTCTGGGTGCTTTCTCCTTGCCAGGTGAGTGACAAAAATATTGAATGACCACTAAAAAGACATGACCATGACATGGATCTTTAAAGCAAAGGATATTTTTAATTCATTCATTCATTCATTCATTCATGCAGTCAGCATCAGCATCAGAAGCATGGTATTTTCTTCACCAGATCCATGTGTTCTGTTGGTGGCTTTTACATCCTCCATGCAGAAATCTTGGCATCAAAACACTTAAAGTCTTTGAAAGGAGAGGGAAAAAGACTTGATGAAGCTTCAAAAACCTTCAGGGTGAGAAATAGGACAAAGCTGCTGACTCTGGAGAAACTGCTTTGATTACCACATCAGCATCTATCAGCAGCTCCTCTGCAGTGGCCTTCCGAGTCCTAGAAAATGTGCAGTGACACCCAGGGAAGAGATCAGTTAATTGTTGTGGAGCTTTGAATTGGCTGAGAAGGCTTGAAACCTGCTATTTATAGCCATTGTTACTACCCAGAGTACTGTGGCTTTGAGTGGTACAGAAATATTAGGAGGTCCATTTCGAGGGAGTTCTAGTTGGCTGTTGTAACATAATTTCAATAAACCAGCTGTGGGATACAATCTCTTCCTCTCAGCTCTGTCTTTATTGCCCTCACAGCCTGTGCTGCCTTTCTGTCCTCCTTGCAGCCAAGCCTCCCTCAAAACCATTGTAATTATTATGTTGCAATTACAAGAAGACACAGTCTAAAAGCCAGCTCTCTCCCCTAACTCTTTCTGCAGCTGATGTGTAGTCAGAGCTTTCAGAAGGCATTTCAAGCTCTGATGACTAATGCCATGACTCTCCTTCTTCCCCTGCATCAGGAAAAAGCTACATTGTGGTTTAGCTTGGACCCTGGAGACAAATTTTCTTCCCTCTTTTTTATTTTACCTCCTCTTTCTCTGTTTTTTTAAATTATTTTTCTTTTTCTTTTCCCTGTTTTGGGTGCTGTGTTATATAAGAGGCCTTGAAGAATTTGGAAAGGGAGTTTGTTTTCAAATTTGGCTCTGTTTAGGAAACTGTTACCCTTATTATGTCTTGGTTTGGCTCATGTGGTTTTCTTACAGAGGTAGTTAGTGTTCTCTCTGGCATTGCAAATCTATTAGTATACATGCAATATTAATAAAAAGCATTTGAAAATGCACCTCAGTGATGTATTTAAGCATGAGTCATTGATTAAGCTTCATTCCAGGCAATATGATGGAGAAAGTCAATCTTTGAACTACCAGAATATCTGACCTTCAGTAGTTGAGGGTTAAGTTACTCTGGAATTTTCCAGTGAAATCTCTTCCTATTGGAAAACAACCAATCCAAACCCTTCCATTTTGCTAGAAATTGAATCTTGGGCTCAAAGGAGAAGACTAGGGAAAAGTGTAATGGTAACAGGGTAAGTGGGTAGGAGCAAAATTCCTCCTATGAGAAACAGAAAGCAAGGCAGCAATGGGATTGAGCTCTGTTTTGCCTTGTTGAGTAGTGCCTTGGCTCTGGTGGTGCAGAGCCATCATCAGAGCCTGGAAAGAGTCTGTTTAACCACCACCCCTTTAGTAAAATAGGCAAGCTGTTCTACCAACAGCTTTCTATCCTAACATGGAGTAACATCTTGAGGGGATAAACATTTTCAGTGTTCTTGATGATTCAAACCTGTTTCCTCCTGAAAATATTGTGTTTGGGAAAAGGGACTTTGAAAGCAAGAGGCTGTGGTAACAGTAACCAGGCTGCTGAAGGGCAAAAAGGTGTGGACACATAGCTACTGATCTTAGCCATCACTAGTTAACACCAAGTTTGTGACAGTGAAGGGCTCTGGAGGAGGTGTTCCATGAGGACTGACCTCATTTTCATGAGATGATCTCCCTAGGCTTCTCACCTAGTCAGTGGAGAAAGAGAAACTCAGAGCAGGGATATTTTCTAGAGGAAAGTGTCTCTTGACTTAACACAGAATAGTCTAAAGTTGGCAGTCTGAAAATGCCTTCAAATGCCTTCCTGTAGCTCACCTCTCAAAGTTATCATGGTTCTGCTGTTTCTAACCCTAAAATCTTCCAGCTGTTCTGTAGAGTTCAAAAGATTTGTCCCAGCACTTGATGAAAAGAGAACTAGCTATAAAGTGTCAGTATTGTTTCCTTTTTGGTAGCTATTTGATAAATAAGCTTTAGACTGTGCTGCATGTGGATGCAGACTTGTTCTTACCCTGTATGATGTTTACATGCCCCTGCCAACAGGTGATCCATGGAACCACAACTTTGGTGCCTCAGTGGGATAAATGTGTGGACCTTGTGGAAAGTGCACTCCCTTATGTTGTGGGGAAGATGTTTGTGAATGCCCACTTTCAAGAAGACAAGAAAGAGATGGTGAGTCTTCTGAGATCTCTGCCTAGAAACTTTTAGTTAGTGGCTTCCTCCTCACAAATAGCCTCTGTGAGACCCAAGTTGAAAAGCAGGCAAGGTTCTTAAGAATGCTTTAACTGAATTTAATAAACAATAATAATAATAAAAGCAAACAGACAGGAAAAGGCTATACTTTTAGTTTCTAAGCAAGAAAAGTGTAACTGATGTCTGGCCCAAATTAAGGGAAGCTTAGAGCCCCATACTGAAGGTTTGTATTTGGGATTTAAACCTTTTGGTTCAACAGCTGAAGGAAATTGTTCTTCCTGAGTCCAGAGAGTAGCTTTTAGCTGAACATTCTTATTCATGTTAAATCTTCAAACATGGCTACATTATCACTTCCCTTAATAACCTATTCAAATGATTAATTACCCTTCCAAATAATGTGACTTAGTTTTAGTTTGCTTTTGTGGTGTTTTTCTCCTTATAGGATTTCCAATGTCTGCTTTCCAACCATTGATTTTTCAACAGTAATCAGTTAAGAAATGAACTCATTTAGTCATTTAATGTAGGTCTCAGTGCAGGACAGGCACAACCACTTAGGCAACATGTGGAATAGCATCTTGTGCTGGGAGTGACAGCTCTGTGGTAGTCCTGCCCTGGCTCAGTAGCCTGAGTCTGTCTGTTTGACTGTTTTCTCAGGGAAGGACTCCATTTCAGACAGACTAACACTCTGATTTGCCTTGTCCAAATCTTTGTGTGACATGTGTTTACCTCTCAGGTTCTGCATTTCTTTTGCTACTTGCCTTCAGCTGGAGCTCCCTCTCTGAGATCCAGCTTCTCAGTCCCCTGCTTCTGGATTTGAGTTTGTGCTGTGCTATTTGGCAGTTTAATGGCAAAAATATTTCAGGGGTGCAGAGTAGGAGCTCTGTGCAGGTTAAGTGGGGAGAAAAGGGCAGTAAGGACTTTGTGGAGGGGACACTTTTTCATGTTTGCATGTGTGAGAGAAGCTGATGAGAAGCTGAGAGGTTAGAGAATGGTTTTCTGTTGAAATGTGACCTAATTAAAATGTTTCTTAGCATGTGTATTCCTTTCAGACCAAAACATTGAAAACTTATCAAGCCTTAACTCACAGTAACATCCACAGTAAGAAATGCACACAAAATTTATAGTGTAGAGCACAAGATTCACACTGACAGTGGATTCTCCATGGAGATAAGATTAGATACAGGTGAAATTTGCTGCAATCCATTTAGAAGTGTGATTTTTTTTCAAGTTAGTAATTTGTGGTGTTAGCATTTTTAATTCACTGGTTTTCAGTTCCAATTCTCTTTCTTAAGCAGGATGAAAGCAATTGAGAGAAAAACCTTGTTTGTACAGATTAATTGTTTTGTTTTTTTTTTCCTGGCTCATGGCATATATCTGTCTGTGGTAAACAAACCCTGAGTTATGGATAATATGGATCCTTTCCCCCCACCCCCCATGTTTTGTCACTAATGTTTCATACCTTAGGTACTTCTTTTCTCAGGGAAGACATTATTTGTTTCTAAATATAGCACTGTTTCTAACACAGAGTGCCTGCAGGGTTTCTTCCAGCTATGCCTGAGCAGTTTCAGTAATAACTTTGATAGCAGGAATAGGTTTCTCCTCCTCCCCCCTGCAGCTACAGCTGGTGCATAAAGCCTAAGTATACACCAGGGCCCAGCTGCAGAGCTTGAGTTTGAACTTGTAACCTCCAAGTACAGGGAGTTCACCTCATTAGTGCACTAAGTTAATTGAGTCAGTACTTTGTCATCAATATCTTTAAGTTCCACTATTCCCTGGGCAGCAGTTTACTGTGAATGTTGACTGGTTAGTCATATTTAATGCCAGACCTCTTTCAGTTGTCTCTAAAAGTAAGAAAATGCTTTCTGAAAAGAGCTGGAAAAAGTGACTAATCCAAGGAGCTCTGTCTTGTCTGGCTCCACCACAAACAAGGGGAAAATATACATCTGATAAATAAATGACAATTTAGCTAAAGGTAACCTTACTTTCCAGGCTTTCATCCCCAATTTTAATGCCATTTCAGAGCATAGAATCATATAAACCTCTGGTACTTGACATTTCCATGGTTTTTAAATGCAGCATAACTGAGAACACAAAGATCCAATCAGTCTTCATGGAATGATTATCTGTCATGACTTGGCCTAGCTCAACTCTGACTTGATCTGTGCTCAAAGACTCAGGCAACAGCTGGATTCCCCAAATTGCCTGACAGTATTCTCAGTGGCTGTCTGTCATGTAGTTCATCTGTTGATATAAATATGGGCAGCCAATTGCACACACCCTTCTGGGCTGTGCTGCCAGCTGGATGCAGAGAGTCATGAGGGCAGAATATAATATACATCTTTTAGGTAATACAGCTCTTACCATGCCTCTCTCAGCTGTTAGATATATTAGCATATATTAGAGGGAATGCATCTCTTAGCCATTAGATTGCTGGTTTTCTTTCATTTCAGGGTTTTCTCAGTATGTGTACTCACTAACCACTCCTTTTTTCACTTGATTGTGCTATGCCTGTGGCTTTGCACAGGTGTCTGAAGAAGCAGCCAGACTAAAAGGGTTGTGGGTTTTCCTACCTCTTAGCACAGCTACAAGCTGCTGCTGGTGGTTCAAGACCACAGAAACAGTTAAGGCTGCTCCGTGTTGTGAGCTGTGGCCTCTATCCCCTGCAGTCAATAGAGGGGAGGAGTTCTTCACAAACACAGCCAAATACAGGCTCAATATTTGGATACTGCTTTGTATTTGGATGGTGATTCTCTCAGCCCAAATTCAGTCCTTTGGCAATGTTATAAGGTGTGTCTCAGTCTGACATAAACCAAACAAGGCAAACAGATGCTCTCTCTGCAGAAAAAGCTTTCTTTGTGCAAATGCCTTGCAGCAGTCTCCTTCTTCTGCAAGGGCTGGTGATCTAGAACCAAAGTGGCAGAAATCTTCCAATGTCCTAGAATTTTTTATGGTTTCAAGGCAGACAGTCTCATGACTGTGCCATGAAAGAACTGGAACTGAACAGGTTGTGTGCTACACCTGCAGGAAATGCAGATGGAAAGCAACTCAGTGTCAGAAGAAGTGGCTGAGGACTGGAGAAAGAAGAAATGAACACTCCAGGAAGAAGAGCAGATGTTTGATTTGATTTCATTCCTGGTCTAACCAAACCCATTGCTACTGCATGTACCAAACTTTGTCTTGTAACACTTCTGCCATGACAGAGTTGACTGGGAGGGTTCTGCTAAATGTCTTGCAGATGGAGGAGTTAACTGAAGGCATTCGCTGGGCTTTCATTGACATGTTGGAGAAGGAAAATGACTGGATGGACTCTGAAACAAAAAGAAAAGCTTATGAGAAGGTAACAAATATTTCTGTTGAGTGAGTAAAATCCTGGGACACTGAAGATTTGACTTTAGTGAGAACAGAGAATCCTGGACTGTACTTAACAGTTCCAGTTAGCCATCGTTTTGTTTGTGGAGGGACATGTGCCATGTGTGTTTTGCTAGAAGCTGAGCCACCTGAGCTCCTGCTTCTCAGCTGAAGTGATTTTGGTCTTCCTGCCTTGCCTCCATCTTTCCTGGTCTGTCTCTGGCTGATGTAGACTGAGCTTATTTCAGATTTGACTGTACAGGGGCTTTCCTTGAGAAGGTTTTCATCTTGATGGGGATGTCAGGGACACAGCACCCTACAAACAGAAAATGGTGTCTAAAACATCTGAGACAGCTGAGGGTGTTTGGTGTGAGGATGGAGGATATGAGAATAGACCAAATCTCATACCTTCTACAGTATTGTGTACCTGAAAAGCCATTTTCCAAGAGGAGAATGACCACTGCAGCTGCATACTGATCCTCCTGATAGAATAATACCAGTCATGAAGTGTTATGGTCAAAAATCATAGAATGGCTCAGGTTGGAAGGGACCTTAAAGATCATCTAGCTCCAACCCCCTGCCATGGGCAGGGATGCCACACGCTAGACCAGGCTGTCCGGGGCCCCATCCAGCCTGGCCTTGAACACAGCCAGGGATGGGGCATCCACAACCTCTCTGGGCAACCTGTTCCAGTGCCTCACCACCCTTTAGATGGCATTACTGGTCCTGGTGACTTTCATCTGGAGTGACAATACAATGCAGGAAGTAAAGGTGAAGGCAGGAGGAGGTATTCAAAGCTCCTTTTGCACTCTGTTTGAAGCAGCAGCTGGAAGAGACATAAAGAGAGGAGAGTGGAGGGCAATCTGTAGGACTTTCTCCTTATTTGTTGAGGCAATGGGGATATCAGTGAATTAGCAAACACCCTCTTTGAATAAACTGGCATGCAAGTGCAGGTGAACAGTTCCTGCTCACTGTGCTTGAATAAAGAAGAGCTCTGTTTTGATTTAAAAACAAACACAGACTTCAGAGTTGTTGGGTAATCCTGATGAAAAGGCTGTTGAGACATTTTATCCTTGGAAAGTTATGAATTCCATATCCAGCCTATTTACATTTTATAGAGCAGTGCTCTTCACAGAGGTGGAAATGAAATAGAGCTGCCTAAATGCACCAATAAAACCTAGAGCAAGAGAACAACAGTAAGATGCCATTTATTTCCTGCTAACCTGGTGCTAAATGGACTGCAGTTATTACTTCTAGCTGCCTGTATGCTTGTTTTTTGACTAGAAATGCCCTCAGAAATGTGATCTGTAATTTNTTTCTCTCTACCTTTACAGGCATATGCAAGCCTGATGTTGATTTTTCTAGCAATCTCTTTAACTCTTTTGTTCACAGTTTCCTACCTGCCTTTCAGCAGAGAAACAGTCCAAGCATTGCCACAAAATGATAAACTCCCCTAAAAATCTGCCCCTGCAGTTTAGTTTAGGGAGAGGGTTTTTTTTCAGAAGGTAGGTTAGATCTTTTGTAAGTAGAGGTGCCTGCTTCCCTCTCTTGACCCATTTGGAAGCTTCTAGCACTTTGCTCCCAGTTTGGGCATCTCATGGAAGTCTCTGAAGTTAAAGGGGTGAGTCTGGGCCAAACAATGCATGACAAACTAAATTCAAGCAGTGCAATAAAAATAATACCACAAGCTCTACTACTAGGAACAGCAAAATGCCTAAGTCCCATTCTCACTGGCTTGAACAACAGTTTTATAGTTTCCTGACATAGAAATAAGGTCAAGTTTGTAAGGCACAGCTGTCATGTTATGTCATGGAGCAACAATTATGCAGGAGGATTTAGCACTGGAGGTTTAAGTTCAGGTTCACAGAAATGGCTACTTGGCAAGAAGAGTCTAGAGAGACCTTTGGGTAGATTTCCAGATGTGGAGTTTGGCTGAGTTTATTCAATGCTATTTATTGCTAGAGATAGACACTGAATTTGTCCTGGGACATTTGGATGAGCATGGTTTTAATTCAAGAAATAGATTCCTTCCATGTCTAGTCAGACAATTCACTGTAGAAATCCAAGGTTTATAATCTAAGAGAGCCTCCAAAATCTGTTACTCTGTTCAGGATTTAACTCCTGAGTTAAATCTGGTGGCTTGTGTCAGGTGAAGGCCAGAAAGGGCTCTCTGCTTTCATGTTCTGTAGAGGCAAACTGTAGTATTTTAGCCAATTACTGCTATGTGCTGAGCCATATAACACAGAAAACAACTGGTTAAGTTCTCCATGATTCCTAACACATCCATGGCAATTTTTCTTTATTACAGTAGGATATTCTGCTTGGAAATAAAGTCCAGTCCTGTGTGAGCATCTTCTGCCTGCTTCCATTTCCAGTCAAATAGGAGAGCACCTGCTGTGTTATTAAGCTAATGTCCTTCTACAATAAGGTCACCTGCCTTGGGGGGGAAGGGAAGAGGGTGGATGAAGTTTTTCTCTGTATTTTATCAAGGCTTTGGATGCTGCCCCTCACAGCATCCTTCTGGACAACTTGTCCAGCTGTGAGATGAGGGAGTTTACAGTGCTCTGAGGGAAGAACTGACTGAATGGCAGGGCTCAGAGGGTTGTAGGGAATAGGGCTACATCTGGCTGGCAAGTGGTCACCAGCAGTGTTCCTCAGGACATAATCCTAGGGGGCCAGTTCTGTTCAATGTTTCTATCAATCAATGATGTGGCTGGAGGTGTTGAACACACTGTTAGCAAGTTTGCTGCTGATAACACCAAAGTGGGAGGTACTGTTGACTTTCTGAAGGGACAAGAGGTCTTGCAGAAGGCTCTAGATAGGGTGGAGCATTGGGCAATGGTTTATGGGTGAAATTTAACAAGTCCAAATGCCAGATTCTGCACCCAGGATGGAGTAACACTGGGCACAAGTATAAATAGGGAGAGGAGAGGAGTGGCTAACCCTGCAGAAAGGGGTCTGGGGGTGCTGGTTGAGAGCAGGCTGAATATGATCTATCAGGGTGCTCTGGCAGCCAAGAAGGCAAACCACAACCTGGGGTGCATCAAACACAACATAAGCAGCTGGTCAAAAGAGGTATTCAGCACTGGTGCAGTCCCACCTTGAGTGCCATGTGCAGTTCTGGGCCCCACCATTTAAGAAGGATGTGAAGGTCCTTGAATGTATCCAGAGGCAAGCAACAAAGCTGGTTGGAAAAGTTCTGGAAGGAAAGTCCTATGAGGAGCAGCTAGAGACTTTGGGCTTATCTAATTTGGAGAACAGGAGGCTTTGGAGTGACCTCATTGCTCTCTACACCTTCCTGAGGAGGGCAAGTGGAAAAGGAGGTGCTGATTTCTTCTCCTTGGTATCCAGTGCTAGGACTTGAAGGAATGGTTCAAAGCTGCACCAGGAGAGGTTTAGACTGGACATTAGGAAACTTTTTTTATTACCAAGAGGATGATCAAACACTGTAACAGGTTTCCTAGAGAGGTGGTTGGTGCCCCAAGCCTGTTGGTGATTAAGAGGCATTTGGACAAAGCCCTTAATGGCATGCTTTACATTTTGGGCAGCCCTGAAGTGGTCAGGTAGTTGGACTAGATGATCATTGTAGGTCCCTCCCAACTAAAATATTCTATATTCTATTCTTGTTGTCAATTAAGTAAAGAAAGGAAGTTATTAGGTAAATAACATGTTGGTCTTTTATGTTTTCATTATTAGCTGTCCCATTGTCTCCTATAGCAAGGAGGAGTAGAGCTTCTGCCTGAAGTTCTATGGCAGAGCTGTATGCTGCATGGAAATGACTGTGATTCATATATTTTTGTTTTTCCTCTCTATTTTTAATCTCATTTCATTCTTGAATCCTTTGAATGCTCTGGAAAGAAAGGGACTGTAGAAACTTGATGGCTTTTTTTAGTGGGCCTGCTCCATGTGATCCATTTCATTTGTCATTAGCCTTTCCTTTAACTTTAGGCATATTTGGGTCATTAACAAAAATTTTACTCATTTCCTGAAAGAAGAATGAGGTCAGTGTGGGATCTAGATGTCTGGGCTGCAAGCATGAAGAGCCTCCCTAGAAAAACATCTCATCTTGAACTACTCTTCTCTTCCTTATGGTGATGATAGCTGCAGAAGACAGCACTGTAATGCAGATGACAACACTGTAATGCAGATGACTTGCCAGCTTTCAAAGGGAATGAACTGCAAATCCTCTCTGTGGCTTTAATACTCACCATTTGGCATGTTTTCTTCTGCCTGCTTGCTGACTGATGCCCACCTTGGCTGAGGCTAAACTTGTATAGTGTGCTGTCAGCCTGAGGCTTTGCAATCCAAGGGACAATCGACTTCCCAAGGGCTTACAAAAGAATTGATGCTTGGATTTTGCTTTAGGGAGCCTGCCATCTCCCTCTAATCACTGAAGTGTTGCTCTACCTCTGACTCTCTTTGTGTCTGGTCTGTTGTTTTAAGTTGCTCAGAAGGGACACAACTAATCTGATGACCTCAAATCATATTCAATTAAATCAACTCATCCATGTGGCATAGGGAACAATTGTCTTGCTGCCTTGATTTCTGAGAATCACCCTCCCAGCCCTTGTGTGCTTTGGAGTTAAGGTTTGACTTTCTTTCTGACAAAACTACATAATGAGATAACATCTAACAATTTCCTTCTGTCCTCCCTCCATTCCTCTCCTTCTGTGATGGAAACGTGGATTTAAACCAGGCCAACAAAGAGCCAGTCTTGCCAAGGAAGTTTCTAACAGGGTTAGGTGACTTGGTCTGCAGTTCACCCCTTGCTCTCTGGATGGAGCTCATGCTGCTTCCAAAGGAGCTCCGAGCCTGAGAAAAATACTCAGCTCGGTGCTGTGATGTTCTTTTCTGTGCTGTCCTTCCTCCCCTTCTATGCAGACCTTGCTCTATTGCTCTGTATTAGACTGTCACCTGAAATTTGCTTAAACTATGCTTGTTAACCTCTTGAACAGTCAATGGAGATCTCTAATTAAAAAAGAAAAACCAAAGACTAAGGTTCCTTTCCTTTTCTTACCTTTTTAGCCACTCTTTGTTTTTTTTTTTTTATTTGGAAGGGTCATTAAATTTTGCCCCTATTTGAAGAACTGAGAAATTCTTCAAATGAGTACAGCTCCAAGGATGGGCCCTGAAACAGTCTGCAAGGGCATGGGCTGGGACTTACAGAAGCTGTGCAGAAAGATCCCTTGTTGGCTGCCCAGGCACCTTGTGAGCTCTGGCCCATCTTGCAGCCTCTGAGAAGGATGAGAGAAGGTTGGCAGATGAGGAGGGTGGGAAGAGAAGAGAGCCATTTGATGCCCTTACAATGAAGGTACAGATTGCAGCTGGCTAGCTGAGCCAAGTGGTATTGACAGCTCTTTTGTAACAGTGGAGCACAGGGAAAAGGGAGAATCAGCAACTGAAACTCCACTGACATGACTTGTGTCATCAGGGTTCTCATCTTTAAAATGGTTGCTGCTGCTCCTTAAAGGATAATTCAGTGGAAGATTATCCCTGAGATGTAAAGTTGTTCCCTTTCCTGGCAGGAGCTGTTATTTTATTAATCACTATTTGTCCTTCCTGAAAACCCTGTTTTCTGGAAGTTTGCACATAGCCTGGATTGTAGGGAAGGGTTTTTATTGTTGTTTGGTGGTGTGGCTTGTTTCTTTGGTTTTTTTTTTTGGTTGGTGTTTTGTTGCTGTTGTGGTTGCTTTTGTTTTGTTTGTATTTTGTTTGTTTGTCTGTTTTGCAATCCTATTTTTAAAGCATGGATGAGAAGCCAAAAAAAAACCCCCTTGTTTTTCTTCTCCTAAGATTTTTCTGTAACTTTATTAACCTCTTTAGGTCATGGAGCACAAATTCCAAGGTCACTGTGCAATCATTTTTTTGTTGCCTGCTGAACTTGCCTGCTGCTTGGCTTTATTTCTCTCTAAGGAAATGTTGTGCATGCACCACATTTGTTGTCTCCACATCTCTCTGAGTCTGAAGACTGAGGCAAGATGACCCCAGGAAAATATAAAGGACTGTGCCCATCTATCATAGGTGTCTCAGGCAGTGTTGGGCACCTGTGTTTAGACTACACTTTGTTCCTCTGCTTCAGAGAGCTGTAGCAAACCTCCCCAGAGAACACAGTGTAATTTAGGCCAATAACATGAGTAATCATGGTAATCATGAGCCACTTGTACAGCTCCAGATTTAACAGAGTACAGGTACTCTAAATGAGGTAGGTGTCCATGGGTTGCCCCACTGAAACTATTTGCTTCTCAGCTGGAACTTACTGGCTGTATCCAGGCCTACAGTCAACTAGCTGAGCCCCTGCCATCTTTCTGAGTCCTCCCTGATCTCTCTCTCTTCACATTTGAGTGATTTCACTATGAACATGACAGTCACACAGCTCAGACCAGAAGTTCATGTCTGGCTCAGGCAGCAGCCAAACAGTAGCAGCCAAGCATAAGGGCAGGGCAAGCACAAAGGGACACATTCCTGCTATGCTCTCCTGGCCTCTGGCAGTCTGCAGCTCAGTTCCTTCCTGAGCCAGAAGTGATGGCTTTGTATTTATTCCTACTTTGCTGCTCTCAGTTTGCCCAATGACTTTTTGAACCCATTTTTAGGGTCTCCATCTTCCCAAGGCAATGTGTTCCACTGCCCCACTGTACTCTGGGTGAGAAACTCTCTCCTTCTGCTTGTCTGGAAAATGTCACCATCTCCACCTAGGTTCTTACAGGAGGGAAACCAAAGCATCATCATTGCCTGTTCTTCTTTTGTGCCTGCTCTTGTTTCCATATAACCCTGGCACAACAATACATCCAGAGATTATGGAGCCTTCTGCCTTTGTTCACAGGCTGCCCAGGGCATGCACTAGCTACAGGTCTGAAAAATAACTTTTCATGAAGATCTGAGGCATACCCAGACAGAAAGGCCAGGGCACTACAGCTTCAGGAGCTGAAATTAATCTTGCTTAATGCTGTGCTAGTTTTGCACAAAGATGACAAATCAGCCAATCTTGAGAGTGGTCACTGGGTGTTCTGCAAACATAATAAAATGCCTTTTGTGCCTTGTGAGGCCTGAGGACTCATTCTGGGTAAAATAATGCAAAAATATGACAAAGGAACAAACCCAGACTCTCAATACCTCCAGTATCTCAAGTGGGCTTTTTCTGCAATGAAGGCCAGCATGCAGCTGGTGGAACAACTCTTGGTAAAAGAGGGTGATGGAAGTTCCTGTATGACCTTAACTAAGGTGTCTTGCTTTGGCAGGGGGGTTGGACTTGATGATCTTTCTAGGTCCCTTCCAACCCCTAACATTCTGTGATTCAAAGCCAAAGATCCCAAGACACCTTTTACAGGTTCTTTTAAGATGACTCCATGCCATGGTTTCAAGGGTCTCAGAGCACTTCTCAAAGTGTAAGACTTCTTCAGAGCACTAACAGAAGCTGCCAGACTTACTGGAGAAGGACTAGGAAAAGAGAGAGAAATTTCCAAAGCCTCTCATCACATTTAGGTACTTCATTCCTGTTAAAAGGCCAATAGAGGCTACTGCTTGACTTCCAAATTCACTGGTTTTACTAGGAAACTTGATTCAGATCTTCTTGAAACATTTCTGAACTGGAGAGCATATCTCTGCCTAGGGCCAATTGAACCTTGGCCACACTTTTCCTTTGTGGAAGTTAACTTTCTGAAATTTGGATAAGATCTGTCTGGATGCAGCAATGTAAGGTCCTTATAGAATCATAGAACGGTCAGAGTTGGAAGGGACCTCAAAGATCATCTAGTTCCAACCCCCTGCCTGGTATGGACACCAGCCACTAGATCAGGTTGCCCAGGGCCCCATCCAGCCTTGTCTTAAAAGCTTCCAGGGATGAGGCTTCCACAACCTCTCTGGGCAACCTGTTCCAGTGTCTAACCACCCTCATAGTGAAGAACTTCCTCCTAATACCCAACCTAAATCTACCCTCCTTTAGCTTACACTCATTTCCCCTGGATCTATCACTGTCTGGCCTCCTAAAAAGTCCCTCCCCAGCTTTCTTGTAGCCCCCTTCAGATACTGGAAGGCCACAAAAAGGTCTCCTGGGAGCCTTCTCCTCTGCAGACTGAACAACCCCAACTCTCTCAGCCTGTCCCTGCAGCTGCATTGCAGGGAGCAATGAGCAAGCCTCCTGAGAAAGTTGAAGCATGAGTTGGAGCTCAGAAAAGGCAGAGTCACATGTTAACTTTTTTTCCCTACATGTCTACATTTCCCTGAGGCATTAACTATAGCACCAGGAGCTTATCTTCATGGTGTAAATCATCTTTATACCACTGGGAGTGGTGGGTATGTGAAGAGAAGAGGACAGCTTGGGAGAAAGCAGGAAGTGCAAGTAGCTGCTGCACAGCTCAGAAATTATGTAGGGAATTTGAGAAGTTTGCTCTGCTTACCTAGTTTGGAATTTGGCCAGGACATTAAGGCTGCCACCCCCATACCATCCATGAGATAACTCTTTAGAAAATGCCATCTTTAGAGTGCCAGTTTTCAGCTGGAAGATACAGAGAATACAAGGTGTTGTCCTTCTAGTGTAGAAGTGTTCAACTCTTTCCACTAACTAGAAACAGGTCTTCACTTTCCATCAGATTAAGAAAACTCTTTTTTTGAAGTCAAATATTTATTCCTCATCACCAACTTTAATTTTTTTGAACTGAAAGAATAATCTCTCTGACATCCTGAATTTAATTTAACCTTCTCAGGAGAGCTGGACTTTCCTGTTCAGTAACCATTGGAGATGTTCTTCTCCATTGGCCAGAACTGAAGCTAATAGCCATGGCATGTTTGCTTATCTCTTATCTCTAGGGTTAGATTGCTGCTGTCAGCTTCCCCCTTGTTATCTGGCTGTTGCTACTGCTCACTCAGTTGTGCAGGGATGTCAGTTCCATTAATAACCTGCACACTGTGCAAACAGATAGTGGGAAACAGGTGAAGGGAGAGGAAATTGTATTTAACCCTCATCTTGCAGCTGTCATTTTTCAGACTCTGCCACCACTCCATAAGGCCAGGATGGGTGTGTGACATCAAGACACTTGTGACAAATCTCAGGCTTGAAATAGAAGGAGGGAGACAGATGGATGAACACACCTGCAGATGCTCAGGGACCAGGGTGACTGAAGTTTTTGTGGCAGAAATGCAACAGGAAAGAATTGGTATGCTAAATGATTAACTCTTCCAAAGGGCAGAAAGTCCTCCACCATCCCTGGAAGTCTTGGGCAGTTTCAGCTTTAACTTTCAGTATCTTTATTGTTTTACAAGTAAAACTGTGTTCTGTAGAGGAACAGTTCTAAAGGCACTGTAGTCCCTCAGCTCAACAGGAACAGATACTGACATGTGGAATACCCATTCCCTATTTGGAGGAGCCTATGAGGGCATGCTCAGCTATCTACCCTGTATATCCCAGTCTGAACCACCCAGAAGAAAGTTACCTGCTTGCTGAAAACAAGCAGGAAGCTCAGCAAGGCAGGGCTGGGGCATAAGCAGGGACCTTCAGTTTTGGGCACTGTGCTGTCCAGGACCAGGAGCCTCAGCAGCATTTGAACTTTTTCAGGTAATGTACTAGTCACAGAGTTGTGAAGCAAAGTGCTTCAGCTACTGGCATTGATGGAGTTTACTTTTAGAGGAACTTTACTGCAAGGAGATCATCAGCCTCAGGAATTTACTGCTTCAGTAACCTTTTAGAAGCCAGGACACTGTGCCTAGAATAAAGGCTTCCTCAGTTACCCCCCTTTGTGAGGGAGCTGCAAGGTGTCCTGTGCTCAGTTTTCTGGCTTCAGTGGTGAGTTCCATCAGTGTGGAAATAATTACATCCATCCAATTTGTTTAAAAATACAAATATGTCAAATTTGTAGTAGAGAAGGATTGGGTCTTGAGTAGAAAGTGGAGCATTTCTGGTATCTGTTTTTCTTCTCTGTTCTGCAGCCTGCATCTGCTTTGCCCCCACATCTTGTAAAGCATGGACAACTGATGGTGACAAGTTGACTGGGACACTGCTGGTTGGGGTCCCTGTTTAAGCACAAGGAATTTATCCTCAGAGAGAAAACCTGCAAGTCTCTAGCTGAATAAATGGTTGTGTTTAGGTGAACTAGTCCCTGTTTCAGTTTTAGACTAGTCTCTGCTGTGTCTGGTCTCAACTGTGTCTAGAGTGGGTCTGATGCTTACCTGTGGCTAGCAATGAAAAGAGAACTCTTCACTAAATGAGTATAAAGGGAAGCAAGCAGAGACTAAGGGCAGAAGTTGCCCCTCTCTAGAACAGGTAATTCAGAGTTTTGCAGAAAACTGCCCCAAGAAACACTGTGGTAACTTTATATCCCATGCAGCTGTGATGGGGAGAAAGGCTCCTTGCCCTTTTCTGGTCCCTGGGGCAGCCCCTCCCTCACTATTTGGTGCTAGAGACCTCTTCAGTACACTGGGTTTTTTAGGTCCTTGGGAACTTTTGTCAGTGCAGTGCCTTTTGTTAAACCTGCTGCTTTCCCAGAGCTAAAACCTAAACAAGAGCTAAAAGAGCAGAAAAAATTTTGCAGCAAAGTGGGATTGTTTCTAGCAAGAGGTGGCATCTCTGTGGGAGTACAGGTCAACTGATGAGAAGCTCTGGCACCAAGCAGTGAAATGAATCCAGGAAGATGTTTCTACAAAAAAATACAATATAATAATTTCTGCTGCTCACCTAACTTGCCAAAGCCTGGCCAAAGGTGGTGGTTTTTGTTCTTCTTGTCATTGTAAAGCCTTAGCATTCTGGTGCAGCATTTGTTTGGTAAGGATATCCAATGGAATTTCTCAAGACAAAGAGAATGTTGAGTTGTGGATGTTGGGCTTTGGGGGAGTTTTGGGTTTTCTTCCTAATATCTTATATCTGTCTACTCTCAGTTTGAAAGCATTACCTCTTGTCCTGTCACTACACCCCCTGAGAAAAGAGTCCCTCCCCCTTTTTCCATGTAGGCCCCATTTGTGATGTGACATTTCTGGGTTTTTTCTTCCAAGATCCATCACTCTATTTTCCTAGTTTTTCTACCCATAAACCCCAGATAGATGCAGTGATCTTTATGCAGCAGGTTTACCAGATGGCTCTTGAATCATTTGTTGTGAATGAAAAATGAAGAGACCAGACACGTACAGAAAGCCTGAATTAATCTTTGTAATTAAATGGAACATTACTTTGCCTCAAAGTGATTTTAACTTTCAGAATGTATTTCATGCTAATTTTTCAGGGAACTGTAATTGTATGAAGTTTGTTTATTTTTAGAAGCTTGAAAATGATCTTCACCAAGTTATTGGGAGTCAAGTTGACATACAGATCTGTGTCAGACTCATAAAGCTTTGCCATGAGTGAGATATATAGAATCATAGAATGGTCAGAGTTGGAAGGGACTTCAAAGATCACCTAATTCCAACCCTCCTGCCTGGCAGGGACACCAGCCACTAGAGCAGGTTGCCCAGAGCCCCATCCAGCCTTGTCTTAAAAGCTTCCAGGGATGAGGCTTCCACAACCTCTCTGGGCAACCTGTTCCACTGTCTAACCACCCTCCTAGTGAAGAACTTCCTCCTAATATCCAGCCTAAATCTACTCTCCTCTGGCATACTCTACCCTCCTCTAGCTTACTTTGTTTTGTTTTGTTTTTCATGGTAAGTACAATATACCAGTACTTGCTGTTGCTAGCAGGCCTACAAAATACCCAAGCCATACTCTGCTGGGCAGAAAAAGTCTGTCAGAAGGCTCACATTGCCAAGTTTGGTTGTCAAGTGAGAATGTGACTAGCCTGGAAACTGGGATGCTTTCTACCATTGCAATACATGTCTGGGTTCCCACTCTAGCAAGTTGTGAAGTCAAGAGTGAAAGGTTGTTTATTGTTTTTGTCTCTGCAGCAAGCTGACTTGCAATGCTCTCATCCTGACAAAAACACACACTGGTGACAAAATCTCACCTGTGTTGGAGTCACTGGGGAAACTTCCATGTGTAATCAGAGCAGAGGCAGTAGTACCAGTCTGGCTCCTCTACCTTGGAGCCTGCTTTCTCATCCTGGCTTCCTCTAATGCTGCTCCTCTGCCTCATCCCCTGAAGGAGCCTCTTGCTTTCAAAGCCAGGAGAGGAAACCTGCAGTGATGAGTTCTCTTAATTTACCCAGCAGCCTAAGGTAGGCTGAGAACTTCATCACAGGGGGAAATACCCCATCACCCCTTTTCTTCCTGTACATGTGGTTATTTAATATGCAAGTTAGAGAAAGGAATTAAATGAGCTTTTAAGCCCTAAAAATGTGGTGCATTTACAGTGGATTGATGTGCAGTTACCACATGGCTGCTTCCTGTACATTTGTCACACTTCATTTCCTTTTCCCATATGTGTGTGGATGCCTCTTGGAAGCCTGGTCTCTTAAACATACATTTAATCTTATCCAGGGGCAAACACAGACTTCACTATCAAAGAGCAAGCCAGTCTTTGATGAGTTTTTCACTTTCTTCTGCTGTATGGATAAGGAATCTTCAAAGTCTCTTCAAAAAGGGGACTTGAACATCTCCCTTATGGGGAAAGGCTGTGAGAGCTAGGTCTGGTTGGCATGGAGAAGACTGAGGGAGGATCTTATAATTGTTTATAAGATGAGTGACAGAAGGATGGGGTCAGTCTTTTTTTCAGTGATGCTCTGTGACAGGACAAAAGGCAACAGGCACAAACTTGAACATGGGAAGTTCCACCTAAACATAAGGAGGAACTTCTGTACTTTGAGTGTAGTGGAGCACTTGCACCAGGTTGCCCAAGAAGGTGGTGGAATCTTCATCTCTGGAGATGTTCAAACCCTGCCTGGAAGCCATCCTGTGCAACATGCTCTAGATCAACCTGCTCTAACAGGGGGTTGGACAGGATGATGTCCAGAAGTCCCTTCTAACCCTTAGCATTCTGTGACTCTGTAACTGCTGTTAAATGTTAGTTAAGAGAAGAGAAAAGACAGCCAAGGAAGCAAGAGCCCTCCACCATGCATATTTAGAAGCTTCTTTTCTAACCTGTCTGTTGTGTAAATCAATTACTTCTACATGTAAACCTTTTCTGATAGCTAATTAACTTGGTGATGTAGCAATAGTGTATGTCTGTTTCTGAAGTTTTGTTATCCTATGTGACTGGTAGAACATTTAAGAAGGCATCAGAATTCCAGGAATAGGAAGGTCTTAAAACCTTAGAGTTTAGTCATTAGAGCTTATGCTTCTCTTATTTGCTCAGACTTCTAAAGCACACCCATTGTGATAAGAACTTTCAAGCAATAAATGAAATAGAAGAACATTTTCCCTACAGCTTTAGCCACTGATAAAACAGTGAAGTACCAGAAGCAGCACTGCCTTTTGAGTTTACTTTCAAAGAGTTCCTTTAAAACAAACTGTTATTTACTAGGGATTTATATATAGACCAAAAAAGGAATCAAAATATTGTTTAAGCAGCTTGACTTAGTAAAAACCAAAACTGATCACTTTTGCTTTTTGCTTTCTTGAGGCTAGTTTCAAAAGGATGAAGACAGTGGAAAAGGAAAGGGAGATTGAGAAATTGAAGGAGGTTGAAGAAGCAGGGAGATCTTCCTTCTTGAATAATAAAAAAGGGACAAAATAGTTTTGGTTTCATGGAGGCAGTCCTCCATCAGCTTCCTTCTTGCAGTTGTGGAACAGATGTTTTTAATTCTTGCTATCAAATGGGGCCCTGCTGTATTGAGACACTGTGGAGGGGGAGAAAGAGAGAAGGATTTCATCATGGAGCAAGTGGAATCTTCCCTTGAGTAGTCATCCCCTGCAGCAAGAGGGAAATAGAAGTCAGTGGACCCCAGAGAGGTTCCCACTCTGCTCATGGAGAGCAGAATGCAGGCTTGGTGTGGCTGCAGGTGTCTAAAGGCCAATTAATATATTGTGCTTCATCTCTTGCAATCTTCATCTGAGTTTGAAACCCACATTTCCAGCAAAGCACTTTTTTTTCCCCCCAGCTTTTCTTCTGGCAATGTGTTGTTTCCACCAAGATTCTGGGTGGTTGGGTGGCCTGCCAGTGCTTCTCTGGGGTCATTACTAGGGCTGTTTATATACTTACACCATGCCTTACAAAGCAGGAGTACTCATCTGCAGCTGCTATCACTTCACCCCACAGTGTTTACATAGATTGTGCATAAACACTAGGACCTAGTCATGACTAGAAGAGGAAAAAGCCCCAGAGTTCATGAAATGTGAAGTGTTTTAGTTTAACACCTCTACTGGCATTAAGGAAAGGGCAAAGACTGTCAAGTAGAGGGATGAAAGGTAGAGAATGAAACAAAGATTATCCCTTTGCTTTTAGGAAAGTAGAATGTCCTTCAGAAAAGCCTGCACCCATCCTCAGGTGGGAATGGAAAGGTTCCTCAGTGGAAATATGCCAGTGTGCATTTGCTGGAACCAAGGTTCATCCCTATCTGTGTCTCCAACCTATTTTACCAGCTGGATGTGTAGCAGCTACTATGCCATAGTGAAACAGGCCATTTCCTGACAACTTCTGGAGAAGATTGTAAAAGCAACCCTATGTTGGTTTGAAGTCCAATAAGGATGTCTTCAGGGAGGCATAATAATACAAAGTGGAAATAAAATGCAGCAAAAATAGCTATATACAGAGAAATGGTTATATCTTTCAACATTTTTTTCCCCCCTCTTTATTTCTTTTCCAAAGGCAAAAGCAGTTATGGCAAAAGTGGGTTACCCTCAGTTTATCATGAATGACACTTATATTAATGAAGACATCAAAACAGTAAGTGTCAGACTTTGCAGCTTGCTTCTGTTGCATTTTTGCTCTGCTTCAGCACTGTCTAAACCCAAAGCTCCTCTTTTGTTTGGCATACATCTGGAGTTCTGCTTGCCTGGTTATTTCTGGACATTAAGTATGCTGCCTCTCATGGCTAAATTGTCAGTGCTGGTGTGTCTAAGGAACATAACCATGAAGCCTTCTGGGTGCAAAATATACCTGGGTCCAAAGAACCTTCCTGCTAGTAAGCACTTTAAAGGTTATGACAGTGTGTGTTTAAATTTGGCATTTAGTTATAAAAATGAAAGAAACCCCAAATATCTCTCTGCAAAGTAATGGTCTTCAGAAATGATAATGCAGTTTTTCCTCAGAATATCATGATTTATGATGCCCTGTAGAGGCTCTCCTCATGACTTTTAGTTATTATTTTGCTTATAATCATGCTCAGAGACCCTAACCAACATGTAGGACTACTGTGCTGGCTGCTGGACAAGGATAATGTGGGGAAGCTGCTTCCTGAGCCAGTATCTCTTCAGCCTAACTGGGGGCAGGAAGGCAGCTGATGAAGAATACATGTTGGCATTTTCCAGAGGGGTAACTGTGCCATGCATGTGATGAATTGTATTAGTGAAAATCACCTTAGAATCATAAGTTCAATCCTGAACTGGTAAAACACAAGTGTGACAGCCATCTTTACCAGAGAACAGCAACAAACACTAAATAGAGGTATAATTTATTGAGGAAACTCAATATTATTGAGTTTATTGAGAAAAAAGAACTAAGCTACCAGCCTAGTCCTTCTTCCCCAAAAGAGCAGGGCAAGGTGGTGCTCTGAAGGCAGTGTAATGAGACAGTGGATGTTCATCATTCAGCATATGGAATTATTTGCCTAGATGAGTGGTAATGTCTAGCAAAGAGCACTTGTTAATCATGGTTGCAAACCCATAGTTGACATCTCAAATGCACCTTCCTCACAAGTCCTAGCATTGCTTGGAACTGGATTTATAAAGGATTAACATCCCTTTTTCTTGCATTAGTTATTTGTGTGTGTGTCTGTGTGGAATTCCTATTGGATTAGGAAGCCTCTGGAAGCATGGAGCCCCACATCTGTAAACATTTCAAGTGAGGAAACAGTAAGAAAGAAGTGGCAGAACCCTCAGAGGGCT
Organism: Galbula dea; assembly: GCA_013399015.1. Lineage (NCBI taxonomy): Eukaryota > Metazoa > Chordata > Aves > Piciformes > Galbulidae > Galbula > Galbula dea. Next base: position 44,480 of record VWZX01007039.1, on the reverse strand, counting down.
CAGAGGTTGATGTGTTTACAATAAGATGCAAAGCTACATTTGTGAAAGGGGGTTTAAAATGCACTTTCAACAGTCAAAGTAGACCTGTTTCTTTCTGGAAAAGAAGCTTTCATGATAACAGCTGTAAAAACATGCAGTCTGCAATTCATCATTGAGTACTTCTGATTTCTTCTGGTCCTCTCTGCACAGGGAAGAGTTTTTCCCTTGTTCCTCTGCCTTGTGTAGGTCTGTTCAGCCATTGGGTGTTTTTTTTTTTAACTAAGCTCACAAAATATTTATTCCTCCTTCTTAGTGTCCAAATTTTACTTGCTTTGGTAATAGCTAAAAAAAAAACAACCCACAAACCCAAGGTGATTATCTTGTTTGAAATAAATGTTCAGCTTGGTTTATGTCAGCTTTTGTTGCCTTGGACCTGCTTTAAAGCTGCCTGTGCTTTATCTCTACAGCTGAAGTTTACAGAGAGTGACTATTTTGGCAATGTGTTGCAAACTCGCAGACATGCAGCCCAATCTGACTTCTACTGGCTGAGAAAAGAAGTCCCCAAAACAGAGTGAGTAGACAAGAGGCAAACTGACATCATTTTCTAACAAGAGATGGATGCACACAGCTACAGGTGATGTTTTAAAAAGCCTATGGGTGACCCCAGTTATTCAGGAGCTCCTGTGGATATTTTTGGTTGTAAGTTCTAGGTATCCCTCTTCTGATGCACAGTAGTCAGACACTTGGAGCTGAAACCTTTTAATGAAGAAAGGGTAATTGAATCTCAATTAACAATGGATTATGTCTCTTGGTCACAGTTAGAATTGGGAGTGGTGCAGCAGGGATTTATGAAATCAGCTTCCTAAGAATGGAAGCATTAGGAAGAGATCATATTGGCACTAGCAATCAGAATTGTTAGTTACTTGCTGTTGATAGCACTGGTATGGAATAGAATAGAGTTTAGAGTTTGATTTACTTGTGTTACTTTTATTTGTAAACATGAGAGGGCAGATTTTGTCTCATACTGTCATAAAATACATCAGAGAATGACTCTCTTTTCTTACTAGTGGGTAATCAAATCCTTAAAATGCAATTTAAAACCTAAACAGACCTTAATGAGTCTAATCAGGATCCTTGAAAATGACTCCTTCCACATAGGCTTTGAAATTGGTGCTGCTGCTTAGCTCCCCTGGTGTTATTTCCTTAGTGCTCCAGAAATTCCTACTCCAACTGAACCATACCTTGTCTCAGGGGTGGCTCTGTGTTGTCCATGAGGCAGACAGAAGATGTCAGCAGGACAGGCAGAGGCAAATCCTGGTTGGAGTGTTGTAATTTGGCCTCATATCCTCAAGGGACTGTTTCTGGCTTAATTTTCATTATGAATTTTGCCATCTTGTCAACCTTCCAGCCTTTCTCTGCCATTGCAATGGTTCCTCCCTAGGAGGAACCATCCCATCCTACAGCCCTGGTTGCCAGGGCTAGCTCATGACAGTGTATTCTCTTCAGACCAACAGTTGGAGTGAGAGCAGTAAAAATAGCACTTGCCTTTCTGTAGCAGTGGTGGTCAGAAAGCTCCCAGATTTTTTGGTGTCATGAGAAATCTCTCCTGTAAGAAGATTAATTGGCAGGCTTCTTTCCTTTGTCAGCACAGCTATATTCTCTGCCTTCTGTGGGGCTAGGGCTAATCCTCACCTGAGCCCTCAGTCATCATTATTCCTGCTAGGAGATTATTCTGGCTTTGCAACTTCTTGCCAATAGAAAAGGGCTCTGAGAGTGGTGTCACACTGTCTGCTTTTGCTATGCCTGCTGAGGGGTACCAAGGAACTGAGAGTCGTTGCTACCTCCAGTGACTTTTAAGCTAAAACTCATAATAAACCAATAACTCCCAACCCACCAGGCTGATGCATGTCAAATCTGGCCTTAAAATATCATTGTTTGCCACATTTTAACTATTGGACTCTACTGCTTTCTGATGCTTTTACTGCTGTCTTTTATTTTTTTCCCCTTTTAGTTTTCTATTTCATAGAACTCCATAGATCTTTGGTCTACACTGAATCTTGGCACTGTGTTAATAGAGAATTACCCTTGGGGGTTTGTTTCTATTTGCTTCATTTCTTCTTTTCCCTAGTTCAGTAGCTTTTAGGGTAGCATTTATATTTAGAGATTGCTATTCCAAGATGGTCCAAGCTGTGGACTGAAAAAGATAAATAAGAAAACAGATATTTAAGGAAATGAACTGGTAAAGTAATAGTATCCTCAAAAGGTCAACCACTATATTCCACTAGCAGACAGTCCAGATTTCTCAGCAGTTTTATTTCAGACTGGACTCACTTTCCTCAGCATAGTTAACAACATGGAAAATCCAAATGATGGTTTGCTCAAAGCATCAAGGAAACACCATCTCAGAGGTCAGATAGAGGGAGCTGGGAGAAAAAAGACAAATGAGTTTGATAAAGCAAGGGGGAATGTGGATATCAAAGTGAAAAGAAGTTATTCTGGAAATTCAACAGTTTTATAATCTTGAAAGAGGAAGGAAAATCTCCCAAAGGTGGAGTAATTGTCAGAAGTCTTTGTGCTCTCTACTGCTCCCTCCCTCCTTAGTTGTTATTTGTCTTATAGGAAAAAAGGATCCTGGAGGAAGTCAGGCAAGGGGTTGGGCAGGGCATGGCCAGGGACCATACCTGGTCCAGCTGCTAACAAGAGTCTGTGACAAAGCACTGGGGCACCAGAGCTGCCTGTTCTGCTAGTCCTGGGGGCCAGGTCTCTCCCCCAAGCCCAGCATCACAGCTGCACCTTGCTGTCCTCAGCACTCATTTTAGATGCCAGCTGCAATCCTAACAGCTGGCTGGGGAGATGGCTGTCATCTTCACAGCTGGCTCTGTCCAATAAGAGACAAAGTTATCAGGAGAGACTCATACAAAAGGGATTTGTGATAGCAGCTGAGAGGTATGATGCACAGAACAGCCCAGGTTGGACTGGGAGGACTGAATGGAGGAGGTGGAGGGGGACCAGGTGTGACAACAGTTAGTCCAGGTGAGACACCACTAGAGCAGAAGGAGGTGAAAGACAGTGTGTGTGGGGAGGTGATGGCCATGTGGAAGGGAGAGATAAAGGAGAATCACTGGTAACACACTTACAAATAGCAAGGTATCAGAGGACTTCTTGGGCATGCTACTTCATTGTTGTTAATCTTTCTTCTACAGTTCCTTTAGGCAGATAAAGGCACTCCTGTGGTGACAAGTATGTGCACCACTGGTCAGCTTCTCACCCAATCCAATGGGTACAAAGTTGTACTATTAGAGAGGATCTGCTTGTCACTGAAGAGCTCTTTACCCACTGCTTGTGGTGGTTCCTATCTTGAACTTAGTGCAGTGAGCCCCAGCATTAGAGAAGCTGGGGAGAAGGGCAGAGCACATTAGCCAGTTTTGAAGTATCTGTTACCTGTCTCTGGCCCTTGATTGTGTGACTGGAAATGAGAGGCCCTGTAAGACACTCACTCAAAGAAAGATTTGCAAAAAAGGGATGATTTGTTGCCTTGGAAGCCTTTTTCACACTTAAAAGTTGCTGCTCAAGAGAACAGAAAAGCCATTGTGAGCAGAACAAGCCAACAGGAACAATTTCTTCTCTGAAAGAGTGGTTAAGCATTGGAACATTGCAGCCTCTCTTGGGTCACCTTCAGTTCATCAGTGTGGCATGCCTCACAAGCACAGTGGCCACTTAGAAATCAAACACATCAGCTAAAAGGAAGCTTAACAATCACTGCTGTTGAATATACATTGACTGTATGCACTTAAAGCCATTAAATAATAGATTTCAATGTTCTAGAAAGTGTAGGTAGCTTGGGTTGAAACTGAGAAACACTTTAATGTGTCCTAAGACTTTGACATTTTGGTTCCTTCCAGAGTTCTCTTTTTCTCTTTGCTTCCTTTCTTCATAAAGATGTGTTAAGTGTACTGACAGCTGACTCCTTTTGCTCTTACTACAGGTGGTTTACAAGCCCAACTACTGTAAATGCTTTCTATAGTGCATCTACCAACCAGATCAGTGAGTATCTGACTTTTGAGCCTCCTTATAAAGTGCCTCTTTGGGAACTACATGTATCAAGCTTCAGACGATACCTGTATGACTTGTGTGTTTGTGACTGAAAACCAGAGCTCAAGCCTGATAGTTCAGCTGTGAGACATCTTAAGGGAGAGGATAATTGTGGAAAACCCAGGGCTCCCTGAAATTTGAGTCTTAATGAGTTACCCCTTATCAGCTAAGCTGCAGTGAGCCCTTGTGTGTGTACTCTGTCCAGAGCAAATGTTAGTTTAAAGCACTTCAGTTAAAGTTTTGTTTCCATCTTCTGTTTTCTGTAGCAAAAATGTATCTACACATATCTCCATAACTATATAGTAACTCTCTTAAGTGATGGCAACTCAGTCCTCTACTATTGATAAATATGTAGCAATAAATATGACTAGGTAAGACCAGAAAACCCAAGAAGTGGTGCCCAGGAGATTTGTCCAATACCTTCAAGGACAAGGAGAGGTATCTGTCATTAACTTTTTACCTGTATAGTTGAATGAAATGATCTTTTATGTACATTACAACTTGCCTTATGCTAATTTTAGTTACTGGTTGCTTTTAGAGGGTATAAAGCCTGGCTTGGAAGCATAGGAGGTAAAAGAGCAGAGTGTTTTCAAAGATGTGTATGGATTTGGATGTTCATTCCCATTGGCTTTAATGGAGTGTGCATAGGAAATGTCTAACTGCCTTTAAGAGTCTATAGCAGTCTATTACCTGTCACTCCTCTTTGCTCTTATTAGCTTTGCAAGTTAAATCAGCCTTCCTCTTCTGTGCCTCAGGGTCTGGTGGCTGCCATAACCTCTGTGGTCATGGTCCCCAAGGACAGGAATGTCAGAAACTGGTGACTGATTCCTGTGTTCTCCTGAATCAATCTTGGTTGCAGAAAGAAGTAGTTTAGGAAAGGCACCAAATGCACCTATCACACTGAAGAGGTTACAGCTGCTGGTGTCTGCTCCCACTGATTTCTGTAAACAGTTTTTGCCTTCAAACCACTCACTTAAATTCTTTTGTACTTAAGTGAGCTTGTGTGTGTGATAATTAGGCAGTTCTTTGGAATAAAATGAGTACTAGACCTAGAGTACGCTGCCTTTGTTAGAGGGCTGCTATCATTAAGGAGCCACATTTCTGTTGATCATCTGAGGGAGCACTTGAGGAAGACTTCCCTGAGCTGATCATGGCTCTGAGGGTAGCTATAAAGCATGACAGCTGCTGTTCTTGCTGAACTAAGCACTGGCCACCACCATTGCTTCAGATGTACCATGTGAATGGAGAGAGAACCTGGTCAGCACGAAACGAGAGCCATCGCTCTCACGTCTCCTTTAATCTTGGGTCCTTTCAAGCTTCAGCAGTGTTGAGCTCTCTCAGCCTCTCTGCCATGGCATATTAGAGAAAGCTGTAATGAGAGGCTGGAGTCACTGAAGCTAAATTTCACACTTGCTGTGTCTCCCAGTGTCCCAAAACAGAGCTGTCAAACGTAACCAATCAGTCACGGGTGTAGAGGCAATTGTATTTTCTATCATAACTGCTGCCCTTGTACTGCTAGCATCTGACCTTGAAGTTTGGATAGTGCTGCTCACTGGCCCTTTAGGGCTGTTTCTAAGAAGAAAAGGATTTAGGGAGCAAAAAAATCCTTCCCTACCTGAGAGAGAGGCACAATCATGCCCTAAAAATCATGTGCACTAGATAAGATTTAATAAAATCTTTTTTTTTTTTTAACCCAAATACACTGAAAGAGGAGAGTCTCTAAGGCATAAAACTAAGAGAATTCTTTACATTGGAAGAGTTTGGGAAGATCTTATCCTGGAGCTTTTTCTAATAGGAGATAAGTCCCGGGAAGTGTTTAAAATTTGGTGTCAATAGAAAGTACTTTAGAAGAAACTCATAAAAGGATATGTCAGAAGGACCAGATATTATTCTTCTAGGTGTTTCAGAGGAACTTAGAAATTGCCAAGCCACCAGCTTTGATATATAGCTTATCACTTGTAGTGGTTTAAGGACAGGAAGAATAGGTATGGCAAGGGTCAAATCCATTTTTGTTTTCAAAAGAGAATCCAGAGTGATCTTTATAAGAAGTCATTCCAGTCTCTCTATGAAGGGAACTGGTCTTGACCACAACATGAATGAAACAGAAAGAATGAATAAGCACATGATAATAATGAGGAATGCTTTCTTAGCCTAGTTAGGTGTTTTGAAATTCAGAAAGCAAGTAAGTATGCTTGACATACTATGTTTATTTCCATAGAACACTTTTGATGAGGTTCTTTCTCAATGCTCTTAACTGGCAGTTGTACTGGGGCAAGAAAGAAGGTCCTTTGATAAATGAATGACTGGTTAGAGAATAAGAAAAGGAGGTAGGAACCAGTTACTGTTTTACAAAGCAGTTGAAGAGATGTGTTTGTGCAAGTCACTGTCTTGGCAGATGATCTGAAAAAGAGGAAGTTCTGTTTCAAACAAAAGAATAGATAGACATCAACTCAGTCCAGGAGAACAATTCCCTCTGCTACTGATTGCTGGAAGATAGAAAGATACACTAGTAGAAGAAATGCCTTACAGAGAGGTGCCTGATGCTCTTTCTCTACACACCTGCTACTGACCACTGCTGGAAATAAGAGAATGAAGCAGGTAGGCTCTTCATCTGCTTGAGTGCCCCTGCTCTTCAGTGAGCAAATTTTAGTGTATTCAAGGCTCATCTATTTTTGCTTTTGGTAAATTACCTTCCTAAGAAGGAGAATTTGAGACATAAGAATTTTACAGTGCATAACAGGAATTGTTGCTGGGCAGTTGCTTGTACATTAACTGGAAAATCCTTGGTTCCAAAGTTAGTTTTAACAATGAAGACTGTTGATTTTGGAATTAGAAATATACTGTGTGATGTTATCAGCATCACCACAGCAAGTCCAACCTTGGTGAATCACTGGCAGCTTTGTGAAAGAGTTTAGAGAAAAAGCAACACCAGTGCCTTCAACCATGGCTTCTGAAAAACTCCCACCCTTGGTTACCTGCAGAAGTCATGGAGAATGTGGAGGTCTTGAGCACTTCTGAACTTTAGGAAGATGGTTTTGCCTTCTTTGCTCAGAGGTCTCAGACAAGGAGGTCTCTGACATGCTTCTGATGGCTCTGTGGTCTCTATCACTGACATAAGCTTTACAAGAAATCACTGCTGTCTCCATACAAGACCATGTGATCTTCATATATGGGCAAGATATTAGTGTTTTTAGCTTGGCTAATCGACTACTCAATTACTTAATCCTCTTATTCTACAAATTTGCTCCTGATGTTCTCTTTACATGTGTTCTATTTATTTATTTCATCTTTTTCCATAATTCAAACTGTCTTAGATTAACCACCATGCACATTTATGAGGGTTGTTGATAACTTTTCCATCCTACTTTGGATAATTTTTCAATTGTCTTTGCATTTGCTCATCAATTTCCCTTCAATTATGGGTACTTCAGGAGGACTACAGGTACCTGTCATTCCATTTAGATTCTAAAAAGGTATCTAAGTACTCTTCATATAGTCTAAGCAGCATGAAAACTATCTTTTTAATTATCATCATTGGAACAGAAAAACACTTTCCTAAAGGCTCTGTTTATTTTGATGAACTGTAGAGCAGTCAACAAATAAGTACTGAAAAGAGATACAAGTGATGATTGAAATATGCCAGCATAATTCTCTGAAAGAAAAGCTTTTATTTCCTTACAGCACTAAAATATTGGCTTTTGTATATGTGAAGGATAGAAGGGAAGTGTTCATTAGGCAGCTGGTATATTTAGTTTTATTTACCAGTGTAAATATGTCTGCCTCTGGTGTATATAGAAAAGTAGCATTGTTGGGTTGTGAACAGTAATGAGAGGGAGATTTACAGTGAGCTCAGGCAAATATAAGCACCACACTCATGAGGTGTAAGCTTGAATAGATGTGTTGGCTAATTAAGTGCTGTTGATAATACCTCTGTGAGTTTATAGCCATGCTTCTCTGAAGGCATTTGTGCTTGTGCTGCAGTTCTCTAGTGAAAGTCAAGAGGCCTCTTTAGAGAGTGGTTTCATTAAATGCTACAGGAAGAAGACATCATCTAAACCAGAGTTTGAAAATTACATTTGAATTAAGATCCATAGAGAAAACCACAGAAGAGAGCTCATCTTAGCCAGTAAGTATCATCTTCCTAGATAGCAGCATGCAGATGTTGATGCTGGCAGTTTGCTGATGCTGTGAGTTGCAAGGAAGAGAACTCTTAACTTACCAGGAGCCAGGGGAGTGCCAGCAAACAGCACATGGTGCTGTGGCCAGGGTGGATGAGGGGATTGCATAAAAGGTCACTTTCTTTTCCCTTAAGAGCTAGACTAATTCAAAGGTAATTGATGAAGTAGTTTCAAGTACCCCATTAGTTTCCAGGAGGTTAATGAATGTGGCAGATTTGGACTGAGCACTTTCTGAGCCCTGTTATTAAGTAAGTTTTAAGTGTTCTGAAGTAAGAACATAACATTTCCAGTTTTCCCTGCTTACTAATGACCAGTATTCTCTTTTCTTTACTTGTGCTTACAGGTGAGATCATGCATGATCCTTACAGCCATTATTTATTTCTTCTTTCTTAAATCTGTATAGATAAATATGCAAAACAGGAGAACTTTTTAGGGCTGTGAAGTGGTGGATTCTCTCTTTCTTAGGAGCAGCCAAGAGACTCTTGTCAGGTGAAGCAGCAACTTGAGCCAAGAATGGAACCAGAGGCTTCTGAGTCCTCTCCTTTAAGACTATCAGCATCAGTTAATGAATTTATTCACTGCTCCACAGAAAGTTAAGCTTTGCATTCATCTTTTGCATGGAATAGTTTACTGACCAGCAGTTAGTCTTCTGCTTATATCTCAAGCCCTTAAAACTCTACATCTGAATTCATTCAGTGACACCTGAAAAACAAGTGAGAGCTTTTAAACCCATCTGAGACTTGCTAGTGCAACAGTTGGCAGAGTGCCCTGTATATCAAATAATTCAGCACAGCTCTCTCCCATATCTGTTCTTTACACACTGGATTCACTTTAAACAAACCAAGTAATTATTGGAAACTGTAGAAGCACTAACTTGGAATAAGACTTTACTAGGTCTTGTCTTGCTCTGTTAAAACTATGATGCAATATAACTGAATAATGTAACTGAACTATAGAATTTGAATTCATATTTAGATTTGAACTCCAAATTTCCTCAGGATTTGGTTAGTCAGTTCATGTGCCTGAGAGAGGCTGAAATTTATAGAATGGATAAGATGAAGCTAGATATCTTCAATTAACTTAAAGTAGCCCCATGTAGGTAAAGAGTGCTGTCAAGGCTTCAGGATCAGTATAAATTCAGAGTGAAATATTTGAAGTCAGATGTACTCCACTGCTTGGAATGCCCCTGTGTCACTGGCTTTCAGGAATCCCAGGCCCTGGAGACCAGAGGGGAAGTCCAGGAGATTTACCCTCAGCAGAGAAGGAGGTTAGGGAATGTTCAAGCAGACTAAGCAGTCACAAGTCCATGGTTGCTGCCAGGGTGCACTTGTAAGTGCTGAAGGTGCTGGCTAATGTCCTTGTGAGGCCACTGGATTATCTTTGAAAGCTTTTGGTGACTGGGAGAGGTTTCTGAGAAGAGGAAGAAAGCAAATGTCACTCCTGTCTTCAAGAAGGTAGACCCAGGGAGCTAGAAGTTGGTCAGACTCACATCAGTCCCTGTATATATGATAGTAAATTCTGGAAACAGTTTCCTTGACCAGTCTTCTACAATGAGGTAACTACTTGGTGGATGAGGGGAGAGCTGTGAATGTGATTAAACTTGACATTAGCAAGAGATTCAGCACTGTTTCCCTTAACACTCTCACAAACAAACTGCTGAAGAAGGGGCTAGACAAGTGGATAGTCAGGTGGACTGAAAACCGGTTGTGCTGCTGGGCTTAAAGGGTTGTAATCAGAACTTCTGTGCTCTCAGTGTTGTGATCAGGGGCACAAAGTTCATCTGGAGGATGATCTAGCCTGGCTGTCCCACCTTTCCACCTGTGAGATGCAAGGACATTGGTTATCAGTGCTGTTCTGTGGCAGCTTGAACTCAGCTGTCCACAGACCTCCAGTGCTCTTGTGGCATGTGGTACCAGTGCCTATCTCAAAATGATGCTGCAGTCCCATGACACTGCTCCAAAAGTAGGTAGGTTGTAAGAAGGTAGGCAAGCCAGATTCTGCAAGTCCAGGTCCTACACTTCATAGAATCACATAATGATAGGGGTTGGAAGGCACCTCTGGAGATCATCTGCTCCAACTTCCCTGCTAAAGCAGATTCACCTTGAGCAAATTGCCCCTCCTCTTGACACCAGCCCTTTAGATATTTGCAAGCACTGAAAAGATCCCCTCTCAGTCTTCTCTTCTCTAGGCTAAACAGCCACAGGGCTCTCAGCCTTTCCTCATCAGAGAGATGCTCCAGTCCTCTAATCATCCATGGCAGATAGGTTTGTGTGGGGTGTGTCATAAGACAATAGAGTTTTCTTTCTGTGTGCTGTTGGTGAGTGATGGCCTTGGGTGTAGGCTCCAAGCCTGCACCAGCAATGAAGCATGCAGAGAGAGAGGCTTTCAGCCCATATCCCTTCTCTTGTAGAGAGAGGAAGCATGGAAAGATGCAGTACAGGCTAAATTTATGGTGAATATTAGCTTAAAGTACCTTCCCAGTGCCTGTATCCATTCCTTAAGATGTGAAATTCTCTCAAGTCTGGCTGACTTACTCCTCCAGATCAGTCTTTTCTTGCTTGAACTCCAGTGGCATACAAATAATCCCATTAGAACTTATTGCTTCTACAGCCTACTATGAGATCTCTGAGTTTTGTCATTAATTCTTTTAGGTACAGTATGTCAAGCAAGCAAGAAACAGACTTCACAAGGGAATTGCCTAAATAGAGGGATTCAAAAGAGGACAAAATAAGAAGCTGTCAAGTGATCTGTCTCCTGTTATAATTTCAAAGATATTTAAGGCTAGGACACTGTTATCCTTCTTCCCTCTGAGGATGCCCTGGTTGATGTTTGCCTGAGAGAGACATTGCATCCTGAGGGAAGCCCTGTGATACCAACTCTGAATCTGTTCTTTGTGGTTTTGTCACAGTGGGCAAGAACTCTCCCTCATTTAGTGCTACTAATCTCTGGAAAACAGCACACCTTGGCCTTACTAGCTGCTCATGAATCCCTTTCTAAACCAGACTTTGAGTAAAATGATTATCAACCTCTTGTATGGGTTCAGGATTGAAGCTTCCTCCTGTGCACTCACAGGGCTTGTTCAGTGAAAACTTAACCTTAATTCACATCTGACTGTGCTTAAGAAATGACTTCTGAAGACACCTATAGGTTATATTTCTTAGGTTGGATGATCCTGAGTGAAGGTTTGCACCTAGTTTGCAGTAAATAATCTACATTACCTGTACTTAGTACGCAGATAAGTGAAACTCACTACACAAATCCCTGGACAAAATAGTTGTAACTCCTCCAAAGATCTTGATAGCTTCTTGGTTCAGTGGCAGGCACACAGGATTGTGTGGTCTCTAAACATGATTTGTGTGGTGACTGTGCTACCTTGGTTCATACCATCTTCAATAAGGGCTTGTTTGTTCATTTGGGCCACAATTCCTCCATGTGCTGTTGTGGGGAAAGGAACATTCAGGGTTAGTGGACCTTAATGATTCCTTCGTTAAATGGTCTCTTTGACATGTCCAAAAACCTTTTCTGGAGGTACAATTTTTGGAAGGAACCAGGCTAGAATTCCAGCTTTTAACATCAGGTCTTAACTTAAAGTCTGCTAACAAGCAATTTTCATCAGGTTATGTGTATGCATAGAAATACACCTAGTAAAATACTGTTCTGTGTGCTCTGGGAGGCAAAGAGAGTTAGATCAGGAAAACTCTGCCCTTGACATTGGCACTGTTGTGTTTAGTAGCACTTGAAAAGCAAACTGTTAATAGTCTTCACACAACAAAACATCATCTTGAGAAGTAAGAGAAAACAGCCTCTCAGAAAATAAGTTTGAAAACCACAATTTTTGTAAGCTAGTTTCAAATAGGTAGTCAAAGCAGCCAGGGAGAAACAACATAAGGAGATGAGCAGGTCAGGAGGACATGCCACCTTGTTTAACATGAATTACACTCAGCAGATTGTCTTTAAAGACTTTGTGAGAAAAGGACAAAAATCTTGCCTGATAATTTCTCTCAGATATAAAGAAATCCATCTCCTGTCCATTAGCAAAAAGACTAAATAGGGTTAGGGTCAAATGAATGTGGGTTTTGTTTGGATTTGAGTGGCCAGGTAGAGACTCATAAGCTAAAGCAGAGATTCCTTGGAAAACAAGTGAATTACCCAAGGAAACTCATTCTTCCTTCACAAGCTGGTGTCCATGTGGGGTAACCTTCAAAGTAGGTGTATGCCCACGCTTTGTAGTTGGGAATTCCTGAGACAAGACAGTAAATTCCACATTTGGGCCTGGAAGGATGACAGTTTTCACCAGCATATCAAATCTTTGACCATAGATCTGTTTTATTTAGCAGTTCTCTGGGCTGTTAAACATCAGCTCCACAGTCTTCAGAGTCATGGCACTGAAATACCATCTAGGAATTAGAAAGAGGCCTGTGACTTTGACTTTAATGAGCAATTTTGGTTCCTGTGTGCAACTGCAGCAGATCACCACTCACTAGAGTGATGACAGATTTTGGAATCTAGTTAGTTTACCAGAAGCAGCTAAATAATTCCTATAGCTAGATTGATTCTACAGCCTTAATAATCTACAGCTCTCCTTTACTGAAGTGCCTCAGTATGTTCATTTACCTCTGATTTCATGGACTGCATGGAAACTGGTTTACATTTTATCACTTCCATATGTCTCTTGCTGCACTGAAACAAACATCTTCTGCATTCTTGTTGCATTTTGCCTGTATGTTGTCTGTTGATCTGTCAACACATCTGAGGGCCATCCAGTAGTTTTCTTCACAGGAAACAGTAGGTGTTTTTCCACGAGGAAACATGCACTTGCATGCACAGACATGGAAGAAAATGAAGTTCTTGTGGTGCAGCATCTTGTTGCCATTGTGGTCCTAAAGGAGAAAGCATCTCTCTTCTCAAAGATCCTCTCTACTGCATTCTGAAGCTACCTCCTGAGTGAAAGCTCCTTTAGCAAAACCTTCTGAAATGAAACAAGAAAGGTCATAAAATCCAAAACCTTGGGCCTTGTGACTATTATTCAGCTGCACTGAAGTAAAGAACTTAACTGTTACTGGTTTTGCTGTTGCAGGATTCCCAGCAGGAGAGCTGCAAAAGCCTTTCTTTTGGGGAACAGAGTATCCTAGGTAAGTACTGGACCAAGGAATCTCATACACCTGGAAGTGAGAGATAGCAGCAAAAGGTATTGGAAATACAGATAGACAAAGAAGAGGGCATGGAGATGCTGCTGAAGATGATCAAAAGGTAGTGCACAGGAATACTGTGTTGTCCTTCTGGAGGGAAAGCTTGGCCCTTGGGTTGTGTGCTCTTCCACGTTGCATCCTGCTTTTAATATGGAAAAAACCCAGACTCTTGAAAACTGCTGCTTTAGGCAATAACTTTTCTTACCCTTGGGAGCTGTATTGTTGCTGTTGTCTTAAACTGATGACTGATTTCTCAGAGGGGTTGCTAATTAAGTGCTCCTAAGTGGAAGTGTTTCCATGTCGGAGCATAAAGAGGCAGCAGCGTGCACATGGCAGGTATTCAAAGGAGTTGTAAATCAGGTACCTAACACTTCCTGAGCAGAACTGAATACCCTGGGAAGCCATTTATTGTCAGTTTAGTTTTCATTTTCTTCTAATATCAAAGATTAACAGTGGGGCCTTTGCCTGTGCCTGCTGAGGTCCATGAGAATATCTCTGTGTGCCTAAGTGGTGGCCTGAGCACACCCATGTGCTCCTGGAGCTGAGGAAGAGTAATTAGAGGTTACATAGTTAATTCTGACAAATCACTGCTTCTGTGCAGCTCCATAACTTTCTATTTTAGGGCAAGAGAAGACCATGACAAGTTTCTGACAGCTGTCTCTGAAAGTTATTTGGCAGTTGCATAAAGCCAGCTGCTGGTGAAACACATCCTCACTAAATCTTTGTTAAAAAGAAACCCAAACAAAGCTCTTAGAACAGTTTGGATTTACCATCTTCCAGTCTGGATGTGTCCTTGTAAACAGGAAATTTGGCAACATACTTAGAGAGACACATTCAATTTAGGAACAAATGAATCTGCATTCAAACAGAATTCTTTTGAGGCAGGTGACTTTCTGAGTGGTAATTGGGGACAGAAGAAGGTTCTTTCTTGCTAAGGTGAACTTATTTTCTGCTGTGGTTATTGCAGATCTGTTTCCAGCTTTTCCTTTCTGAAGAGATTTCTTTGTACCCTGACCTTCTGCCATAGTGATAAAATTGTGGTTCTTTCAAAGAATTATACTTTGCTCATTTTTCTTCTGTAAAGGTTACCTGAGCTTAAATTGGTTTTGCCTGAGTAGGTATCAAAATGAAATTTAGTAAACAAATGTAGCCATTTTAGATCAGGCAACAGATTGCTTTTGTCCTTGAAATATTCTGGATCTCTTTTCTGTCTGCTTCAAAGAAACAGTACATGGCACTGGAACAGAAAAGTCATCAAAAAGTCATCAGCACTTGCTGGAAAACTGCTTTAGCAAAGATTTAACACTTAGTGGTGTTTTAGTGTCCAGTTCCAACATAACCACTATAAAACTGTTGCATCTATTTGCTGAAGAGGAAGACACTTTCTGAGGAAACTGCTTCTTTGTGTTACAGGTCACTAAGCTATGGTGCCATAGGAGTAATTGTTGGTCATGAGTTTACCCATGGATTTGATAGCAATGGTAAGTGTTTCTCTAGGTGCTAATAACTTTATTTTTTTACAGAGTTGACAGATTAGAAAGCTAACTTGTACATGTTTTAGCCTTTTGGTTATATTGGAGGTTTTTTTTAGCAGTGATGAATTATGTGAAAAAAAATGATAAAGTTATCTTTTTAAATGTATTTGCATAATATCTTGCTTGTCTGAACCAGACTTGGTTAGGAATGGCACAAGTTTGACACTTTCTGCTTGTTTCAAATGGATACTAGAATCAGCAGCAGATTTAGGAAGTCCTGACTGAGGGGAGATAACTTCTGATTGGTGGAAAGGACTTCCAAGAAAACTTTTCACTTCACTTTGATTTTGTTTCAAAGGAAAATTATGTGGAAATATTAAAATACAGCACTGGCACAAAGGTGAAATGAAAATATATTGCAATATATATATATATATATATGTGAAGAGAGATAAAAAGAAGATATGGTCTAAAAATGTCAAACCAACCTTCCTGAAGAACTAGGTGGAGTGGACCATTACCACATCTAACTTTACCTATCTCAGTAAAGTGTTTTTCAAAATTGGGCTCCTGAGAGGCAGAGATGGAGAGGGAAGAGAGAGAAAATAAACATCTTCCTCCAGGGAGCAATTCTGAGTACTTGACTGATATCCTGCTCTGACTCACTATCTACCAAAACCTCTTTCCACTGAAAATAGAGGGAGCTGAAGGCTTCTGGTTCACTGTCTGACTAAAGTGATGTTGCCCATGTTGTGTTAGTTTGAATACCTTTTAAAAAACAAAAGGAAAACCTTGTATCTTGTTGGCACTGCTCTGCAACATCTTGTGTCTGTAAACACTCCAGAATGCAGAGATATTTCTTCAGAAGCTCCTGTCTCTTTTGTAGGAGAGCATCTAATCTCCATCATGTCTCCAGCCAGTCAGAGAGGAACCTTGGATGTGATTCCCTAAGCAGACCACTGCCTCCTGCCCAGACTCCTACCTTCCAAATATAGGAATAAGTACAACTCTAGAGATGTATTTTGTCATCTTGAACAAGTCAACACACAAGGAAAAACAAATAGTTTAAATAAAAACATTAAAGAAATCATCTTCAGTGCTTGGTATCACATCTACTGGTTGCTCCTTGCCCCTCTTTCCTGCAGTCCTAGTGAAGAACCAAACCTGAGAACAAGGCTGCATCCACATGGGCAGCTAAACCTGATCTCAAAAGAAGTCCTAAGATGTTTTGTGTCTGACTGGCTGGAGACATGATGGAGATTAGATAGTCTCCCACAGATGAGACAGAACCTGAGGCTGAATCTTCCATGAGCTGTAACTGTACCCATCAGCCTGGGGAATGGGGTGTGTGTATTCTCCTTGTTTCCATGAGTAGAGTTCAAATGTTCTGGTTTTGCTCCAAGGCAAATATGAAATCTTCAGAAGTTTCCATGAAATGGGTTATTTTTTTTTTGCCTGGTCAAGTGTATAATGAATTAATAATAAATCAGTTATCATCAGGTTTGTAGATTCAAAGACACATGAGCTGAGGATGAAAAATACCCACAATTACACTTGTAAGAAAGCTCATATGCCTCTTACCCTATGTAATTATAAAATGTACTGCAGAATTCATTAGTCATCACTATTTTTTTTAAATGAAAATTGTAATTATGACAACAAATAGAATGCCAGCTTCTCACCAATCACTTTTGAGGGGTCAAGAATTTGCTCAGTGGTCTTATCCATTTTGTATAATGCATTTGTGTGACCTTCACTCACCTCTTATTTCTGTGCAGATAGATTTGAATCACAGAATTACAGAATCATTAAGGTTGGAAGAGACCTCTAAGATCATCAAGTCCAACTCTCAACCTATCACCACCATGCCACTAAACCATGTCCCTTAGCACCACATCTATATGTTTATTGAACCCCTCCAGGGATGGTGACTCCACTGCTTCCCTGGGCAGCCTGTGCCAATGCCTAACAACTCTTTCTGGGAAGAAATTTTCCCAAATATCCAATCTAAACCTCCCCTGGCTAACTTGAGGCCATTTCCTCTTGTCCTCTAACTGGTGACCCAAGAGAAGAGACCAACCCCCATCTCACTACAAGCTCCTTTCAGGTAGTTGTAGAGAGAGATCAGGTCTCCCCTGAGCCTCCTCTTCCTCTGACTAAATCCCGGTTCCCTCAGCTGCTCCTCAACAGGCTTCTTCTCCAGACTTCTCACCAGCCTCATTGCCCTTCTCTGGACATGCTCCAATGCCTCTATGCCTTTCTTGTAGTGAGGGGCCCCAAACTGAAAAAGAATAGGATTTTCTGCTACAAAATCATGTGTTTGTTTCTGCCTCTTTTTAAGGTCGGAAATATGACAAAAGTGGCAACCTGGACCCTTGGTGGACAACTGACTCTGAGGAGAAGTTTAAAGAGAAGACTAAATGCATGATTAATCAATACAGCAATTACTACTGGAAGAGAGCTGGCTTACATGTATGTGAACCACCAGTGATTGAAAGCAGTGGTACATGAGGAGTTTGGGTTTCTTTTTGGTTGGTTTGGTTTTGTTGTTGTTTGTGTTGTGTTTTTTTTCCTCTAAAGTTACCTTTTTGTAACTCCCCACAAATTGGGGTAGTAGGCTACTAACTTCATGGCTCACAACAAATCATTTTTTGAAGGGAATAACTGTGATAAAAATGGTCTGTCAGATTTGATTAGTCCAGTCAAAAACCACTGCTCACACTCTGGTGACAGGGTTAAACCACTTCTCCCCATCACAGCCTTTTGGAATCAGAAGAAGAGGATGAAGGCACTCAGCAGGGCTGGTTTAATTCCTCTGAGCAGAGCTTTTTCAATGTCTTCAGAAGATGAAGTCCATAATGAAAACTGAGAGGCCGCTTGTTTTAGAAAGAATATAATAGCAGGTTTTATAGATTCATTTAGCAATTCCACCTGTTATTTCTTACACCTATCAAATGGATGCATAAACCCTACCCTAAATCAGATTCAGCTCTTGCTCTTTCATCCATGTGTGCACACAGACTCAATTGGTGTCTCAAATGAAGGGAGTATTATAGCAGTAGCTTACACAAAATGATTGAGAAAGAAAGTGCAAGGGAATGGTTTCTGTTTCATTGCCTGTCAGAGCTATGGGCTTCCCTGAAAATGTGCACATTATAGAAGTGTCCAAAATGAAGGATAAATAGGAGAAATCCCAGACCTTCAGAAATCAATAGCTAAAATTCCACTAATGTTGGCTGGGACATGATTTTAATCTTCATTTTCAGGATAAAACATACACTCCACACCTTCTCAGTTCTACCACCTTTACTTCCATTTTAAGACCAGAAATACATCTTTTGACTTTAAAGACTAGAGAGGTCACATTGGCTGCTTAGCAATACTTTGAACACTTCCCCCAGGCTGTTTGTATTAGTCTCAGAGAGAACAAAGCCCCATTGCAGTCCAAGAACTTGAACTTGAAACACCTCACATAAGCTAATTTACAAATATAAGTTCTCAGGCTTCCTCCTGAATATCTGTAGGACAAAAACTGCCAATACAGAAATGTCACTTGAAGGTCACTAAAACCTTCTCCAAGGATGTGACTGAGTCCTTCCCAGGCTTCCACCATTGGCTTGGTCATCCCCTTCACTTCTCTGGTGTCTCTTGAGATGGGGTAGGTCTGAATTTCCCTCCAGTGTAGCTACTGCCTCAGGAGCAGATGAGGTTACTAGAGAGATCCTATTGCTCACAGTCTTGTTATCCACAAGGCCTTTTTCCTTCTCTTTTCATGGGTCAACCTAAATCCCTTTTTAGGTGACAAAATCATCTTCATATTTCCTGCTATATTTTATAGCTTCTGGATGAAGAGCTATCCATGCAAAAAACTTTTTCTTTGCCTGTCATTTGCACCAATATTCTGCACCTTTTTTACTCCTGTATGAATATTTTCCATGGATCAAGAAACCTACTTTTTATTCTTCTTTCTCATCTGGTTTACAACAAAAATTGTCTCCAGAAAGGAAGAGTAATGAAAGAAAAAGTGGATGTAGAAATAACTTCAGAGGGCAGTAATCACCTAAGGTCATCTGATCAAATAAAGGACTTCTCCTGGTCCCTGAGCCCTGTCACAAACTGCCTGCCCAGATTAGTTTCAGCTACCTGACCCAGAGATGCCTGAGATCAACAGAGACTTCTTCCACTTATTAAAATGACCTGCAGCCCAAATGCCCCTGCAAGGCTACTCTCATCTTATATCCTAAATCACCTCACTTCAGAACCCACTGCAAGAAAAAAGGTATGAGTAGGTAGGCCAGAAAAATACCCAAAAAGGCAGCTGGTGTGTGTGCAAGTTTCCTTGTGTCTCAGCACCTTTTCTTAAGCAAGATACCTTGAGTTCAATCTGGATGCTGGTCTGTGCTGAGTGCTGGGACTGTGCACACCTACCTGGGTATCCCCCATGTCCTTTTACCTCTTCTCCACCATTTTCTCCTCTTTTATCATTCTGAAACTAAGGTAAGTCCTGATACCAACCCCCTTATACTCATCCCTGCAGCATGGAAAAACCTGTTGCCAGAGGATCTGCAGTGACCTTCAGAGTTTCTGCTCAAAACTGCTCAATTACCTGGTTTATTCAAGGCACAGTGCAAAGTGTAAAAACTGCTTTATTACACAGTTTGGTAACACTAATACCTTAGTAGGCTGAGTGATCAGAGATAATGCTGCACTTGCAGAAATGAGGATTTCTTGATAATGATGTTGCACTGGGTAACACCAGAAGTTTTCACAGTTTTAGATAGCCTGCTTCTCACAATGTATTCTTATTGTTATTGCTTTTAACTCTTGGAATCAATACTGGGAAAAAGCACTGTGAATCTCCTTTGCAGGTATTTTTAGAGCACTGAATATACTATCAATTTCAATTCTGTCTCTGGCAGTTATTTTTAATTATACTGGTTTATGTTCTGACTTAAAAGTTATCTTCCCATCCCAGTAGAATATTAAGAGAAATAAATAAAACCTTTGAGATAAAAGTCTAACAAAAGAGGCTCCTGGATCTCACATGTAACCAGATAAAAACAGTCTTCAGGGGGAAATTATTGATGCTTACCTCAAAGTTCAGGGTTTGGGTTCTTGAGTGCATTTCATCTACTACATTGTGTTCTACAGAGACCTAAGAGCAGAGCCAGGATAACTCATCACAGAGAATTGTTCACTGACAGTTTTGGCATTGAAACCCAGGGTTTGCAGGTTTGGGTGGGGGTTTGTTTGGGTTTTTTTTAGGCAGAGATATGATGTTTGAAATTGGTTGAGGTCATTCTCACCTTGTTTTACCTTTTTCCCCCCTATTTCTTGAAGTTATTAAAGAAGGAAGGCCAAGAATAGGTCAAATGACTGAGGTTCTTTCATTCTAACAGGTGAAAGGCAAGAGGACTTTGGCAGAAAACATTGCAGATAATGGAGGCTTGAGAGAGGCTTTCAGGGTAAGTAGATGAAAAATGCCTGAAATATAGTAGTATTTAAAAGAAAAAGAGAAGAAAAAGCTATAGTTAATCCTCATGTTGCTGAAGGACACTTGGTATCTCTTTCTTATCAGGCATACAGGAGATGGATTACAGAAAAGAGGGGAGGAGAAGAAGAGCCTTTGCTGCCAGGCCTTGAGTTCACACACAACCAGCTTTTCTTTCTGAGCTATGCCCACGTGAGTAGGACAAATGTGCTTCAAGTTTCCCATCTATTAACCTGCACAATGTGCAGTGCAGAGATGAGACTGCTTTTTTGTTTCAAAAATCTACACTAGCCAAACCCAGAATTTTCAGGGTAGAAGCAGAGAATTCTTCTCCCAGTACTGTTGTTTCTTTTCTCTTTTTCTCTTTGTCCTTATCTATCCATGGTGCCAGAAAGTGCTGAAATTATTCTTGGGCTAGCACAGTGTTATCACAGCAGCTTTCTTTTGTGCTGCTGCTTCCTTTCACTGCAAGGGTCTGCTTGCATGTGTTGACTCCTTAGCCTCTTCCCATTTTAGCTTCCCAGATTTCTGGTGCTTGCAACACACAGCAGTTTCTGATTGCTTCAAGCACAGTCTCCTGATGCAGAACAAGAGAGAAAATCAGAAATAATTTATGTGGTTAGAAGAGTTAGTGAAAACTCCCTCTATGAGAAATAAAAGTTGGGCTATAAAACTTTGCCCACCAGCCAAATGAATGTGCCATCTAAGAGTTGAAGAAACAGGACCCAGTGCAACCAGCCCTTGCTGAAAACCATTTCTGTGTTGAGAGTCAGTCACAGAATCACAGGATCACAGAATAAGAGGAGTTGGAAAGGACCTCAAAAGATCATCTAGTCCTGCCAGTGTCTGAGTCTGTGGCCATTTCATTGACCAATGAAAAGGTTCCACTTTGGCCACAGGGAGTAGCTGGAGTTTTCTATGGCTGCTGCAGGAATCCAGCAGACCCTCTGAGGGGGGAGACACATGCACAGGGAGAGCAGTGGATGCCAAGAACCCTTTAGCTCAGTCTGCTTCCACAGACCTCAAGGCATTCAACAGACTCATTCAAACTGCCAGGGCTGTCTCCAGCCAGCCAAAGTTTCACTGCAGGGGCAGTCTGGTCTAAAGGATTTGGTTGATAGGAAACATTCCACACAAAGGCTTAGACAAGAGGAGGGCTGCTTGAATGAGATTTTTGATGCAATGGATATAGCATAAGAGGGATTATTCAGTTGTGCAAATATTCACTCTACCCTGTTTTCTGGTCAGTTCCCATTGGGCCAAGTGTTATAGCAGGAATAGTGAATTTGGGACCACTGACAGGAACTTGGGAAAATGTGTAATTTCAAAAGAGGCTGACATGCCTCCATGGAGCAAATATGTCAGGGAATAGAGGTGCAATTCTAGGGAAGAGAAGCATCATTATGTGTACCTTTTATACATATTACATAGCTTTGAGACTAAGAAGAATGCTTGGTAACTAGTAAGGTATGAGATGCTGCAGCACAAGTGAAAAGCAGGCTACCAGTACAGAGAACTTTAAAAACAAAACAAAAAAGAGAGCTAGTAAAGTGGCTGTGATTATCTAATGGGAATGAGTGGGTAGAGAATAGCATTGGGTGGAGACTGGATCCATTAAGGGATTTGAAAAATAAGAGAATATGCCAACAGAAAACTGCAAGTTAGCAAAGGTGAAAGAGAAGAGGAGTTGGTGATGTCTTCCCATTTTGTGCAATCTGTAGGTAATAGGCATCTTAAGAACAGGGACATTCCATTCTGCTTTACTTCCACAGTCATCACAGATAATGTGTCTATTTCTGCTTTTTTATCTTTTATTAGGTAAGATGCAACTCCTTCAGACCAGAATCTGCAAGAGAGCAAATATATGTTGGAGCTCACAGCCCTCCTCAGTTCAGGTAGTGCAAAGAATATATTTACTCAGTATCATATAGAATCCATCACTGCAGCACACAAGAGCAGAAATTCAGCACGGGGAGAGAGGTTGAAGAGTAAAGACAAAATTGGACTGTGCTCTGGGCTCAGGTTGAAATTGAACTGGTTTTATTAGCTTATCTTTTGCTATTAAAAATGGTGTTTCTGTAAAAATGAGGGTCTTGCATCTAGCCTGAAAAGCTGTTGAACCAGAACGTTCTCTGATCCCTGTGCTGTCCTGTTATGGTGGCCTGAGTCTCTAAAATGTCTCATCTGTCACTTTCCCTCCCCCCATGCAATTCTGGTTTAGAAATCAGTGAATACTAGGAGGCTCCTTGATTTAATCTGCCTGAGTTCATTAAAAGCTTTAAAGTGGGTACCTTGAATTATACTGAAAATGCAAAGCAAAACATGCCCTGGAAGTTCAGCCAAAGACGCAACTCTTCAGAGACACTTTGCTTGAAGAAGCTGTGGCTGCCTTCTGGAGGTTCCTACTGCTTTCTTTTGACTAAAGAGGGAGCTGAGATCTCCCCTTCTCTATGGCTAAATTTAGGTGATATGAACTCCCTTTGCCTCAGTTCTCTCTTGGTCAAGTAAAAACACCAACACTGCCCTTCACAGGGGAGCTGTGAGGTTGCTTCACAGGTACCCTGGCATATTCCCTGGACACAGCCACAGCAAAGCTGAAGATATCAGCATTGGCATGCAAAACTCACCTTCAGCTACTTAGGGTGTGTTAGAAAAAGAATGGAACTGGAAACATGATGACACAATTTTAATGTAAGATACCATTGCAAATGTGTATGCTGGGGAGACTTTTATAGTCTGTGGTGCAACCTGCAGTACTGTACCTTTGCAATACCTGTCACAGCAGCTGTTCCAGAGAAGATTAGATGAATTTGGGCTCTAGAGAATAGATAAAACTTTTACTTTTTCATGTGAGATATCCAGAACAGACCTCTCTTTCAGACCTCAAGAGAAACTGTGGTGCTTGTCTCTTCTTGCAAATCATATAAACTGGGCTAACAAATTGTATTATCTATTTCCCTCAGCTTTGCTTCACTTATGTCCCAAGACCATTATGAATATAACAGCAGCACAACTAGTTTCAGCCTTGACAGTTCTGGCTATCCAAAAAGCTCAAACATCCCTTCTTAGTAAAAAAAAAAGTAACTATAAAATAAAGATGACATGAGCAGCATTTATCCTGAGCATAGCTGTATGCATCTGAGCTGCTCCCCTTGGGTTCTCTTCATAGTCATATGGGTATAGAAAAAGATATATATATATATAGAATCCTTCTCTAAATAATAGGTATAGATTATGTAGACTCTGCAAGTTCATCTCTAATATCTTGACTGCTAAAGGAGCCCAGGGTGACCCATTCAGGTCCCTGCTGTAGTTCAGTGGAATGAAATCCAGACAGCCCACTCTGATTCTACAGTTAATGTGTGGCAATATCAAAGCATGGGTAGAAAAGTCAGGTGTGTGGACACACAAAGGTCTTTCACTGGCTAGATTCTGGTTTTGTTTAGGTTTTTTAATTGGCTGAGCTTCAGTTTTTTGAATGCCAGTTCTGCTTTTAACTCAGGATGCTGTTTACTTTCATACCCTTGCAAATTTCAGCTTAGTACTTTCCAAGATGTTTATGAGCATAGGAAAAAATCAGCAAACATGACAATCCCAATCTAGCAATGGTAAAATGATAATTTCTGACAGCATGAAATAATGCAGACATGAAAGCAGAAGCCAAGGATGACAGCATACAAGAGCAAGCTTTTCCTCAGTGCCTGAAGGTGCCAGTCTGGGATGCAGACACACTGTCTAGTTTCTGTGAGGCAGGGATGACACCAGCTGTGCTGGAAGCAAGAGAGCCCTGGTCAGGGCAGAAGCCTCAGAAAATGTATTTCCAAGTAGCAGAGGAGTTGAGATGCTCACAGGGGGAAGGCTGAGCTGGCCAATAAGAAAGGCTCTGCCTTCCCCACCCTCCCCACCTTCCAGCACAGCCACAGTGAGTGCTTACCTGCTGCTGCCTGCTGGACTGCGGTGGTTCCATGCATGCAAGTCTATCACCATGCAAGGCTACCTACCACCCATCTCCCATCTTTGCTGCCAAGGATCAGATAATAAAATGGTTCTAAATGACACAGTATCCACCCAATGCAATTGTTTTACATTGAGTTTCTAGCAAAGGGGCTTCTCAAAGCAGCCAATGAAGCAAGATTTGCTTCACATTGACTGGGAGAGCTTCTCCTAAACCTTTTGCTTGTATTTGTGGGAAAATGGCATGGAAAGCCTGGAAATTCAAGCTGAAATGAGCACACTGAAAGACTCCCAGGCCTGTAGTGTTTAACAGAAGACAAACTGCATGTCAATCCCTTTTCTCTTTGCAGAGTTATTGGTGCCATGAGCAACTTTGAAGAGTTCCGGAAAGCTTTCAACTGCCCAACAAACACAACGATGAACCGAGGGGCAGAGTCCTGCAGGCTCTGGTAGATGTCCCTGCCAGGTCTTCTCTCATCAGAGATCTGCAATGTGAACTTCTTCACCTGACCTCAAGCCCACTGCTGAAGTGTCAAAATAACATTCTGCAACCTGGAGAGGTGTTATTTGACATGAATCTTCCTTCTCCATGCTGATGACCTGCATGGGTTTAATCTCTCTGTTCAGGGACTAGAAACTTTTGATATAGAATAGGATTGGGGTTTTGGAATAATAACTTTCTAAAAAGGAACTCCTTTTTATCCATCAGACTGCCTCTGCTCATTTGCAGTTGCATTGCTGTTGATGGATTACTGCCATTAGCAATTTTAATTCCTGATTCATGGTTGAGCAAGAGGTAGATGCTAAAATCCATTTTTAATACATTGCTCTGCAGGGGTGCTATAGAATCAAAGAACCAAAGAATCATTATGGTTGGAAAAGACCTATGAGATCATGGAGTCCTACTGTCCACCCAACACTACCATGCTCACCACTAAACCATGTCCCCAAGCTCCACATCTACACATTGTTTGAACACTTTCAACATGTAGAAAACTGTAAAAAAGGAGGTAGGAGACCCACATGGTTAAGTAGGGAACTGCTGGGCAAACTCAAGTGGAAGAAGAGAGTCTACAGGTCATGGAAGGAGGGGTGGGCCACAGGGGAAGAGTACAAGACTGTTGTCAGAGGTTGTAGGGAGGCAAGTAGGAAAGCTAAGGCCTCTCTGGAATTCAACCTTGCAAGGGAGGTCATGGACAATAGGAAGGGCTCCTTCAAATACATTGCAGGAAAAACTAACACTAGAGGCAATGTAGGCCCCCTGCTGAATGAGGTGGGTGCCTTGGTGACAGAAGATACAAAGAAGGTGGAGTTACTGAATGCCTTCTTTGTCTCTGTCTATACTCTTAGAGACTGTGCTCAGGAGCCTCAGACCCCTGAGCCCCCACATGATGTTAGGATACTGGAGGAGTTTTCCTCAGCTGAAGAGGACTGGGTTAGGGAGCAGTTAAGCCATCTGGACATCCATAAATCCATGGGACTTGACAGGATACACCTGTGGGTGCTGAGAGACCTGGCAGGAGTCATTGCCAGGCCCCTCTCCATCATGTTTGGTAAANACAGCATCCTTGCAGCTAAACAAAGACAGTGTAGTCTGGCTGATTGGTTAGTGAGGTGGATTGTGAACTGGTTGAAGAACAGAAGTCAGAGAGTTGTGGTCAATGGGATGGAGCCTAGTTGGAGGCCTGTGTCTAGTGGAGTCCCTCAGGGGTCAGTACTGGGACCAGCACTTTTCAATCTATTCATTAACAACCTGGCTGAGGGAACAGAGTGTGCTCTCAGCAAGTTTGCTGATGACCCTAAACTGGGTGGAGTGGCTGACACACCAGAGGGTTGTGCTGCCATTCAGCCAGACTTAGACAGGCTGGAGAGTTGGGCAGGGAGAAATTTAATGAAATTCAACAAGGGCAAGTGTTGAGTCTTGCACCTGGGAAAGACCAACCTCATGTATGAGTATAGGTTGGGGGCTGAGCTGTTGGAGAGCAGTGAAGGGGAGAGGGATCTGGGGGTCCTGGTGGATGGAAGGATGAGCATGAGTCAGCAGTGTGCTCTTGTGGCCAAGAAGGCCAAAAGCATCCTGGCCTGCAATATGAAATAGTGTGGCCAGCAGGACAATGGAGGTGATTGTCCCCTTGTACTTGGCACTGGTGAAGCAGTACCTTGAATACTGTGTTCAGTTTTGGGCCCCTCACTGAAAAAAGAACATTTGAGGTACTGGAGCATGTCCAAAGAAGGACTGTCTGTTGCTGACTGTCAACCAACACCCCCAGGTCCTTTTCCTCTAGGCAGCATTCAAGTCACCCTGCCCCAAGCATGTAGCATTAAAAGGGGTTGTTGTGGCCAAAGTGCAAGGCTTGGTACTTGGCCCTGTTGAACTTTATCCCACTGATGTTGGCCCATGGATCCAATCTGTCTAGATCCCTCCTCAAGCAGCTCAACAGTTCCACCACACTTGGTGTCATCTGCAGACTTACTGAGAGTGCACTCAGTCCCCTCTTCCAGGACTTTGATAAAGATACAGAACTGGTGTCAGTAGTGAGCCCTGAGGAACACCACTTGTGACCAGCTGTCAACTGGATTTAACTCCACTTACCAACACTCTTTGGGCTCAGCCAAGCAGCTGGTTTCCAACCCAGCCAAGAGTACACCCATCCAAGCCATGTACAGACAATTTCTCCAGGAACAATGCTGTGGGAGTCAGTGTCAAAGGCTTTACTGGAGTCTAGGTAGACTACATTCACAGCCTTCCCTCATCCACCCACCAGGTCACCTTGTCTCAGAAGGAGATCAGATTAGTCAAGCAGGACCTGCCTTTTATAAACCCATGCTGACTGAGCCTGATCCCCTGGTTTTCCTGCACATGCTGTGTGGTGGCACTCAGGATGCTCTGGTACTGAGGTCAGACTGAGAGGTCTTTAGTTCCCTGGTTCATCCCTCCAGCCCTTTCAGTAGGTGGGTGTCACATTGGCTAGTCTCCAGTCAGCTGGGACCTCCCTGGTTAACCAGGACTGGTGATAAATGACTGAAAGTAGCTTGGCAAGATCTCCTGCCAGCTCCCTGGGTACCTTCAGGTGGATCCCATCCAGCTATGCAGAATGTTCCCCCACCAAATTTATTCTTTCTGGGTGAAGAGATTCATGAGATGGGCTATAAAGCCAGCTCTGATCTGCTGCAAGATACAGCTTTTTCAGAGCTTTAATTGTCACTGCCCAGCATGCCATAAGTGATATTGCATGATGTAGAGACACAAGACTTTATATCAATTTTCAGTTTCAGATGTCAGATCAGTGCCTCAGGTTTTGGAAGAGTTTCAAGCAGAGAAAGCACCTCATGGTTTCCATCTGCTAGGGCTAAACAGAAAGGATACTTTTCAGATCATGGCCTCTTCTAATTTTAGAACAGCTTATGGGAAAAACCAATATATTGGCTTGCAGAGGGAATTCCCAGCACCATGATACTCAGAGCTATTACAGCATTTCTTCCTGTATACAGGGTTTTTTCTTTCCCAAGGGGTGATTTTTACTTGTTGCTGAAGGTAGCTTCACCTACATTTATTTTTAAGCCTGAAATATTATACCAGCTTTAAGGTAGGGGGTTTGAGTGTTACAGAGGAATGTGAGTAGTGTGCATGTTTGTCCTCATGTTCTGACTTGTGATTTTAAGGAAAGAAGGACAAGTGACTGCAAACCAGAGTACCAGCAGGATTTGACTTGTCTGGATAAAAAGAGCAATTCAGGAGCAGAGGATTTTTAATCCCAGTATGCACACAGGCCACTTAAGGTTTTCGTTTGATTTCTAACAACATCCCAACAAAATCCCTATTTTATTGCAGCAGAAAAGCTTAACACATCACTGTTACTAAGGTGGGGGGGAAAAATCCAAACCAGCCCTTTCTTCCTCAACAGAAAGATACACATTCAACCTATTTTTATTTATACCTTGTGCATTAATTAACTTTTACTTGATGTAATTGTTTCAAATGGAGGGAGAATTTCTTTAGACTGATTTAATGACTACAAGTATCTATATGTGTAAGCTATATATATATATATATAAATATAATTCCTTTTCTATTTGCTTACATTTTATTTTATCATTATAGAAATGTTAGTAAGACACACTGTTTGTACAAGGATTGGTCAAATGTTGTCCAGCAGTCAAGGTGGAGGAAGATGCAACTGAAGCTATGTTTTTACAACTAGTTTCCTATATTCCTTTATAAAGAAGGGGGACAACATGGAGAGAGAATTTAAGGAAGGAGCCAAGCCCTCAATCTGCCTTCTAACAGGAAGGAAGCAGAGACTCCTGAACTCAAGGCACTGTTGCCACTTTTTTAGAAACAAAGAACTATATTTTGGTCCCACACTATATTTTTTTCAGTTTTTCCCTGAGAAGGTCAAAGTTTTCTTAAGAAGAAAAACACTTTTGCTTCTTTCCAGCCAGCTCTGCTCCTGAGTTCCACAGATTAAAGTCTGTCATTTGAATTGCCACTGCTAAATTGTTTTCCTAGAGGTATTTTTCCTGTAAACTATGTTTTCACAGAGACTTTCCTCAAACAAGCAGGTATGGGTCTTGAGCAAAATGATACTGTTTGATACTATGGGAAGGTTCCTCAGTAAATTTATTACTCCACTGAATTCTTTTCTGTGCTTGTATGAGCACTGACACCCCTTGAGGTTGACTGCTTTGGATCAACAGCACAAAGTTCAGAGGTGACATCTTGGCCCCACTAGAGGTAGTACCAACAAGATTGTTGCCCTCAGGAAAGTCAGGGCATCAACTGAAACACTCATCTAAACTGTCTAAATTCCTGGACTATGCAAAGCCAGATGCACAAGAGTCAGCTTTATATTTTCTAGTTGTACCTCTCAGACCAGAGGTGCATTTGCAAGAGCTCCTCTCTCAGGGCTCTTTCCTAGGGGGACAGTTATGTCTCTGTCCTGGGTAGACATCTCTTCTAAAACAGGTGCTGATTGCTGCTTTAGATGTCACTCTTGCAGCTTTTTGCTCAGATCTTTTGTCTCTAATACCAAGGATTTTTGACCTGTGCTCTGCATATTCCCAACAGCACAGGAACCACTGCCAAACAGTTACATCCCTGCTAGAGCATCTCCCGCAGCAAGCAGGGAGGGAAAGGTCCTGAGCTGAGGTGATAGTGAGGAGCTGAAGGTTTTGAAGGCAATGCACTAGGAGGGAGGAAGAGAGAGAGCCTGCCTCACCTGCCCACTTTTCACCTCAACCCAAACAGCTGAACATGCCATTTGCAGTTCATTTTGGAGTCAGCTCTTTAGGTACCAGTAGGAAAGCAAAGCAAAAAGCAATTAACTGCATTCTTAACACTTGGTCACTGAAGGTAGCCAAAACACAATGATTTGTGAGGGCTTTTCCTGTTGCCTCTGTCTTCTCAGACTCCCTGGCCCTGCTTGCTTTTCACATTGTGCCTCCTGGGTCTGTGCTAGCAACCCCTTGCTGTGTTGCTGTCAGGCTCACCTACTACATCTATGCAAACAGAGCCCATACTTGCCTCCCAGAGCTTTGAAATAGTTAACTTTTGAATTGAATTGCCAGTAGTATTGTGAAATGTTTCTTCCTGTTGGCTCAGTGATCTCTTCCAGTGAGCAGGAGGGGATGGATCACCTATGAATGAAACATTTTTTTACCTGTGTAAATTTGAAGAGCTATTTTTCTACTGTGTAGACATAAAGAAACAACTTCCACTCCTGTCCCACATCCCCTTCTTTGGGTCTTGAAAATATGTAAACCTTCTAACTGCTTAGCTACATAAATGATGTCCAAGCTGGCTCTGGATGCTGAAGGACCAAAAAAAAAACCCAGCTGTATTATAAATCTGTGCCTTGTGCTCTGTGCAGGGGGGCTTCAGCATGCTGTAGTTAGGAGCTCTATCATGACATTAAATGTTTGAGTTATTTATAAAATAACCAGCTGGGTTTACATATAACTTGTCTTTTATTGTTCAACAAATTACAGGCTTATATCTCAGAACAATGTTTTTTATATATATATATATATATAATCTGTCTCCAAAGAAATATTGTAAGTCTGACAGCTCAAAGGGCAGAACTATAGTGAGTTAAAAGGTCTTTTGTGTTGATGTCTCTTTGATCTGCATTTTTATTTTGCTAGCCAGTCTGTTGTACTTCTTATTTGTCCTTCTTGAATAATACATTGATCAACTGTTCTAAAGACAATTGTGTTATCCAGTAAAAGCCAAAGGGATGAAGAATTTTCCTATGCTCCCAGGACAGCAAAAGCTGCTTGGCATGTCACTCTCAAAGTCTACAATGTTACTTGTGTAGTATATAGTCTTTATAAAATGAAATAAAGAGCATCATGGCATAGCCCCAGGTTCTCAAGGCTACTCTTGCTGCTTGGCAGGCTAAGAAGAACCTCCTCTCTCAGAGAGTTGTCTAGCTACTTTCAGCCAGGGTTTATTAAGCTCCCCTTGCCCCCACTAACCTACTGGAACCAATTAAAAAGAAGATATGAAAAGCTACTGTGGACAAGGGTTGGATGCTGCAGAAATTGCAGAAGGGCAGATGGCAGAGCTGTCCCAGGAAGGAGCCAACAGACTATAGAAGATTCACCTGCCTGACAGCCTCACTCTTCTCCTTTTTCCTGTCTCTGCCCACCTTTCAGAGCCTCACTTGGCTTTCAATTGTTTTTAAGTTTCTTCCAGAAGTGTTTTTGACAGGATAACCCTAGTGCCATGCCTGTTAGTGGAACAGGTTGCCCAGAGAGGTTGTGGAAGCCTCATCCCTGGAAGCTTTGAAGACAAGGCTTGATGGGGCCCTGGGCAACCTGATTTAGTGGCTGGTGCAGGGGGGTTGGAACTAGATGATCTTTGAGGTCCCTTCCAACTCTGACAATTCTATGGGAGAAAAACCTGAGTGCAGGAGCCTTATCTGCCTTTGTAACTCTCTGGGGAGCATGTGTGGCATAGCTCTGCCCTTTGTGGGGGTCCCAGCACTGTGCCTGCTCAGAGCTCACCCCATCAGCCAGAAGGCTGGAAGGGCTCTCTGCCTTGGTGTCCAGAGTCCTCAAGAAGGCCAAGTCTGCAATTCTGTCACTGACTCCCAGTTCTGTGCCTCTTTCTTTTCCACCAAGCACACATAACACTGAACTGAATCAACCAATCTCCATTTTTAAATGAAAAACCTTTCTAGGTCCATGCTGCAAAACAATGCAAGCACCACTGCATCTTAGAAACACCTCCATGTTCTGTGTTACCCTCTGCTCTTCATCAGACACTTAATGCATATACTTTCATGCCATCCTGCTAGAATGAGGCTTCAGTGGTTTGCACTGGAGAGAGAATTGGCCTCTGAACAGGACAATAAAGAGAGATTAGCAGCCCTTTTCTCTAGTGTTGTAAATATTAAAAGATTTTACAATGCATTAGCCCAAGTACTGCCATAAAGATTATATATGTGTATATGTCTATGGGTGGAACACAAGAAGTCTCTAAGTCTCTGCTGTATAAGTGTATATAAAAATGTCAGCAACATGAATTATTTTGCTAAGGAGTCTCAGGGTAAAACTTTGACCTCACTGACTTCATTGGGTGATTAGCATCAGTGGGGCCAGCATTTTACTCCAGCTGGATAACTGCACCCAGACTTTACTGATTAAAACTAGGTGGAACACCCATTTTCCTGTAGCCAAGGCCTATAAGAAGGATGGGGAGAGTCTTTTTAACAGAGCCTGTTTTGACAGGACAAGGGGTGATAGTTTTAAACTAAAAGAAGGTAGATTTAGGCTAGATATAAGGAAGATTGTTTTCCCTTACAATGTGGGTGGTGAAACACTGGCACAGGATGCCCAGACAGGTGGTAAAAGCCTCATCCCTGGAAAAGTTCAAGGTCAGGTTAAAGAGAGCTCTGAGCAACCTGATCTAGTTGAAGATGTCTCTGCTCATTGCAGGGGGCTTGGACTAAATGACCTTTAAAGGTCCCTTCCAACCCAACCCTTTCTATTACTCTATGGTTCTACCAGCTGCCAGGCTTCATGCATTTCTCCCCACTCCTTGCCATTTCACAGCCAGGTGCCAAACCTCTGATGGCTTCCTATCACCATCAGCTTGCCTGCAGGAGGAGCAGGTGCCCTGCTGGGGCCAGGTCCCAGCAGCAGGCAGGGGATCTGCAGCATGCACATAAGGAAGGTGCAGATGTGCAGTGCACAGAGTGTCTGTGCAGTGCCTGTGTGCAGTCAGCTCTGCCTCCAGCCTCCCCACCAGCTTCTCCTCATCCCCTTGCCCCCCTGAAGCTAGGCAAAACAAGGACAAGCAGGAGCAGCATGGCCCCTTCCCAAGCCACCCCAGCTGGGCTTAGCCCCTGGAAGGTACAGACTGCAGCAGCAGCACACAGAAGGGATGGTTCCAGCCTGGGAGAGTGGAAAGGTGTCAGGTCATTTTAGAGACCATCTAGGAACATTTCTCTTCCTAGCCTGGCTTGAAGTAAAATGTCATGGTCTGATTGCAGCTTAAGAATTATTATTTTAGCTCTTTCAGCATCTGATAGAAGGGCAAAACATGGAGCCTTCCTTTAGTGAACACTCTCATTCTTTCAGCTGGGTTTTCCTTTATTCTGCAGTCAGTTCAGAGCTGCTGGCAGACTACTCCTTGCAAGAAAAACACGTGTTGAGGCAGTCACTGTGTCTGTATTCAGCATGCTTATTTGCCTTTGTTTTAATAAATCCAGTAATGGGCTTTCAGAGGCAGTGAAGAGAAAAGAATAATTTGAAAACAAAGCTGTCAGAAAGAACACAATGCACACACAGTAGAGAAAAGTGTGATTTTGGAGGTCTGTGCAGCTGTTTTCTTTCTTTAGAGGATTTTAATCAACCTGATTACACAGAGAAGCAAAGGGACTTTTAAGAGAGTGTGGTGATAATCAGCCAGAAGAGAAAACAAAAGGGGTTTTTCCTCTCTCTTGTATCCCCCAGCTTTATTTTCTCCCTTTCATGTGATTGCACAAAGAGAAAGGCCATATTAGCTCCTTTTCATTAAAAAATTACCCAAGCTGGATTTTTGCTAGAGAAGCAATTGCAACTTTTGCCCACTGTATCATCTCATCAAATATAGCCTAAATGCTTTCAAGATTGCCATAGCTGCACCAGTCTGATTGCCATCACTCTGATGGCTTTCCCAGGGGATTGGCAACAAACTTTAATTGGACATAAGCCCATCCTTTCCAGGGGGATTAGCAGCTCTGCTGCAGTCTTCCCCTGAGTTTCAGAGTGTTCTTCTCTTGCTCCTGGTGTGCTTTACTGTCACTGCTGCAAAGCAACTCTCCAGTGCCATCTTTTGAGCTGGGCTCTACAGGCACAACAAAGGGAAGGGGTGTGGGGCTGTACTGCTGTATAAGGTCACTGTGACAGGACACTCTGCCTGGGGTGGGGGGGGGGGGCCAGCAGCTCAAACTTTGTCCCTCTGCAAGTGTTATCAGTGGTGGAGAAGGGAGAGTTAAGCTGCTTTTGGCAGTGAAGAATGATCCCCAAGTATGTCTGGTGGATACCAAAAGTCATCCTTATATGGCAGGCAAAGTAATTAGCACTGCTAACTTACCTAAAGCTGTAGAGATGAGATTGCTGAGCTGGCACATGCAGCCTATTAACATCTGAGTGACAGCCAAGCACTTCACATTATAAAAGCCCAGTCCTACATCTCCACTAGAGAAACTTTTGATACCTCTCCTAAAGTGTGCAGATATTCTCCTCTGGAGAGGATGCTCCCCAAGGTTACTCCTCAAGGCTGAGAGAAAGAGATCCTTCCACTGTTGTTAGTATGGGTGAGTGACATCAATCTCTACTTAATTATTTTGCTAGCTTTAATATTGTTGCTTGAGTATTGAATTGTGCACTGTATTAGGAAGTGATAGCTATTCTGTGTGGTAAATAATTCTGATGAATGCCTTTCTTCTTCTTCTTTAGTGGTTTATAGTCAATTTAAATAGACTATTTATATAAATACACTCAGTTTGTCATCCTGAATCCTGCAGGACAAAGTGGTATAAAGATTTAATAGAACCCCTTAGATATAAACCATTGACAAGTTTCAAGCCATTTCCAGATGAGTTTTTTAGGACAGTGTTATCTCAGGCAACAGTTCAGGATACAAAAGACAGATCAGGTGGAACTGAAGGTCTATGTCCATGTCCTCTTCTCAGGGGGACTGAATGAAGTATCCTTAATGTCAGGAGTACAGTGGGAAAGAGGCCAAGGGAAAGAATGGAGACACTGAATGTCTCCTCATCAAAGTCAAACATCACAGGAGTTTAGGGGGCACCTGAAGAGTGGCCAAGGCTTGCTTGGCTCTGCTTGTTCAGAGAGTGGGTGTCGCCAACAAATGCACCTATTTAGAAGGAACATTGAGACCTGAAAACAGTTTGGCTTGATGCATGTGATTTTAAAAGTATAATTGCAGGTAATTCTGGCAGGAATTAATTAATTATGATTATGTAGGACAGGAAGTGGGAGAAACTTGTTCTCCATGTCAAGGTGTGACAGAGGCAGTATGATTTTTAAGTGTGGTACACAGTGATGTGAACCTATGACAGAGCTCACAAGCAAAAGCAAGGGTTTAATAGCTGCTCTTGCAAGCTGTACAAAAGGAGAGAGGGTTAAGAAAGCAGGTCTTGGGTGGGATTTGGGTCAAAATATGCAGCAAGGATACAGGAAGATCTAAAATGAACCCCTGATGAAGGCCTTTTCATTTGCCAGGCAAAGCTCCCAGACCTTGCCTGAAGAGGTTAGATGGTCATTAACCAGGAGGGCACCAGCCAGAACACCACAAGAAGTGGGAAACAGAAAGGTGATTCTCAAGCTGAGGTAGGAAGAAGCTGCAAGAGCTAAAAAACCATGCCTAGTGTAGGAAATCAAGGTGATAACAGTCATATCATCCCAGAAGAGTATTTCATAGGGGGAATGGACAACAGTTCAATGGGCAGCTTCAAAGCAATGTATTATTTTGCCATTTTAAGTTGGTAAACAACTGGAGACCCTTGTTGTTTTCCAAAGTGTTGTTTGCACCAAGATTCTCCTAGGAAGCCCTTAGGGTGCTTTGTCCTCTGAGTGTGTGATCAACCATGATTTTTTTGGTTTTGTTTTATTTTCCCTTCAGAGCTGCCTTCCATCTTTCCAAACAATAATGTCTCACACTTGTCAGAAGTGGTAACACTTCCAATCATCTGAATCCAATTCTGGGCAGCTTAATTAATAAAGTGCTTATCTTAATGGCCCATGGGGAAACACAAAACTTTTCCAAGTGAAAATAGATATAATGTGCTGGCAGAAGGTTAAAATACAATTGGTAATTAACAGGCATTGTGAGATAAAAAATACAGGGTAAGAGTCAGAGTTTGGGAAAGGATTTGAGATGCACAGTAACAAAACAGAGCCATGGATTTTCTCTCTCTCTCTGATGTGTCTTACAAGAGGAATTTTCTGTGAGCTGTTTTCTTTGAGGGTTTGAAATCTTCCATGGAGATTTCCAGTTGACATCTGGAAATTATCCTTTTCCATCTGGGTGCTGCTTTCAAGCCTTGCAAGATTTAGATGCATTTGGCTAGTTCCCTGGTGTAAATGGCTCCAGTGAGTTCTTCCCTACAATTTTTCTTCCTACTCATGGGAAGAATTTAACTAATTTACTGTAGTAGAAGAAAACAGAGAGAAACCAGAAGAACAGCTGGAATTGAACTTAGTAAGGGATGTGAAGGACAAGAAGAAGAGGTTTCTGTACCAGAACTGCAAAAGGAAAACTAAAGAAACCGTGAGCCTGCTGCTAAGTACAACTAGAGATCAAGGGACAATGGATATGGAAAAGGCTGAGACAGTTGGTGCCTTTTTTTTCTACTGATGATTGCCTTCAGACCTTTCACACCCTTGAACTTCATGCCAGACTCTGGAGGAGTGCAGCAATACCCAGAGGAGAGGAAGACAGTGTGAGGACTGAAGCAAGTTGTACATATACATGCCAGATGGACCAGATGGGGATGTCTCAAGGAGCATCAAGGTAGCAGGCCAACATCACCTTGTGGCTGCTCTGTAGCAGCTTTGGAAGGACATGACAAAGGTTGTGAAGCAAGGCCTCCCAGAGGTCTTCTCCAGGTGCCTGAATGTCAGAAAGATGATTGGAAACCTCCAGCATGGAGTTACCTATATTGTGCCTCAAGAAACCAATTGTCTTCTCTGATGAGCTGGATGAGAAGACAGTAGTGGATGTTGTATATTCTGTCTCTCCTGTGCCTCCTCTTCCTCAAACAACCCCACCTCAACATATCTTTAGTTATGCTTTGGAAAGTGGCTGCCAACATCACCTTACAGGCTAGAATTTTGAAGTAAACAGATTTGTTCCAACCTGTAAAATTCTCTTCTGAGGGAGGGAGCTAATGCACTCTCCCTGGTATCTCATACCTGATCATTTCAAAGGACATAACTACCTGACTTCAGGGTTTTCACTGACAAAACTGCTGTTCTGATAATTCCCACAGGGCCATGTCAAAGGACATCCTGGAATGCTTCTCCACATTTTGTATTAGCACAAATACTCTTTCTGCCTCTGCTTTATTGATCCTGAGTTCTCAGGACAGAGATAATGCTTTGCTAATGACATAGTAAGTGTCACAATTTCCATCAGCCAGAAATCACTGAGCATCTCAAGAGCATACAACCTGCCATGAATGAGCAAAGGCATAAATTGTGTCCCTGTTACATCTGTGTCAGTCCCACAAACATGTATCACTTATCTCTCTCCAGCCTCCACATTTCAAAGTGTTACAGGAAAAGAAAATAAATACAACAGATAACTCTAGCAATTTATTTCCAGACATGTAACAACACATCTAAGAAAGGTCAGTGGCCTCATCATTTAGGAAGAAAGACATGAAGCCCAGAGAGAGCCACACACATGGACAATGCATCAGTCTGGGCTTTTTGTCTTTCCTCAGGAGCAGATGGGGTTGTCTTCAGAAGTGGTGTGACACTTTCCCAGCCTGCTGTAGAGCAGATCTTCATGGCCAGACCAGGAGCTCATTTAAATGATGTTCTCTCTGCTCCCTGCCAGAAATAGGAGGCTTCCTTGGCAGGGCAGAGGGCAGAGTCATCTACTGCTGCAGGGGATATGAGTGCAGGCTCACTTTTATGTAACTGCTTTTAAACATTTAAGCTGTCACACTCCAAGACACAAGGACTTGAGTGAATCTAGGGAACAACCCTTGGCCACTTTTCCACTCATCTCCATCCTGATTGCCTTGCATTTTATCTGCCTCTGACATTGACAAACACAGTGGCTGTACAAGCCTCCAGCAGAAGGGAAAGATTGAGGTAGGAAAGCAAATGAACAAGGAGGTTAGCCTCAAGCTGTTCTTTGCTGGATGTTTTCCTGGCATTCTTTCTGCTGGGGCAGTGCTACTTTGGGACTCAAGAGTGGCTCTGTGATGTGCTCTGTCCTGTGGGCTTTTAAATTAGCAGATGTCTGGTCAGATTTTCCATTGGTGTCTTCTATGAGCACTAGTAGTTGTGAAGAGTGCATTTGTTAGGGTTTCTCTTTGGACTCTGCAAAGCTGGGGTCTAAACTCTTTAATACTTAGCCTGTATCACATCCAAAAAGTCACATTTGGCTCTTGACTGATCACTCTGCTGGGTGCTTCTCAGGGATGTAAAAGTGAATCACTTTCTTTTGTGAGTTTATGTAGGGTCTTGGTGGAATTAGCAATGCCAGCCTAGCTGAAATGTTTTTCTGATCAGCAGCAGTAGCAGAACCAAGCCTAACTGTTAGCACAAGGCACAAAAACATTTGACATGAATTGCAAGAAGTGAGGCTAGAGAGCAGCTGGTTGCAGTACTGTCTTTGAGCATAGACTGAATTGCAAACTGCTTCCAGGGATGCAAAATCATCCTTGGGCAAGCAAAATCCAAGAGTTTTCTCCACCCATTCTGCAGCAAGGTCTTCAGCTCATTGTAGAGGATCCCCATTTCAGTTAGGAGGCTGTGTTACACATACTGCTAACACTAAACTCTATATAGTATATATAGTTTATAGTGTATATATATATAATATACTATTATATTACATTATATTATAATATATATTGCTATTATATGTGATGATTGCAAATTTCTCCCATTATTTAGAACTGTTTCTAAAGGAACTTTTGGCTGTTACCACGTGAAAAACTTGCTCAAACTAAAGCAGCCATTGAATTGTTGACTTCTGAAGCAACCAATTTTGTCCTGTGACCTTTGCTGAGGCCCAAGAAAGCCATGAGAACCCTTGTGCTAGACCAAGACACCCTGATTTCCACAGAGTCATCCTCAGATCCTTTGTTATTCTGACCAGAAAGGTGAAAGCCAGAGTATGGGATTTTCTTATTTCAGGCAATGCTGAAAAGTTGAGCAAAAACTGAAGACAATAATAAACAGAAACCCCAATAACTTCCCTTCCCATTGGACCTCTGCACTCATCTGTTTGGTGTTAAAGAAATTTCCCAGGATTTTTCTTTCTCAACCTTCTGTTGAGCACAGGGTTCTTGGAAACAGAACAATTACCAGCTAGAATGCCTCCAAATGTACAATTCACTCTTCTGTGGGTGATCAAGAGCTATGTCATGACAGAGTTTTCTTCTCTGTAGGTTCTATTTTAGAGTGATAACTCATTTTCTTCATGAATGAATAATATATGATCTTTAATATTTGAATGGCTCCCCAAAATGTAAAATAAAGTACATTTTGAGATGTTTTACTCTTAAATAATACTATAATTAGTATGGGTTTCATTACAAAGTTTCTCCAGAGCTTTTCTGTTTCATTTCCTCAGGAGTACTCCATCAAATCCAGCTGTTCTGAGGCTGCAACGTGAGAAATACTGGGTGATAACAGGATGCAATGTGCTTGTAGGGGAATGGGAGCATCCCAGCTCCATAGAAAGCCACAGATAAAGAAGTAGAACTGATCCCTTCACAGAAAGCTTTTAATCTATGAAACATTACACAGATTTTTTTCCTGAACATTTGGAGAGAGCTAAAACATTCTTTTTTCAGCAAGATTGTTTTAGGTAAAGGCTATATTTCAATTCCATGTTTGCACAAAGAAAAGGCAAACAGGTTTTGTAATAATTGCCACCTCTTTGTTTCATCTGGAAAATTGCATATTTTACATTCATCCTTTCCCCCCAGACTGCTGTGGTAAATAATAGATGCTATACTATTTGTTAAATTCTTTCTACTGCAGCTAATCCTGCCCTTTTCTAATACTAGGAAGTCTCTGTGGCTGACAGCTAAAAACATTTCTCAGCCAAAAAGAAATGATCTTCACATTCCTTTCCTCACTTGTTCTTCACCAAAGTTTATGGGTGCATTGCAGCTGAAAAGAAATGAATATACCAGCACTGGGACTCCCCTGATACTACTGCAAAGAGCTGTGAGTGGGAGGAGGGAAGAAGAGAGGAGGATGATTGCCTTGCTATAAATAGAATCTTTTCTGCACATTCCTGATCCTGCACAAATGTCTGTCATTGACAGAGATGCTGCCTCAGAAATTACTCAAACAGCTGCATTCCAGGCAGAGAGGAGATCATTTACCAATGGATTTGGGTTGCAGAAACATTTAGTTAGGTGATGGGTGTTTGGCTACAATCTTACTGGTTATTTATGGAATAAATGGTCTAAACCTGATTCTCTTATTGTTGTTTCCCAATAACATAAGGAATTATTTTCTAGTTGAAAGTGTTCATATCACAATTCAAGAGTCACTGATTTATTCTTTTAGTAGGAGACAGTAGATGCCTTTGAAGTACTATTTGACTAACCACAGACCTCATCTCTGGGCAAAGGACAAGGACAATGTTTGATGAGGCAATATACAAAATCTGAGACACCAGGGCTCCTTTCCATGAAGAGGACTAGACCTTCTCAGGGGTTGCTTCTCTAGGACTGTGTTTGTCTCCCTCTTCCAAATGTCCCTTCTGGGGATATATACTCAATCTTTCAAGTTTCCATACCCAAAGTAAATTTCTTTCTGGAAATCCCTTGTAAATTAATGAGTCTTCATTTGTCATAAACCCACTCCTCCTAGAAAATAATTCCTTTCTGAATGATAAACTACTCTATTTCCCAGGAGAACATGGGAAAAACTTAGTACCCAGGATCATGCCCAAGGTCAGATTAGGTGCTCCTGATTCCTTCCTAGTCTTCATGCATCCTTAACAATTCACTGGTTAACTTTCAGGCCCTGGTATGCTGTTTAAAGTAATTGTTCAGAAATAGCCTAGATAAGGGTTTGCATTGCTTGTAGTCCCCTCTCATTCTACCAGTGACAGAAAGAAACCTGGAAGGCTCCTAAAGGGACCAGGAATTTACTTTATTTGCCTAATAATCTATGCATTTGTTCCAGCTCAGCTGGTATTGCCACAGGGGAGGTAAAGGAGACAGGACACAGGGAGCTGGAAAGATGTCACAGGGAGCAAGGCAAGTGGAATTGAGAAGGAACCTGGTTGCTGTGCTTTGAGGAGTGTGGTATGTGTAACCTTGGAGTAAAATGCATGCAGGGAGCTAATGGAGTTGGTGTCCTCTCTCAGAAGAGTTAATTTAAGTATGCTGGATATTTTAACTACCTTCCTTAAAGCCTGAGATAATTTGATGCTAATTTCTGAGCACAGACTTGCAGCCCACACAGCAGTTAAGTCTTGATAATTAGTAATTATATGTTTTTTCCTCTGTTCTGTATGACCTTGTTTGTAAAAAATGTGTGGTAAATCTAGAATATTAAGAGGTTTATGAGCCCTGGCATGCCACCTAGCTGGAAAAAAAGGAAAAGATGTGGTACTTAGGGACATGGTTTAGTGGCATGGCATGGAAATGGCAGCAGTCTCCAAAGGCAGATGAAGAACTGCCTGGGCAGGGAATTCTAGCTTGCAAATCTGCACTAGCTTTATTCTAATAGAGACCCAGACACCACAGCTTTGGCCCAGGCATTAGAGTGTGTTACAAAAAGGAAAGATTCAGCTACCATGAGGAATCCAAATGAAGCATGAAGAGGAGAATCTTTGGTATGAAGTTTTGCTTGCTACTTGATCTGCATTCCCTTGTAAGAGCTGCACTGCCTCCCCAGTACCAGATCCCTGTGCTCCTCTCTGATCATGCTTGTTAATCTAAAACTCAGGTCTTCTGTAAATGGGAATGCTTAGTTTGGTTTTTATTGTTGCACTTAGAGAAACAGAGCCACCTGATCTTCCTCCTGTTGCCCAGCTTCCCCAAAATCTTTCCTTTTCTTTTTTTACCAGCAGAAGCAATGAAACACCCTGACTTGTAACAGGAAGAAAAATGTCCTGAGAAGCCTGAAAACAGCCTGTTTGCCACAGTTACAAAGAAAAAGTGTCAGTGCACCTGGATTTCAGAACACTGAAGAGATGCATATTGCTTTTGACTCCTCTGAAAAATCAATTGGCCTCCAAGCCTTGACACATGGAGAAGAAAACAAGTTTCCTTCTTAACTCTGTTTTGGTTTTGTTCCACAGGTTTGGGAACACAATGTCATTCTCTGGATGGTAGCTGGTAACAGTACCTGAATTATTGCAGTGTTGTTGGGAAGAGGGCTTGAAAAAGTTCAGGCACTGTAAAAGCAGTGTCCACCCACGCTTTGCTTTTAGTGTGAGCACACAACACGAGCACAGAATAGCTCAAATTAAGTTAGAAATCTCAAACCTTTCTTTCTCCTGCCCTTTTGCCTAACAATGTAATGTGCTTCTCAGCTCTTTAAACTGCAGAAAGTGGTCTCACTAGAGCAGCAAACTTCTGTGATAAAGATTTATGTACAATTATGACTAGGAAGAGAGAGAAAAGAAAAGCAATTTCCTGAAAGCAGAGATGTCTGCTGCAGAAGGTAGATGGCTGGGAAAGTTAGGACAAAAATATAACACCCTTTCTGCTCTGAATGATGTTTTAAACACAAATGGTGCCCCTGAAAGTCACTGCCTGCAGTGTGAGGAGGGCTGCTTGGAAAATGCAGGAAATGATGAGTTCTGCTGTCACCTTGCCTTCTCTTGGTTGTCTCCACATTTGTCTCATCCACTGCTTGTGCCTTTTTGCTGAGTCCAAGTGGTATGCTGAGATAAGAATTGCATTTTTACCTGTCTAGGGTCTCTAAATGCCAATGAATACAGAGGCAATGTACATGTATAAAAGGGCAGCAGTGGCTCAGCTCCTCCTGGTGTGGGGGGGGGACGACTAGAAGCTGAAAACTGGTTAGTAGGACTCCTGATGCTCAGATTAAGTGCTGCCAAAAGCAGCTGTCTGGGTAAGACTTGGAATAGATTGCACCTGGGTCATGAATTTTGTCTCACCAATGAAGTAGCCAGCTAATGTAAGACAGTAAAGGTGGTGTAAAGAGACCATTACTGTGCCCAGCCACTGTCAGTTAACTGTGGGGCATCAACACTGGGTTAAGCTCCTACATCCTATGAGCATATTGAGGGCAAAAGCAGAAGCCCAGGAAGAAAATTCTGACACCAAGGAAAAGCAACAGAGTCTTGACACTAACTTTAATGTCAGCCATGGTTTGGCCTTCAGTCCTCAGAAGAGCAGCAGGTTTTAGTGATTGAGTCTGCATGGGTGGGCAGCAGAGAGTAGGAAATCCAGGCAGAAAAACTGTCTACAACATAAGGTCAGGTCTGAGCCTGTGTATTTCTGGGTCTGTTCCCAGGGAGCTGCAGAGATACACTTGTTTTCTCCTTTGTGGTGGTTTATAGGAACACAAACCACCTGGAGCATCAGGTCTGCTCCTCCACTGCTTTATTCTTATCACCCAGTCATCACTCCTTGCCTGAACAGCTGCTGGTAAGACTCCAGTCATTTGCATTTTCTTGTCTCCTTCTCAGTTTGGTTAGGTTATGATTTAGAAGCCTGGGTGTAACTTAGGGGGGGAAAAACTCTAATTAATACACCATTACTTTTTCTTTGTTTGCAATCCCTGCACCTAATGTTACAGTTCCAATTAAATATTCCAATAAAACACACAAAGGGGAGAAATGCCAGCACAGGGCTATGTAAATAAAGCAGCTGGCACAAAGCAAGATTTATCCTGCTACAGTCTGTTATCATAGGGATTTTACTGGGTTAAATTGAGCATGGAGTGAGAGCTCTGTCCACATCAATGAAAGCAAATTCCTCAGCAAAGGGAAAACACCAAGGAATAAATGCAACATACACCAAAGTCTTTACACAGCATGTGCTTCTGACTGTAGTCACCTGGACTCAGATGGATTTTGAACAGTGTACCTCAGGTTATTATGTTTCTGATGTATGTCAGGGAGGTTATTGATGCTTTGAATCTTGTGGGGTTTTATGGCAGAGTTGTACAGAATCACATACTTGTCTCTTGACAGTGTAGACCACGTAAAGTTAATGATGATAGAGCTTAACTTAAAGTTCTTCTCAGGTCCTAAAGCCTTGGTTATTTTATTTTCTTTTGTTTTTACTGAAATGAATGTATATCTTATACTGTAGTGCTTGAGTGCCTATAAGTGCAGCTCTCCATAATAGTCATCTGTGGCAGAA
This sequence comes from Galbula dea, assembly GCA_013399015.1. Lineage (NCBI taxonomy): Eukaryota > Metazoa > Chordata > Aves > Piciformes > Galbulidae > Galbula > Galbula dea. Next base: position 557 of record VWZX01007039.1, on the reverse strand, counting down.
CTGGAAGAATTATTCACTTTTCATGTATGATTCAGCCATGACAACTTGGGAGTCTGCTAACCAAGCTGATGCCAGTGAAAATCTACCTTTAAAACAAGACAGTAACATCAGTGAAAAAAAGATGGCAGTGGAGTGAGAACATATTCACCTGGGGGAAGGGTGGAATTCCTCTAGGAGTTCTTAAAAGGACCCCAGGAGTACAGTCGGAGCTGAAATACCTCAGACTGAGCTGAGAGACTTCTGCTTCTTGTGCTTTGGAACTTCAGGGGAGTTTTTCTCCTGTGAAAAGCTAAGTTTGTGGGCCAAGTGCTCTGATTCCCCGTGGGAGGGGCAGCACCTGGCAGGGCTTAAGCACCTGGGGGAGGGCTGGAATTCCTCTGGCAATTCTTAAAAGGACCCCAGGAGTACAGACATCTGAGACGTCTGCGCGCAGGAGAAAGTCGGGAAAGGAGCGGAGTGAGTCACCTGGCCTTGTCGCTGCTGTCTATGAGGTCAGTGTCCTGTAAATCTCTGGGAATGAGTGTAACTCGGTGGATGGCTGCTGTTAGAAAAGCTGT
>VWZX01007033.1:0-20495 GCA_013399015.1 Galbula dea | reverse complement strand
AATCTACCCCTCCTTCCCTTTCCTTGTTTGGTGTAACTCCTCCCCTGTTCTAGAACCCTCTATAAGAGAGCCTATATAAAGGGCTCTCCCCTGGTTAATAAAGTGCACTCCCACCTGGTCCTGGACGATGTGTGTTCGTGTGATTCCTGCTCTCCTGCGTCACAGCTCCCTGGACCCGCAGTGCATGCTGCAGCCCTTCAGCTAGCTGGGGCACAGCACTCGCTCTACCCCTGGAGCGGACCTGCCTTCCTCTCCCACGGGCTGCGTCATAGTTGGTTTATCTACAACCTGTTCCAAAAAGTTGTTTTGCATGAGCTCCATGAGTCTTCTGGACTACCTACATCTTGCTGTGTTGTTCTTCCAGCAGATGTCTGGGTAGTTAAAATCCCCTACCAGGATGAGGGCCGGTGAGCTCAATGCTTCCTTTAGCTGTAGAAAGAAGGCTCTGTCAACAGGCTCCAATTGGTCAGGTGGCCTATAGTAGACCCCAACAACAAGCTGGCCTCTGTTTGCCTGACCCTTAAGTTTAACCCACAGACTCTCGATTTGGTTATGGTTGGTACTGAGAACTAGTTCCTCACAATCATTCTGTTTTTTAACATAGAGGACAACACCCTTACCCTTTCTTCCTATCCTGTCCCTTCTGAATAACCTATAGCCCTCCATTGCTATATTCCAGTCATGGGATTCATCCCACCATGTTTCTGTAATAACAATCAGATCAAAGTTATACAAATACACCAGGGCCTCCAGTTCATTCTGCTTATTTCCCATGCTGTGTGCATTTGTGTAAAGGCACTTCAGCTGGGTTATTGATCTTCCCATCTTCTGGGAGGCGCCTTTATCACTTTTTTTGTAATTCTCAGGTAATATCCACCTGTCTCTTGAAGTGATAGCAATCTCATTATCACCCCTTTCATTCAGAGGTGGATCCCCTCCACCCAGCACACCTAGCTAGAATGTTAAAGCTATCACATTTAATCATTTTCACAAGAAGCATGTGGTTCAACTTCAAGCGTAGAAGTGTCTTAGTCATTATATTAACAAGAATACAACCCACCAGTACCTTCAGAGTTTACTTTCATTCGCAAATATTCTTCTAATTTTTACCTTATGAATTACGTTACAATTACTTTGATTCTCCAGTGAAAAAGAATCAAAAAGTTTTAGATTGTAAAGGCACTAAAAAAGAGTAATTTTGCTTTCTATGGTGGAATCAAGTTCTCTATCAATGATTCCTTGTGCCTCTTTACTTAAAAGGAGTTTGCATTGCCTGAAACATTTTATGCACACATCAAATACAAGCTGCACTAGTGAAAAAAAAAAATCATACTATTTTGATATTTTGGCTGTTTCTAAAGTAATTTTAATTTATCTGTTAAGAAAAAACTCTAAAATTCACTACATAGCCTAAGAACATGAAAAATAACTAAATTGAGAACCAGATCTTCAAAGCAAGAGTGAGATAGACCTGAGGAACAGAAGACACACACAGGCACAGATTTTTAACAGTTCTGTTCTCCAATTAAGTTGTACTTAGAAAAAAGACCTCCTTATCATTGTCATCAACACAGCCGTATACCATGCTCCTGCCTCCTCATCAGTCTTCTTTTATCCCCCTCAATGCCTGAACTGACTGCTTCAATTAAGGTGGGAATTAGGAAATACATAAAAATCGTTCATGCCTGTAACTCTGTCTCTTGCCACGTCATGGTCAATCTCTCTTGTTACTCTTTACTAGATCTACTCTGTACTATTAATTTTTTTACTACAAACACCAAATAGAACCAAATAGTAGGCATCAATCTTGAGTCTTATCTGATGCCCTATATGTAAGCCTCTTTTTCCTCTATACTGGCTCTTCCAGCTGCTGAACTCCTTTCAGATATCTTCTGCTGGGAAAGCAGACTAAATCTGCAACAGATTTACCTACTCTCAACCTTCTTGCTACCTGAGAATGACTTTTTAAAGTGGTTTTTTTCAGAAAACACAGAGCTCAGGACTAATCTTAACATGCACAATTCATACACAGACCGTACTACTTCATTACAGGTCCTCAAAGTTTACAAACTGTCATTTCTCAAGTGCCTGAATAGGAGGATCTTCTCTGTTTAGTTACAATATGACTTTCTACTTTTCTAAATTAACTTTGTCTTGTATTCAACTCTTGCTGGCTTCCCTCCATGCCAGCTTCCAGCCTTTTAGTTCCTGTTGCTGCAGAAGAAACAAAGAGTCTTTCTACTTTGTACATTCTTCCACTTGAAGAAATTGAAAAATATTCAAGGCTTTCTTTTCATTTTAAGGCTGATTCCTGCTAGAAGTTAGAACAAAATTGTGCAACTGGACTGTTTATTTTATCTATAGAGTTGGTTCTTTTAAAAAAGCCATAAGAAGCTTTCTCATGCTAAACCACAAACCTTGCTATAGGTAATATAGATGTTACATGTGTATCACACGACCAGTTACACCTTGTGCAGCTTACCTTGTAGACTCCTCCACACAAAAATCAAGTTTTCTTTTTTACCTTTGGCGTATCCCTCATAAATTCTTGGGCAACATCAACTCTTCTTTTATATATTACACTTAAAATACAGTAGAATTTTGGGTTTGGTGTTTATAACATTACTTTGAACCAAGTTTAGTACCTTGAGTTCAAACCAGATTTGGTTCTAAAAATCTACTCAATCTTATAGCCATAATTAACCATGGTTCTCCAGCATGAGCATCTTCTAGTTCATTACATGTAACCAAACCAAAAGGTCAGATTCTTCATTTTAATTCCAAGCTAGAAGCTCTAGGCCTCATTGAAAAAAACACGTAGAGGTCATTTATATAACTCACCTGTGAAACAGAGCAAGGCCCAAAGAGTTAACTCAGAAAGCCAACTCTGAGCTAGAATTAAAGAACCAGGATTGTAAGACCAGTGGAACAATAACATCTGGACAAAGAACGCTGTCATAGTGACACAAAGAACATAGAGTAAGAACACAGAAAGATAAAGAGCACTGAAGATGCTAAAATACTAACGTAAATCTTACGTAAATCTTACATGAATAGAGATAGTAAAGGAACAAGGAGAGATACGGGACAGGAGTCCAAAGACTATTGCAAAACATACATTGTAGTCAGCAGAATCAAGAAAAGTTCAAAACCCTGCCCAAGGAAGAAGAGCAAAACCACGACCCCTAAAGACGAAGTAACAGGATGTGCCACCAAGAATCTCCCCAAATTGAAGACCACGCCTATAACTCCGCCTTAACTCCGCCTGCTATGAATATTATAATTAGGTGTTGCAATAATATGAGTACGCATGTAAAGATGTTGTAATCTCTCACTAAATTGTATAAATAGTCTGATTTTCACTGACTGCTTTGGAACCCTGTTGTACAGCATGAGCTGGGGGTTCCCCAACGTTGTCTGAAATAAATACCTCGCTGCTTAAAGACTAAAACTTTGTCTCTGAGCAGTTCCATAGAGCCTTTTGGGGCATAATTTTCGGCATCACCTGTCAGTTCATTTCATTCCAACCACCTGCCTTTCCAGGGTCTATTTCAGATGCATGTGATGGCTTTACACCTCTTTCAGACCATCTCATTCCCTTTTTGTTTCTAAGTGAATTATGTCTCATTTCAAAACTTAGTTATTCTGAGTCTTTCCAGAAAAGTTAGGGAGAGAAGAGGGATTTCTTTTTTTTTTTTTCATCTTTCTTGCTACTGTCCTCTCTGGTTTCCACTTTAGCATTGCTGAGGTTCTCATCCTAATATGATCTTTTCTCACCTTTCTCTTAAATTTTCCCACTTTGCACTTGGCATTGGTATTTTACTTCCTCTGCTGCAACCAGCTACAGAAGTTGTCAGAGCCCAACTGGCAGCCTCAAACATTGTCAAGCAGGGGATTGATTATCTTACTCTTTTCCTAGATGAATTTCAATAGAAAATTTTATTACTGTAAATATCCTTTAAAAGTCAGTCTTTTGACCAAACTCTGCCTCCATTATTTACTTCTTCTGAAAACCTACTTAATTTACTGGTCCAGATTCTTAGTTCTTACAAGTTGTCAATTGTACCGCATACTATAAAGTTAAAGCACTTGTCTCCATCTAAAGAACTTCCTTGAGTTCTTGCAAATGGCAAAGTTTATCCTTAAGAAGTTCACCACATTAAAAAAAAAAAAAAAGAAGAACGAACGACTTTGTCTAGGAAGTATCAAACCACATCTTCTTTTCTGAGCCAGATCAAGAACAGCATCAGATCATTTTCTATCAAAAAGTACCAAAAACTATTGGTATGGGCATTAAACCACAATTCAGCAAGATTTCAATCTCATATCACAGTCTCTAGATCAGTATCTGCAGTAGCTTAATACAGGTACTAATGAGAATGTTTGCTACCACCTTTTTTTAAATGTTTTTTTTTTTAAAGTTCAGTGCCCTGGAAAAAGAGATTGCCACTGCTAGAACTTCAGACATCTTAATGTGCGTGGTAGAAGGCCTAATGCCTACTACAAAGCCATTTTCATATTTGTGTTAACTTTGTACAATCTTTTCTGGACTTCATCAAAATAATACATCAATAATTCCTTCACAAGATAGCTACCACTTCTTAAAAATTTCACTTTCTCAATGGAACAAATAAATGAAAATCACAATTAATCTGAAACACGTCTACATTTGTATCAAATGATAAATAGACTGTGAAACTGAATCTACTTCTTTTAAGAAGAAATAATCCTAAGAGCAGGAAGACAGAAGAGATACACAATGAAGATATTTAGGAAAAGGCAGAAGTAAGCTTTGAAAAAAGTGAATACATAGAATCAAGAGAAGACATGAAGCAGTAGTGACAAGACCACCTAATACTGTATGGGAAATACTACATGCGAATACAGAATACCACATCGGGTACCACATTTTTCACCGGGGAGCACATCACTTCACAGAGGATTGTTGGTATCACATTGATTTATTGCTTATGCCATAGAGAAGAAATGGAGACTACCCTTGGCATAGAATATACAATAGTCTGACTGTCAAGGAACTCTTCTAGGAGTTGAAGTCTGCTCAGGCAGAAGGAACTTGGTTTTCCTGCAACCTCGTTAACAGCCCTGAAGACAGAACTCTCAGAAGGACCCTACATTTTCTAGCAGTATTTAAATACTACCCTTTCATGGCTTTTTCTTTGCAAATGTCTGCAAATGAAATATTTGCTTTCATATTGAACAGAACATTTTGATGAGACAAACAAAAATAATGTTTTAATTGTTGGTTTGGTTGCCAAAAAGGCAAAACCATTAATTATTTACATAGCTTTACAATGCATAAAACAGCATTTGTAAGTATTTTGCAATATCAGTTGAAGACTTTGATTCTTTTCAAATGTACGGTGTCATTATTGGAAGCAACAGTTCGACAGTCTTACAGAAAGGTTGGTAAGAAGTTGTTGAAATTGGCCATAGAAGCAGATAGAAAGATTCAACATGATCCCTCGACAAACAAGTGATTCTCTAAAGAAGATTCTAAGCAGAAACTTGACAGGCTTCTGTACATTTTTACATGCAGACACATCAGTATATTTAATAAGGATATACTGTTACCTTTTACAAACTACAGTGAGAAAAATCTTCTGTAAAAGAAATATCTTGTACAGCCTTGTCTCCTATTGCAGAGCTCTCTGCAATGTTTATTTTAGTTTATTTCCATTAAATATGAATCATTTTTATGTTTATTTCCTGAATTGTTTCACCATGTTAGCAGAAAAAAGCAGAGTCCATATTGGCTTTTTGGTGCATATGTGGTTTTAAGAAATAGTACAGCCATTTGGTAAATGCTAGAGCATGGATCTTTGATTACATCAGTTAACCCATGCTTATGGACCTCTCTTCCTTGACTTACTTTCATCAGCTTCTGAGAAACCCAAACTTAGCAGGTAATGCTACCATTTCAGTAATTAGCGGAGAAGAAATATCTTGTGCCAAAGATGGAAAAATTGCAACAGGAGCATGGATCAATTAGATTATTTTATCGAATGTTAAAATATGACACAACTTTACTTTGCCTTCAGCCAACCTTCATCCCAAGGGAAAAAGAAGAAAATAATTGTTCAGCAAAGTATGATACATATCATTCACAGCATGAGAGGATCTCACATGATCTGACTTGACATAATTTGACATTCTCTGTAGCACTCACGCTTTCCTTCATATTTATGTCAATTAGCAATCATCTATTCCTCCCCAGAAATTACTGGACATTATTAATTATCTTCACAGATGATTAAATCATATGGGAATCAGGGCACAGTCTCATCTGTCTTAAGCCAAACAGCTGAAGTCTTCGCAGTCTTACTAGCACAAACCTGCATAGCCCAGGTTTTATGTGATTCACACCTCTTTACTGAACAAATTACACTGCACTGCATAGCTACTTCAAAGTAATCTGAAACTAAAGAAGGTGTAAAATTAATAATTACAGCAGGTACTAGTTTCTTTCATGCTGTTCACAAAAGCAAAATTGTCACACAAAGGGGCTTATGGTTGAGGAAAATGAATATCCAGATATAACATGTATAGTCAAAAGTTAAAACAAGTTTATTATCTGTATGTCCAGCAGCACAAACTGTTAATCCAAGTATTGTAATTGAAGAAAGGAATTGATTCAGCTGTCCATAGATTCTGAAATGGAAATTACATTTTAGAGGAAAAAGGTAGTTCAGTGTGTTTACCATATCCTTGAACTTATTAAGTACTCTCAGGTATCTATGAGGTTAAAAAAAAAAAAAAAAGAAATCAGGCTTCACATTAAAGTATTTCTTTCTTTTCTAAATTAGTTTGCCTTCTGAAAGAAGATGCTTGATAGTTATCTATGTAATACTTTCATTATAACAAAACAGAGAATAACTGCACTAGGCACAAAAGAGTTATGAACTGTAAAAGTTGCTTTCCAGATGATAGGATTCGTCAAGAAGACTGAGAAAATACTGAGCAAGATTCACAATGAGCATCAATTTCTTTCCTTCACTTTAACAATTTGGGTGAGAGAAGAAAGTCAGGTTCAAAAATTCAAAAGAGATTTTCAGCTGGCAAAATGATTTTAGTCCATCACTGTAGCTGTTGAATTGGCTTTCAGTACAGTTATGAACAGGAGATGGTAACCAGCAAGGCCTGAATGATGACAGAAAACGTCAAGATTCTTTCAATTTCTGGTAATATATACTGAATTCATTATTTTTACAAGGAAAGTAGAGTTCTCCACTTTATACAAGTTTCTTTCCCATTTAAACCATAGCGATATTATTTTTCCTGTATTTTCGTTTATACAGTAGTTTTAATCTCAGAATATTTTAAATATGTATTATTTACATTTTATACATGGTGAAATTAAAATACAGCCAGGCTCAGAGCCAGTTTTTGTGTCATGTGCATGCCTGAACCATCCCAGAGAAGCAAAAATATCTGAGCTGTAGCAAGGTTCTTCCCAGATCCCCCATGTTTTTATCAGAATGGACTTGTATGGGAAAATTTTCTTTTGACACTGACAACTGCTGACACAGTAGTGAACTCATTTCAGACATACCCACATAACTTTATCCTGCATGCTTCCTCTGCCAATACAAAGTCCAGTCCTAGACTTGCTCCAAGTAAACGGGATTTTCATCTGTAATACGGATTTCTGCTGAGAACTAAGTAGAAGATCTCTTTCTTTATGTTTCTTTGATTTCTCTACTCTACCAGTCAAACTAAAAAGTCTGGGACACACTGACAGTTTTTCTTTACAGTCCCAGCTAGCCTATTTCTCCACTTCTGCTCTATGTATCAGCAGATGTTTGCAGGAGAATAGCTGACAGTCATCTTGCCCGGTCCTTCCTAGTATGTAGCAATTTTTGGCACAGCGTTCAGTGTAACAAAGAGGCATAAGATTTCCTTCTTTTGTGGGAAGAAAAAGAACATCAAGTCCCTATGATCACCTTTCTATTTTATTTCATTATTAAATCTTAAAAATACACATGTCCAGAAGTACAAAAATCTTGCACCCATCTAAGCAAAGCAACTCATCAGCATGTCAACTTTGCCAGGAAAATGTGAAGTCCATTTCTAGATATGCCTGTGCTTACAGTAGCTGGAAGAACAGACCACAACCATTAACAGCACTAATCAAGCTCTTGGGTTTTGATTACATGGTGAAAGCAAAGTCTTGAACAAACCACCAGAACACTGTGTTTAGTAGATGCTATTACTACAGACTAATCCCTACCCACTTCATCTCAGAAGAAAAACTTTTCTGCAGTATTATGTATGTTGTGTTGTGATGATGATGATTTACCAGCTTGATAGAAATACAAAAATATATGAAAAGAGATATTAAATGTTTCTCACTAAATGGATGATCCAACACTAGCAAATATTGCAAATAATGAAATTCACAGGCCCTAACAAGCTGGCAGAAGATTCCTCCTTAAAATGAATCTTTTCTCAGTTGCTTGTATTTCCCATTGGAGATCATTTTCAAATAATCTGAAACCTAACTTAGCCCAGAATCATCAGAAAAAGATAATACTAGCTTTGTTTGTTTACTTGTTTGTTTTAAATAGGTGGCTAAATGCCACAAGGTAAATGAAACTGTCTTGGAGACTAGTGAGAACAAACACTGAACAATTTTATGGCCACACTTTGTTAAAATATCCTTGGCTTAAATGCTGAGCATCCAACTCTTCTTAGTTCTGAAGCAGAATGAACCAAGGATCTGGCTCACATTTTTGTTTCTACACAAAATGCATCCCAATATATCACAACAGATGCCTTTGACATGTTAATGTTTCATTAAATCATCTTAATGCTAATCAACAGTTAACAGTCTTCTAAGAACCCCATGGTAAAGAGAGTTATTTTTCAGTGGAATTGCTTATCCTTTGCACTTCCATTACTGTCTTGCAGCATATACTAACTAGTCACTTGAACTCTGAAGAAGGGTTTTGCACACATCAAAGTTACCTTATTTTCAGGAATTTTCACTGCATCAGATATTCAGGTATTCATGAAACATTACTCATGGCTAACTCAGTAAAGCTAGTGATGCAGTCAAATATTTAAAATTAATATGAAAAGTGTTAAACTTTTCTACACCCTCCCATTAAACAAAACCCCTGGAAGCTTTCATTTTTATCGGTGCAGGATTTTTGCTAATTCAGTCCATTTTGATGTTGGGCTTGAAAGACTCATTTTGAATTAAATTCCTCTTCAGGCATTAGCTAATACAGTATTGGTGTGTTCAGAATAGTCTTGTTACCAACATAAATCCACCTGTATTCTGCTTGGAACAGAAAGTGGACATAGTTGATTAGCTGAGAAGGTAATGAAAGTCTTTACAATTCAGTAGTCAGTAATCTAACAGATCAGAGAGGTCTTTTTGATCCACCTCCAACTCATTTAAAGCTACAGTAAATCTCACTGAATTCTGCTACAATTAGCTTCATGCAGACAATAGTGAATTTAAAAAAAATAGAAACAGGTTTCCAGAAGGACATACCTACCAAATATTAATGTGTCATGTTTCCTTGTTTTTCCAGAACTGACAAGAGTTGGAGGAACAGTGTGCTCAAGCTTAGGCAGCTATTAAGAAGACTGTCATTTTAAAATGTCAGTAAACAAATTTGGCTGAGCATTTATTCCTATGCATTACTATTTCTAAATATAGCCCAGGCCCTATTAGAAACAAAATCCATGATACAAAGCCCATTAAAATCAAAGGAATGGCTTCCATTAATATCAGTGTCTTTTAGATAAGGCCACAAGCAGGGAAAATCCCTACTGAAAACAGTGGGAGTTCCACCTCCATCAACTCCCCTTGCAAGCTGCTAATATTTTTTCTTCTTTCATTGTTTTCATAAATATTTTATAAACAAAACTCACTCAACTTAACTTATACATACAGCATTATGCAATACTTTTCTAAGGATCTTAGGTCTTAGCAGAGCTTTCTTGTACATCTCTCTGTGTTACTTAAAGAGTAATCTGAAGATAGAATCTCCTTTGGGAAACGAATGCTATGATTTGTCTTGATGCTGTCACTACATGGAAGGTAAGGTAGACTAGAAACAGCTGCTAAATTTAAGCGTAACCTGTGTGTTAAAATGTCAAGCTAAGTACATTTTTACCTTGTTTCTGACAGAAGAAAGTAGTCTTTATTTTTGAGTTCACTAAAATGGAACACTTTTCCTTGTTTCCATGCACAAAAACATAATACAACAATGTTGTGGTTAGAGGGGCTTTCCCGACCCCGACCCACGGCAGAAACCTTATTACCCCTTCCCCCCGCAACTGGAAGAGATAGGGGACAATAAGGGCAGAGAGGCTTCTGGATTGGAAAGTAAAAACTAAAACTACTTTAATAATAGTAACAATAATAAATGAAACATGCGTAAATATATACAGGACCCAAATACCGAATCGTCCCGGAGCCAGCTCCCAGTTTCTCTCCATCCCGGCATCAGCTCATGTGTGCAGCTCCCAGTTCAAACAGATCTCTGCTCTCCCAACACATGTTCACCAGCTAGCCCCAGCACGCAGTACCAACCAAATCCCCCGCACAGACCTAATCCCCTACAGCACTGGTCCCAGCACACTGTCCACCCAGGGTCCCAAAAACCTCCCAGTTTCCGCTTCCCCCTCGGGGTAGAACCCCTCCCGACTGACCCTGGGACTCAGGAATTTCAGGGTTTTTAAAGGGGCAGTTCAGTTTAGCAGGTATCCCTGGCAAGATAGGGGGGGAAAGCTGATACTGAATATCATGTATATGGGATGGAGTACCTTTTAGAAAATAAAGTCACTGAACAGAATTAATTCTGTTCTAACCCAGACCAGGACATTTTTACCCAAACTATAACAACCAAGTAAACTGTTTAGCCGAGTTTAGCAAATGCACTGGGAGATTTTATTCAATGTCATTTGAAATGTTTGTCTCAGGACAAGAATAGCTATATTGCTTCCCAGGGCTAATGTTGCAGCCTTTCAACAGCTGTTGTGCAATTAATGGCACATAAACTGATAAGCAAGGTTTTGTTATTTAAATGCAATTTTTCACATCACAGAGTGCAAAATGAATATTAGCAGTAAAGACTTTTTAAAATTTGTTTATGAATTATGAATTTATAAAATATCACAGGGAAGCATTCTTGCAACAAACATGGGAAGAGCCCTTCCCAAATCTTCGTTCGAGAAGCCTAGCCATGAGTGATGACAGGGAAGCATAAAGCTTTCTCAAATGCATTTATTAAAACATACCCCTGGGGATGTTTATGTTGAGAGAGTTAGAAAATGAAAGAAATTCTGGGCAGTATCTAGTTAATTGTAATTTGTTCCAGTGTTACCATTTCCTTCAAGTACACCACACCTAATGTAAACTATATAAGGAATATACTACAGTATACGATGTATATAGTTAGAAATATGACTCACTTTTGTAACAGTTGACTGCTTCTTTTTTACATCATTGTTCTATCCATTTTCTAGAAATAGTCTTTAAGAAATATGAAGAATAATGTCATACAAGAAAAAGTTGAAAAAAATGTAGAAAGCACACAAAAAAATAGAAATTATGTTAAACAAACATTAATAAAAATGCAACACAAATCTACAGAATTACAAAGAAATATCCAGCTTCTCTCACCTTGCAGTTCTTCAAGTCCTGGCACTGATTCCTTGCTGTGGACAGGATGCATTGGAAGGAGAGGAATTTTTAGTATATAATGCTATAGCTATTCCAACTCATGCCATAAGTTTCAGGCAACCTTTAGTTTTATAGATGAAACTTATAACAAAGCTATGGAGTGTACACACAGATCAAATTAGAAAATGTGCAAGAATCATTTATGGGTAATAATTTTTCAAAGTACCTCGAAAATCTCTAGTGTGTTTGAGACAGAGAGATAAGAAACAGAGTAAGAGAAAATACAAAAAAAAAACCAAATGGTAAATAAATGACAGAAGAAAACAGATGAGAAAAAAACATATGGACCTGATTCCATCTGTAGGGTGAATGTTTCTGTTTCTGCATTTACATGCCTAAAATTATCTATAAGAGAGCTAATCTTAACTTCTCTAGACCGGTCTTGCATATGCAAAACTAATGCTCTAAATATGAAAAATCAGCTTAAAAATTTACATTACTGATTCATGCAAGAAGAAAGACTGTCAGATTTTGTCAGCTTTGCAAATATATACGTATAACACAATGGCACACATTTACAAAACCTTTTTTTTCCTTTCATAACAAGACTGGTTTTGTTTTAAAGAAGAGTTTCTAAATACATTTCTTAAAACATTGTTTTAAGCTGAAGGTAGATGCTCAAGGAGAATAGGGCTGGGTTCTAAACTCTTCACTTTATTGCAGAGAGGGCTGAAGACTGATGGTCTTAGATCATCCAAGCATAAGCAGCCTACATGCAAGTCTCTTTGATGTCTCCCACTCAGGATGGGATGGATTATTCTGAAAGCCTGATGGCTGCAGCCATGTAAGCTACAGACTGCCAGATTTGTCCAGCTTCTGGGAACAATATAATTAGCCTTTTTTGTTGTGGGGGTTTTTTTTGTTGGTTGGTTGTTTGTTGTTTTTTGGGTTTCCTTTTATTTATTGTTTTTCTACTTAAACAAAATTGCTGGAAGGAAAAGTAGAAGGCATTCCTAAGGTATACTGGTATATGTAGCAGTATGTATTACACCAGCACATCTGGTTACACTAAGGAATGCAAACTTCAATCTTACTTTTCTCCTTCCTTTTCTATTGATTTACTGGATGAGGGTTGCTCTTATCATAATAAGGGCATAAATTTTCACACAGACTATGTAAACTCATGTCTTAGACTTCAGATTCATCCCAAGTGTAACTCCTCTGAATTGTCTCACATTTTCAAAATTGAATGAGAATGTATTTAAAAAATTGAGTTGCAGCTAAGTTAGTCCAGCAGCTTTCAGAGAAAGTGAGGAAACCTATACTCATAAGAGAAAGAATGAAACCTTTAAGCAACCATATTCACTTAGGTCACATATAAGCCTGATTAAATAAAGTTAATTGACAAAGCGAAACTGATCACTCAAATCCTATCAACATTGACAGCATTAACAGCTTTTTACACCTCGACATTATTTACAAATCTGGTGTTAATATATATGGTATATTATAGAGAAGAATTAATGTTCACTGCAAAGTCTGAATATTCCTGATTGTTCATGATGTGCTTAATAACATACATCTTCACACGTGCGAATATAGTATCTACACTGTAAGCAAAACAACCATGCTGGTTGTTAAGAGAATAAGCCTTATACTGTAGATTTTGGGTTATTAGAAAAAGTGTCAGAAAGGTTAATCCAATTCCACATGATAAGATTCCCTCAGGACTGAAAAGCAGAACTTAAAAATGTATGATCTGGTCTCCTGTGTCTGTTAATCCTTTGCACCAATGATTAGTTCTTGTTTATGTTTGCAAATAAGTAAAGTATTAAATGAAGGTGAAAGGTTCTCTAAGCCAATTTACTTTTTGTTTTGTTTGGGGTTTTTTAATGAATTATTATGCTGACAAAACTTTAGCAGGATTTTAGAGTAGCAATGCTAGCTATTGAAAATCCCTTTCTTATGATGAAATAATGTGTTCCTTAGATACATAAAATGCACTAGGCACAGTCTCAAATAAAATCAAAACTGGTGGGTTACAAGGGTCAAACAAATTAAACTTTCTTTTAGATTTGCTTCAGCATGTGAGCCCAATAACATGCTTCTTAATTGAATAGTACACACTGTCAGTTAACCACAAGCCAAAGCAGCTTTGGTTATGTAATGGCTTTTAAGTGTTATTATTTCTGCCCAGCATATGGAATATTTCATATCACACTTCACCAGCTTTGCCAGAACTGACATCTTAATCTGAAATGGAAGCTGTTTAAAGTCCTATAATCTCTCAGTTGTTCTAAAATATGAAATATTTAAATATGTACTGCCCAGCAATTAATACCTATCAGTAACAAAAGCCAAATGTTGTGTCTACTGTCTGTAAGTTTATGGACAGTAGTTCTTTCTAAATGTTAAAGCAAAAGTCTGAAAATCCACTTCTCTTTGTTTCTGTCTTTCAGGGGTAGTACACTAATGATTTTTTTGGAGTGACCTCACTAAGTCATTTGTCTTTCAAAACTCTGAAAGAGCTAAGACACCTACAACATTTTTTTGACATATGTTGATTTACCTATCTGCCCTTCTGTATAAATTAAATGTCAAAGGTACATAAAAATATATATAAACTGACAATATGTAAAATGATGGTGTTATTCCTGGGAGATGACTCTTTTAATTATGTATTTCCTTCTCCCTCACAGTCTACATATGTCATTTTGGGTAGGTGGAAAAGGTTTTTTTATGTTGCACATTACTTGATAAATTGTGAGCAATACAAGAAAATACATGGTAATAAAGATTACACTAGTGATTCCACGGAAGAGAAAACAGCACGTCAGGTCTGATCCATGAGAACATTGTAATTCAAGGGAGGAACAAAAACATAATATTCTTCGAAGAAAAAAAGAATCACAGAATCACAGAATATTAGGAGTTGGAAGGGACCTCAAAAGATCATCTAGTCCAATCCCCCTGCCACAGCAGGATTCTCTAGACCAGGTCACACAGAAGCACGTCCAGACGGGTTTTGAATACCTCTATAGAAGGAGACTCCACAACCTCTCTGGGCAGTCTGTTCCAGTGCTCTGGCACCTGAAGTGGGAAAAAATTTCTGCGTGTATTCACATGGAATCTCCTATGCTTCAACTTACAGCCATTGCCTCTTGTCTTGTCACTGGGCTTCACTGAGAAGAACCTGACCCCATCCTCCCAACACACACCCTTCACATATTTAAAAGCATAGATGAGGTCACCCCTTAGTCTCCTCTTCTCCAAGCTAAAGACACCCAACTCCCTCAGCCTTTCCCCATAAGGAAGATGTTCCAGCCCCTTCATCATCTTAGTGGCTCTGTGCTGGACTCTTTCCAACAGTTCCCTATCCTTCTTCAACTGAGGGGCCCAGAACTGGACACAAGATTCCAGATGTGGTCTCACTGGGGTAGAGTAAAGAGGAAGAAGAATCTCTCTTGACCTACTAACAACACCCCTTCTCATACACCCCAGAATCCCATTGGCCCTCGTGGCCACAAGAGCACACCGCTGCCTCATGGTCATCCTTCCATTTACCAGGACCCCCAGGTCCCTTTCCCCTTCACTGCTCTCCAACAGGTCAGTCCCCAACTTATACTCATACATGGGGTTGGTCTTTCCCAGGTACAAGACTTGACACTTGGCCTTATTGAATCTCATCAAATTTCTCCCTGCCCAACTCTCCAGCCTGTCTAAGTCTCGCTGTATGGCAGTACAACCCTCTGGGGGGAACACTTTATCCTTGACTCTGTCTCTAGGCATATCAAGGATAAGGGGGTTATTGGAAGCAGTCAGCATGGGTTTACCAAGGGGAAGTCATGTCTGACCAACCTGATAGCCTTTGATGAGGACATAACCAGGTGGGTATATGATAGTAGAGCAGTGGGTGTGGTTTATCTTGATTTCAGTAAAGCATTTGACAATGTCTCCCACAGCATCCTTGAGGCTAAACTGAGGAAGTGTGATGTGGCTGATGTGGTAGTGAGGTGGATTGTGAACTGGTTGAAGGAGAGAAGTCAGAGAGTTGTGGTGAATGTTACGGAGTCTAGCTGGAGGCCTGTGTCTAGTGGAGTCCCTCAGGGGTCAGTACTGGGACCAATACTTTTCAATCTAATGACCTTGATGAGGAAACAGAGTGTGCTCTCAGCTAGTTTGCTGATGACAGTAAACTGGGTGGAGTGGCTGACACAAAACTGGCACAAGCTACATGCCAAGACAAGACCTGTTTAATACTTTGATATTTGCATGTTATTTGGTCAAAACCTGGTTTATGCCAGGCCCTACAAATAATCCATGGAGTGCGAAATGTAGAAGTATATTTTAAGTTACACAAACCATACATTTCTTTTCAGACATATTTCTTTATTTCAGAAATATCACTTCAAAGCAGTGGTTTGGGGTTTTTTTTTTAGATGTTGAGAAATGGTGTATCTGACAAGGAATGAAGTGCTTGCCACTCCACATAAAAGATTACTGAAACTGTATTTCTTTCTTAGAGATCTTTATAAAATCTAAATACTTTGGTACTTTTGTTTTCTATGGCTCTGTTTTTAAACTGCTATCTCTTGCACAGCAGCAGAGAAGCTGTCCAAAGGCTCAACTGCACTGGAATATATCTGATGTAAACTCTACAGTCAAAATACATTAACTCAGAAGAAGACATTTACCTGTGTAGTTTGTGGAGCCGGAAGCTGCCCTACTACTCTTCCTTAGAGGGAGAAACAATGCCGTTCTCCATGCAATCTCCTCCTTTTAAAGTATTTTACCAAAGACGTTAAAGAAAAGGAACCTGTTAAGGACATAATGTTTACAAATCAATCAAAAAAATCAGATACTTATTCAATAAACATTTTGCCAGTGGCAGCAGATGAAACATGGCAGGAGTCAAAGATTGCGAAGTGCTAATCTGGCATGCAGTCTGCTCCATCTTCTTGTGAAAAAAAGTTCTGAATCCAAAAGGGATAAAACTATGTCTGGAAGGAATACAGAAGACTTGTGACCACCACCTCATTTTGTAAATTGTTCTTGTTTTGTTATGTCATTGAAAACAGTGAACTACTTCCTTTCTTACATATGCAGAGGAGTAAGATAAAACCAAGGCTCTAAACCAAAATGGTGATTTTACTTGTAAATTTCCTGCATTTTTTATTAACAAATGCGAGTCTTAAATTACTAATTGAAAAGAAAATCTCTGATCTGCTACCAAGTGTTAATATGTAACATAGCTAATTTCTTCCTGATCCACTGCTGATTATGCTCAAAGTCCTAATTTACTTTTTCTTTACCTTAGATTTAATGGTACCTAATTACTGTAAGCAAGCATGCAAATCCAATCTTTCAATCACTTTTCACTGAAAATACTATTTTCTTAAAAGTACATTCTCTCTCCCAAAATTAGAACAAAATTCCAATCCTTTGTCACTGCACTTTCAAAGCTGCATAGTGCATCATGCTTTGCAGTTGAGGTTTTTCTGAGTTACTTCATGCCCCCTAGTATTCCAGCAAAATCCTTCCCTCCCTTGAGTAAAAGAACACTTGCACTTTCACAGAGACATCTGTGTACAATTTGAAAAAATTCTCTTGTGTTTTTCAGAATGCAATGTTCTTTATCAGCTAGTAAACATGTTTAGTCAATATGGGGGAGGGTTATTATTGTCATTAATTCATGGTAAATGTCAAGGGGGATACTCATGCTCTTGTGACAGTGCATTTTAAAGCAAACCTGATATGTATTACCATACCGGATACAGGTGTCCATGTGCTGGGTGAAGGTGTGGCCTCAAAGAGAAGACAGTTAATTACAGCCAGCTCCAGTGGAACTACTGCAGGACACAGCTCAACCCCACAACAAAGACGGTGGGACCTCTGGATTTATTAAGAAAATAATTGGCAGCATGTGAGAGGGGTAACAGAAAAATAGTGAAGAACAGCCCTGAAGACACTAAGGTCAGAGAAGAAGGAGGGTATGAAGTGCTCCAGGCAGAGACTCCCCTTCAGTCCATAGAGAGGACCCATGCTGGAGCAAGGAAAACAGAGCAAGGGGCAAGAAACAAGGGAGAGGAGTTGTTATGGAGTGATCCCATCCCTCTGTGTCCCTCAGAGGGAAGGAAGTAGAGGAGTCAGAAATGAAGGAGTGGAGGTTGAGTTTCGAATAAAGGAGAAGCAAGAGGAGGAGGGTTTTTTCCTATTTGTCTTTGTTTTTCACTATCCAAATCACTTTTATTGGCAATAAAATTAATTTATTTTCTCCAAGTCAAGTCCAATTTGTTCTATGACAGCATTTGGTGAATGATTTCCCTCTCTTTGTCATTGACACACAGGCTTTTCCATCTTGCTGTTTCCACTTTATCTTATCAGAGGGTTGTGCTACCATTCAGCAAGACTTACACAGGCTGGCGAGTTAGGCAGGGAGAAATTTAATGAAACTCAGCAAGGCCAAGTGTTGAGTTTTGCACCTGGAAAAGACCAACCCCACATATCAGTATAAGCTGGGACTGACATGTTGGAGAGCAGTGAAGAGCAGTAAAGGGGAAAGGAACCTGAGGTTCCTGGTGGATGGAAGGATGACCACAAGCCAGCTGTGTGCTCTTGTGGCCACGAGGGCCAATGGGATTCTGGGGTGTATGAGGAGGGGTGTTGTTAGTAGGTCAAGAGAGATTCTTCTCCCCCTTTACCCTGGTGAGGCTGCATCTGGAATCTTGTGTCCAGTTCTGGCCTCCTCGGTTGAAGAAAGATAGAGAACTTCTTGAAAGAGTCCAGCACAGAGCCACTAAGATGATGAAGGGGCTGGAACATCTTCCTTATGAGGAAAGGCTGAGGGAGCTGGGTGTCTTTAGCTTGGAGAAGAGGAGACTAAGGGGTGACCTCATCTATGCTTTTAAATATGTGAAAGGTGAGTGTCAGGAGGATGGGGTCAGGCTCTTCTCAGTGAAGCCCAGTGACAAGACAAGAGGCAATGGTTGTAAGTTGAAGTATGGGAAGTTCCGTGTGAATACAAGAAACAGATTTTTCCCAGTTCAGGTGCCAGAGCATTGGAACTGACTTCCCAGAGAAGTTGTGTAGTCTCCGTCTCTGGAGATATTCAAAAGCTGTCTGGACACATTTCTGTGTGAGCTGGTCTAGGGATTCCTGCTCTGCTCTGGCAAAGGGGTTGGACTAGATGATCTTTCGAGGTCTCTTCCAACCCCTAACATTCTGTGATTCTGTGAGTAGGTGGAATAAGAGTGTGGCTGGTAGGGTCATCTGAAAGCCAGCCAAGGTAAACTCACCGTCATATATATATATATACACACGTGAGTGACACAAATATAGGCATCTAACCTGATCTTCAACTTGATTTTACCCTTACTTCAAGAAAAGAAAAAAAAAAAAGAACTCTAAGTATCTGCCTCTCGATCAAAATTTAAAAATGGCTCAGAAATTTCAATAACTTCATTCTTTTTCCTTCAAGAAACCTTTGTAAAAGCAAAAGCTATCTTATTTGCATGTCCTGGTATTAAACCCAGAATATTCAAGAGCAGAGTAAGAGGGTATTAAGACGTCCTGGGGTGGAGCTTTGCCTGCCATTTCTTATTACTATTATGAGTGAAGTTTCAGCATCGCTCTCTCTGATTGTGGCAAATGTGTCAAAAGAAGGACAATTTACACACAGGCCCCCCCAGCCATCTGGTATCAGTACAGGCCCTGCTGCATAGGTATTTTGTACTGTCTGTAGAATTCCCCTCTTAGTGGGGGCTGTGGTCACCTTTCATTTCCCAAACCAATTGAAGATGCTGGTCATGCAGAGCTGAGAGTCAATCTAACAACTACTGCCAAAGTTTTTTTGTGAGATGAGCTAACATCAGATCAGTATAGAAAACTAGAGTTTTGGCAGCAAGGCAGTTGAAGTAGACCACATCAGATTTGAAAGTATTGCTGAGTTCTACATACCACCTATTTGTATGACTAAGTGCTTTGACACACTTGAAAATAGATCTCCCTAACTCTATCAGTCATGCTAAAAAAGTAGCACATTATCTTGTTATATTGCCCAAATTTCATAGCCCAGAAAACATTAATGAGCATCATTACTTTTGCAACTGAACAAATTGCAAATATTATTAGTCTTTGCTTAAATTTCAGACACAAAGATACTTCCATAGTTTTCCAATTCATCATTTTGCAATCAAGATTTTGTTAACAACTAGCAGCTAATTTTTTATGTGGGATAATAAATATCTTCCTAACTGTGCAACAGAGAGTACCCCCACATTAACAAACCCAGCTGTGGATAGAACTGGTATTTAACTGTGATATTTAATCAGATGGATTAACAGTTCAAAAACATTCTTAAGACAGACAGATGGTAGTTGGCTAAGATTACCTTATCACAGTACAGCCTCATGGGGATCTCTGTTACATTTGGTCAATGTACGGCTAGCTGCAGGATTTTGAATGAAATTCTCTTTTCAGCAAAAAGCTCTTTCTAAAGCTTTCCTAGTAAATATCCTATCAAATATGAAAGCATATAGCAGAACTTGCATTCATTTCTCCCCTTTTCTTTATGCTTTTACATACAATTTCCTTTATCTGCCTTTTAACAGGGGAAAGATGCATAAGAGAATGTAATTCCAAAATGAGTAGAAAAACAAAGGTGAAAAGGATGGTGATAATCAAGGTATGTTTCCTTTTCATATGTGAAGAGCAGAAATTAGCTATTTGAGTTATTCGTGAGCATTTCCCTTCTTTTTTCAGCTCACTGCATTCAAGCCATTAGCACCAGAATGCAGGCCGCAGTTTGTCTTCACCTGGGGAGGTGTCCAATACACCT
>VWZX01007032.1:216262-295917 GCA_013399015.1 Galbula dea | reverse complement strand
GGGTGCGGGGGGGAATTACAAAAGAAATTCTGGAACCATGGCAACATCCAGCTCTGACATTTTCTAAACAAAAACATTTGGTTTATGATTGAAAATTCTTTCTATTTTTAAGTTCAAGACCATTCAGGCTTAAAAGAGACTATCAAATGGTAAAAAGTTGCACTGGGAACAAAATATTTAATTTTGTCTGATACAAAACTTTGGGGCAAGGGTATAGGGAAAGGGATATTGGGTCAGGATGAGAATCTAATTATTGCTTCATGAAAGAGTTACATATTTTTACTTCTTATCCCATCTTGGAGCTGAAGTAACTGCAGTTTACAATGCTCATAGAAAACAAATTTATTTCCTGCCTAGATCCAATTTCCATCTATATGAGATGTTTTAAGGACCACAGATAGTATGTGCTAAGTATTCTTAATTTTTGTATTTATTTCATCTTTTGCCCATATGATCCAGCCTAAATAATCCCCACAAACACTTGTATCTCATTGCTGTTCAAATACTCACACATCTCCCCCTTTTCCAAGCTGAACCCATGCTTGCTTGTGATGGTTGTGGAATTCACTCAGGAAAGGAGGTACTTCCAGGTGAAAGACATAGACCAGATGAGCTGGAAAGCACGTGTAACCTCTGAGCCAAAACACTGCTGAGGAATATGTGTGAAGGCACTCCTGCAAACCAGGGTGAACTCACCTGACAGTGGCATAGAAGCACAATGTTACATGCAATTATACAGACAGTGCTGTTTATAGAACATGTATTACACATGTGCTAAGTCATAACACCCCACAGAAGCTACTCTTAGTGCATGGAACATTACATGAAATCTGATAAAGGCCATGTCTAATGAGCAAGTCTCATCTGGAAATCACCTGCTAATTCCTCTGACAATTCATAAACTTGAGAGACAGCCAATCTCAATGGTGAGGTAAATTTGCATCACTTCTCTGTATCTTGCTAATGCTTGGATGAAGAAACTTCATCTGTATTATGAAAGAGCCTGCAAACAGAAGAGACAACATTTACACAAGGGTATCACCTGATGCTGGGAGCAAAGGACTCGGAGGCAGGGTTGCTGGCTCAGCTTAGCTTCAGCACTTTGCCAACAGCTCCACCAAAAAACAAGAGCAGCTGCCAGTTGCATCTGGTTTGGGGCTTTCATTCACTTAGAACATCATAGGCTATCTGTCTTTCAAAGATACAAAAGAAAGAATGTGAGTTCTTCCTTCAGTCAAATGGCGAGTCAGCAGTGCTGTAGTTGGGCTTGTCCATCTTCTGAGCCTCTTCCACATCTCCAACTGCAGAATCTCATATATGCCCACCACAGAAACAGTCCCATGGCATGAAGTTCAGCCTTCAGGGAGAATTTCTTTTCTTACAAAGATGGAGGGACCTTAAGAAATGCCTTCATCGTGGATGGAAAAACAATATCCTGGCATAAGCATGTCCCAGAGGATGGAGGAAAGCAGGTGTAAGCAATCAGAGCACATGGGAAGTGCACAAAAGAGGAGGACAGGGCCCCAGAAATCAAGAACTGAATAATGCTAGTGTATGTCTTTACTCAGAGACTTCAGACTTCCACGTGCAGGTTTTCCAGATCACTCACAAAGGAGCACTGGCTGAGCATCCAGTGTTTCCTGTTGATAATTCTTCTGCCTTGTCTGTCTGTGGAGCAAGGACCTTTCCCACTATCGAGAAAGGCTTTTTCAATAGGCACCGTCCCCCCAGGCTGCCAGCTGAGGCTGCTCCCTCGAGAGCTACACCCCTCTCAGAGTCTATTAAAGCTCAATTACCAAGGGCTGACTGGCCTCGTTGTCTGGCAAAGGGAGGTAGGATGCTCCTCTCCCTCCTGGGGTCGGGGCTACTTTACTGTGGCCTAGCCAGCTCACATCTATGTATCAATTTAATAAGATTAAATCAAGTACAAGGGCTGAGGGGAGGAAGGTAGTGAGAGGAAGATCTTTAAGAAGGCAGCTCAGGAAGCCACCAGTGCCTGCCTAGGCAAGACTGGCTGGCCCAGTGATGACAAAGGTGCAACATTACTGATTTACACTGCAGGCACAACAGAGCCATCTTGATTTATACCAGCAGGGACCTCCTGCCCTCACAGATCCTGTTACACCAGCATCTTCCCATGCCAGCCCAGCCCAGCATCTCATCCACTGGTGCTTTCTGAGGGACCAAAACCACTGTTACATACATGTTCCACTTCCATCCTGCCACCATGCTGTTCCCCAGGAGGTTTTGCATCTTCAGCAGTCAAGTCCTGGCCTTCCTCTCACATTGGCAAAAGAGCTGTCATCAACGCCAACACAAAAGCTTCTAGCATGGATAAACAGCTTCCCTCACACCTACACCCTCCCTCCCTGGATGTGTCTTCTGAGGTCTGAGTCCATAGACAGAATTATACAAGTAGATCAGTCATACAGATAGCAGTCGTGTTTCATTTGTTAGTCAGAATCCTTATGGGCAAGGAAAATAAGAGAAGCTGAAAAAATGTAAATGCATTTATTTCATTCTTACCCCTTAAGGACCCATGTTTTCCAAAGCTGCATACATTGGCAAAGAAAGAGGGGGTGAGGGAAAGGAAGACACACTGTTACATTGAAGGTCTAACTTTGATTTAGCATGTCTCCATTGTGGTCTACAACACTCAGTGTCACAGAGATCAAGAGATAAAAGCCTCAGGTGCCTCTGGAAAGCATCCTTAATCCTTATCACATAGGCAAGGAATCCAAGGAAGGGGAGAAACCTAACAGCCATTTATACAAAACCTCTCAGAGATATGCCTCAGAACTGGAGACGAGCAAAGCAGGGTCCCCTCATGAGGCTGCCTGTCTTCCTTGGTACATTGCGACACCTGCCACCAGTTTAGGAACAAGGGAACAAAAGAGCAGAAATTTATCAAATGCAAACCATTCACAGGCATCACAGTATGGACACTCAATCCAGAAAGGTCTGCACAACATCCCGTTTCCAAACTGAAAATCACCACTCACCTGTAAGACAAACTTGAGATATCTGGTAGAAGGCACATACTCAGCACACTGAGTCACAGGGCAGGGCAAGAGCAGGCCCTAGTAAAACCTCCTGTTTATGGCAGAAGTCAATCTGTGGGAATGCCCTTCAGAGGTCCTCCTGAAAACCCATCTGTGGTGCCGAGCAGGGAGAGCAGGATGCAGCAGTGTAGGAAATCACGGTTGATTCAGCCTCTCCAGCTCACAGCAGAGCAGGGCTGGCACATTCCTTGTGCAGCCAGGAGACAAGAGCTTTTGGCTTCAGCGGTGAGTTGCCAAGAAAATAACTGAATCTTAGAGCTTCTTCTCGTCCTGAATTAACAGAGCACACAGTGTAGAGCAGTGTCAGGGCCTGGCCAGTTTCACAGGGCAGAAAGGAAGCATTTCCTCTGCTGTCAGCTATGCCAAGCATCCAGCTTTTCTTGTGTTTTAGCAGGACTCCAGAACACCCCTTGCTCTTCTGCAGCACTTTCCTTGCTGGGGCCCTCCAAAAAAGTGTATCTATATTCTGGCCAAAAGCACGGAGGCCAGTCGGAACTGATACTTTCTTATTCCCACCAAATGTGTCACTTCAGACTGGACACAGAAGAGATACAGGCATTTGATCTGTTGAGCTGGGTGAGTGTCATTGTTCATGGACAGAGTGCAAAGGATGAGATAGGTGAATCGACACATATTCCCCACATAGGTTAGGCTAGGACTATGGCGATATCTGTCCAACAAATACTGGTTTCACTGGAATCGTGCCTGCAGGGAACATTTTCCAGGATGGCCTGGTACACTTCCCTTCAAGATAGTAGCTTGAGGAGTCTATGGTTGCATGACCAGATCCCAAGGAGAAAAAACAGCTGCTGTATGCCCTGTTGTAGCGCACAGGCAGTCACATCTAGAGGTACTGGCATTTTTCATCCTTGGCAGCACTACCACACTGGGCACCACGATGCTGCAGCTCCCAGGCACACGTGGTACACGCAGTCCTGAGATCTGAGTGAGACCTGTGAAGGCAACGCTGCTGTTACAGTCCCTTTAGACCTCAGCTAAAACTGGGGTGCTTGCTGCAGATGCCCAGATCTCTAGCTTTGTTCTGGGCCTTTTGGTGCTTCTTGACTCTCTTCAAACTTCAGCATCTAGAGTCATGACATTTTAAGGAATATGAATTTGGAGGGGGAGGTGTTCAAAGGGCAGAGGTTTAGCTGTCCATTTTGGTAGAAAATCTAACAGATTCAACAACCCTAGAAAGCATAAGAATAAAAAGTACATTACATCAAAGCCAAACGGGTTTTGTTTTGTCATTTACTGGCTTTGGCTCTACATATGATGAACAAAACCTCCCAACAAAAAAAACAGCCCAAACCTTGTGCACAGCACAAAATGTTCTACATGTGCAGAGACCAGGGTAGCAGAAACTTGTTGCCCCTTCCTATTCAGGAGAAGCCCTTAATAGAACCCTGGTCTGATCCCAGGCCAAGAAGAATTGTGCAGGGCTGCTGATTCAGAGAGAGTTGAACCTTCATTTAAGAGGAGTCTTGGCTTTGTACCATCCCTAGTTTAAAAGCTTCAGAAACTCAGAGGTGTTCTTGCTGAAAAAAGAAAAGGGGAAGCGCCAAAGAGGAACAGGTCAAGCCTGCTGCACACAACTGAAGGACACTCCCAAGGAGGCAACATGCACCAGCAGAGCTGCTCAGGTTTGAGCAGCTCCATACTTGGTGTATTGAAACCACACTGAAGAATGCCTCAACTTGCAGTGGAGTTGAGCAGTGGCTGGGAAACTCCAGCAGCACACCAGTGTAGGTACAAAGTAAAAGGATTTGCCTCATGGTGCAAAAGGCAGGGAAAGGCAGGTGAAGAGAGGTGAGGTGGCTTAGGCTACCCAGAAAGTTGGTGGAAAAGAAAGAATGAATATTCCCTCATGTGCCCCCCATGCCCATTGCTCCAGCCACCTCCCACTACGGTAGCAGGATCTGACACCACGAAGCACCTTACCCCTGCCACTGGCATCTAACACAGCCAAGATGGGCATCTAATTTATACTTGACTAAAAACATAGCATGATGGACTTCCTAGGAAGCCCTATGTGCCATGTCTTTAGGCACTCCCTCTCCTAGAAAACCAAGGAAAAATATCCTCCCTGCCCCCATCCTCAGACATCACTCCCTGGAGCTCTACACCTAAAGGACCACAGATATGTGGGGGGGAGGGGCAGAGACATAGAAAGAGGATCTCCTGTCAGAGATTGTGGGGAAGGATTGGAGGAAAAAAAAACGATAAAAAAAGATGGAAGAGAGGCAGTGAGCAGAGGCAGAGAAAGAAAAATAGAAAAAAGGAGTAGGAAAGAAAAAGTGAGAAAAAAAAGAGAGAGTGAGAAAAATGACAGGAGCTGAATTTTCGGCGCCCTCACTTTAAATCAAGATAAAAGACTGAAATGGAAAATAACAGTCCAGAGAAACCCCTGGACGGCTTTGGGCGTTAATGGAAACACATGGCTGAAGGCTGTAGTGTTGTCAGCTTCCCCGTGCTCTGACATTCCTTTCTGATAATCCGGCCTGCCATAAAATTAGAATAGCAAATACCTCCTGACAAAGATGCATGTTTCCCTCTATTGTGCCATCATAAAAAAAACTCCGCTGGTGACTCGAGGAGCCGCAAACTTCAATTTAAATTTACAGTGCGGCGGAAGGAAAGTGATATGCACTCAAAAATTTTAATAACCTATTAAGTTACGACTTCAATTTCATTTTATGAATATTTTCCTTGGGGAGCAGTGCTATCACAGAGAAAGATAGAAATTTAAAAAAGATAAATAGTGCCATTAATCTCCAACATTTCTCTTCCATTATCCTTGAAAATTAGGAGTTATTTTTGTTCAGATCTTCATGTAATTAGCTCCCTACACTTGATTCACTAGCCAGAAAATGACCATGTTCAGAAAATTAAAAATTTGTCATTAAGTGGAATTTAACATAATATCATTTATCTTTATCTATTCCCCAGCTGACAGCAGGAGCCTTGGAAGTGATACAGGCTTCTGTGTCATAGAGTAGAGGCAAGTCCTCGACATGAGAGGGAGAGCGCGGGAGTGGGGAGTGGGAGGCTATAAGGACGTGGGAGGGTAGTGGGAGAGGGGGAGCGTGTTGAGACAAAAAAGGAAGCCAGATCTGGAGTCACAGGAAGAGGGGGGGAAAAAGGAGGAGTGGGGTGTGGTAGGAGAGAGAAAACACAGGATGGAGTCGGAGGAGCAGGGCAGAGGAAGGGGTGAGGAAGAGAAGGGCAGGGAAGGTTAGCAAGGTAATGCTATCTGCTGACCTCAGTGGCAGACCTTGGAAAAGGCCACCAAGAAGCCAGCTGCGTGCCACAATGAGAGTGGACAGAGGGCCTGGTGAAATCCTGACCTGCCAGGTTCCCTGAGAGTGGTCGCTGGCTTCAACTGGGCTGGATGAACACCAAGGCACTGGTTTCCTGCTGGTGGCTTTCTCCAATTCTTTGTCTGCCCCAGCCCATCAGTCCCACCATGAAACACAGGACAGGACCCAGCAGAAATCCTCACCAAGGTTAGAGGAAGGCCTAAAACCTACTTTGGCTACAAGAATGAATATTGGTTGTTAGCAGACCTTCTCCTCTTCAACTGTTTCAAAGTGATCCACCAAGTACTCTCCATCAAGTCATTATTGCCTTGTAAAGAAGTGAAAGAGAGAAGCACAGAGCAGGTTTCTGACTTGCTTAAGGTGGTGAGACCAAAAGCAGGGCTGAGAAAGAACCCAGTCCAGACAGGCCTTTGAGACCTTCTGCTCTCTTACTTCGCACTCCCACCCCTCAACTAATCCTGTATGCACACTAGAGGTGTGGTAAGTCCAGTTCTGCTGCACAGGCTGAACTACAAGAAGCCTCTTCAACTTCTGAATCCCTCTCATGGACCAAAAACATTAGCCTCCTAACCATCTCATTTTATCTCTGTCTCTCCTACTTTCAGTTGCTAGATCTGATAAAGTATCTCTCTGGAGAAAATGAAAGAGAATAGGTGGAAGGAAGGAGAACACCATAAAGCAAACACTATAGGCAGGAGCTATTTTAAATAACTGGCTAGCTAAAAAAGCCAAGGACATTAGCTACTCAGCAGTTCCATCACAAGAGCTTGTGCTATTTTAAGCAAATCTCTTTGCCTCTCTATTCCGGCTTAAAAGTTTGGGGATTTTTCCACTCCTCCTCAAGAAGTTTTGGAGAATTTTGTTTAGCTGCATTCCCTTCTCCTATATCTTCATTTTCAAATTTTGTGCATACATTTTATTCTGATTTTGTTTTATAAGTACAATGAAGTGTGTTGGTGAGAAAGCCATAAAGATTTGCATTTCATCAGAAACAAGCTTAATGAGTTTTCACTCTGCTATATATATTTCCATGCAAAATGGAACTCAGATTTTTGCACAAGTATCTACTGGACAGTGTATAGTATCATAGATCTGTATGAGAGGGCATAAAACAGCAGAGGAATGTTCAAGTGCAGATACTTACCACTGTGCCCTGTGGCTTTGATTTTTAATGCAACCTAGGGAGTTAGGTACCAAAGAAAACCCAAAAAACCTCACACAATAGCATCCTCCCCACAGGTTCCTGCAAGCCACAGTTGGCAGCCACAAAGTACTAACTCACATGCATTAATCTAATTCTTTCTACCTATAAAAGGATGAAATGGATTAGAGTCACTGGGCTCATCCTGTAGCTGGACACATTGAGATGGTGAAAGTACCTCGGTGCTACAGCAAACAAACAGCAGACACAGGCATAGGACCCAACCATCCTGCCTCATTTCTGCAGGCAACTACTTACTGCCACCTCTGAAGCTTCCCACCACCAGCTTGGGCATGCAGTGATGCTTTATATCTCTGGGAACTTCTCCATTCTGGAGCGCATGTTGTCGGAGTCAATGGCAGGGTTGGACAAGCATAGATCTGTCTACTGGTTTGCACTAGGTATTAGGTATGGCTTTAGATCTGGTCCTTAGCCAGAGTAAAGAAAAATATCACCTACTGTAGCACTTGCCACAGTGGAGTGGAGGGCTGTCTCTAGGGATCTGCTCTGGGATGCACTTTCTCATCTCACTATACTGCAGCCATGTCCCCCTCTGGTCTGAGGGGTGAGTGGAAGTAACCAACTCTCATTACCTGCCACAACACTGCAGAGAAAACTCCTTCCAGACAATGATCTGAAATACCAAGAATCATCTCATCCCTTCAGCAGGTCATCTCTAAACAGCTGACTGGGAGGACCCAGGCTGGAAAGGAAGTCTGAGTAAGTAGGCACATGGGGAAAATGTCAATCCTTGATCGCTGTGGGGCACCTCCCCATGGCAACACTGATCTGTCCCACAGAAACTCCTGTGAGGCATTTCCCTATGTCCATGCTGGGGCTGGTCCCTGACCACTGACAGGGGAAATCAGGAATGCAATTTCCTCTCACTGATCCTTTGCCCAAATTTTTTTGTTGTGTATCCCAGAAAATGTTCTTTTCACTCTGGCTCTCAAACATCTCTCTGCACACTCTTCCTTTTTCCCTTTCCCTTCATTTTCTGCCTTTGCTCTGTTTCTGCCCTCTCTTTTCTCAACTTCTCAAATCAAAGGCTAAAGCCCCTTCCTCTCTTACCACTTATTATGTGATTTACCAAATTGTCTTCACTTTGTTCCCATATTCCCTGACTTGGTAGCTATCCTTGCTGCTCCCCTTAAAATCAGTTCTGCTCCTCTTTACTCCCCACCTTCTTTCTTTGCCCACTTCAACTCTTGTTTATACCCCTACAGGCTAAGCCAGACTGTTCTCTTCCTCTCCCCTCACACAACCCCTGGTCCATTGCCTCCTGCCTCTCCCATCCCTTCCTCATGCTCCCCCTCCTCACTAGAGCCCCAGCGCTGCAGCTTTAAAGCAGGATAAATGGATATGGATATCGTACAATAAAACCTTCAGAATGGAGAGTTTTGTGCAAGTGAACAGCAGCCAAGCCTGAGAGACTGAAAATTGGATAAAGGGATTAAAACAGTAGCACATTAACAGGAGATTTAGAGTGTAATAAACTCATTTCATAATAATATGTGCGTTGGGGCTGGTAATAAATCATCGCGGGATCCCTGCCTTCCACAGTGCCGGAACGAGGCAGTGACCCGAAAGCGGGGTAGGATTTCAGTGAGATGTGGATTAATTTCACAGGGTTCTTGGCCAGGAATAGAGCGGCTGTGCCATTGCTGTACAGCTGCTGCTGCTACTGCTAGATTTTTACAAAAAAAACCCAAAAGGCAAACAAATGAAACCAAACAAGAAGACCTGCCAACACCGCCTGGCACACACGTTTGTGGAGAGAGGTGGTCAAGTGGTCTTCACTAGCCCAACCCCACAGGCCAAACATCAGTACTTCTCAGTCACCTCCCTGGACAATGTCCTGTCCCCTTCCCATGCAGATTTGTGGGGTAGAGATGATAAAACAGCAACAGGAAAGAAGCCAGCTAGACAAAAATGCTACGCTAAGTCACCACATTAATGGACCAAATAACTTTCCCTAAGACACTGAAGTCAAAAGAATATAACAACCACATGCAGCAGATATACAAGCCTAGCGAGTAGCCCAAGATGCAATCTCTAGGATAGGTGGGGATAGAGAAAGGCTGAGACCTAAACTCACATCAGCTGCACAAAGCTCATGAAAAGTTACAAAAGAGATAAAGTCTCAGACCTGGAAAGGGAGGAGAGCACAGCAGCATGCTGGAATGTTCCCAGAGAAAGAGTACAGATGGATCCAAGTCATAATGCAATTAGGCGAGGCAAGGACTTTGCAGCAAGAGATAATAAAGGAATAAAGAACAGGAAAATGCAGTACAAGTGTCCTGGAACAAAAAACAAAGGGCTTGAGGAGGCCTTGGGGATATGGGGACAGGTTGATCATATCTTAAGGAAGATTAAGGAGGGAAAAAAAAAAATTAAAAAAGCTTACCAAAAGAGGAGGTACTGAGAAGCTCACAGCAATCAAGACACTAGTCCAGAAGACAGGGGAGCTGGGGTCTATTTCTTGCCACTGCAGCCATGGAGCTTGCTTGGATGATCAGCTCACAGGAGAGATTCTGCCTTGCTTTGCCATAACGCATGAGAGTGTGGCCCACTGTCTGTGAGAAAAATATATGGGGAGACCTTGATGTTGATGCAATTGGGCATGAAACCAAGAACCTGTATTGAAGAAGAGACAGGATGGGCCATTCTCTCTAAAATAAGCCAAAGCTAACCTAGCATAAAGAAGGAGTGTAAATTTAGATGAGAGAAATGAGACATTATGAAGATGGGGAGGAAGTGAATAGCCAGCAGGACAAAACTCAAAACTCAAATGGGGACTTGAGGGCTGGAGACATGCAGATTCATTGAGATTTGTGTTTGTTGGCACCCCTAGAGTTAATACAACAATGTTTATTTAGTCAAGGCCAGAGTCACAACTCTGGACTTCCCCAAAAATATTAACTTCTGTGCTGTGCTACCCAAATACAGTGGTAACAAAAAGCTGTCAACTCACAAATCTGTCTGCATGAGCAGATTGAGGGTGTTCAAACCAAACAAGGCACATAACTGTTCCTCAGGTGGAAGCCTAAGCCTTGCAAGAAGTCTGCATCTAAGGCAGAAAGCTACATTCACATGTGTGTTGTGGCTGCTGACAAACCCAACTACTATGCACAAGTCCATCAAGGAAAATGGTTTTTGAACAAAGGGAGTTCTGCAGTATTATGCAGGTTCATACAGAAGATAGTAAACATCTACCACTTATACAGGACCAGACTGGGAGGTAGGCTAAAGTGGCATATCTGGATTTTTAAAGAGGTATTTGACAATCACATTGAAAGATTAATCAAGGGAAAATGCAAAACAAGGAGAAAGGCAAGACTTCAGTAAAACAGAGAAATGAGACTCAGACAGAAAGGCTGAGTATCTTACAGATTCATTCAGTCAAGGGACAAATAACAAGCCTTGGCATTGCTTGGAAAGTCATGTCCGCAGATCTCCAAGAAGAAAGCAGAAGAAAGGAATAGACAAAACATCAGGTCTCAGCAGACTGTTGCCTAAACTCCCAAACTTCTTCTAAGGAAACCAAACCATCATATTTACAAAATGTTGCACAGTCCAGGTAAAAGCAAAACATTTCATAGCTGTTGCAGTGCAGAGCAACACAGGTAGCCAGTAAAACATCAAAGGCCCAGCTCTCACCTCAGACTGCGGGAGAATACCAGCCTGGCTCCTGGACAAGGGTCCCGCACAGGGTAGATAGTCCAGCCTCAACTTGGGCCAACTACTAGTCACTGACACAGAATAGATTGGGTCTAACAAAAGTGTTCCACACCAGCTTAAGTGTCCACTTGGGATGGAGAAGTTTTATGGCCTTGTTCATATTACGAATCACTCTGTGCTAGGACTTGAGTTGGACTCTGTCCTTTTTGTGCCCAGGGCACAAATTTATTAACCATACTAGGTCACTTTCTTTCCTGCTAGTTTAGATCAGGCAGCTTAACTTCCACTTAGGAAACTCTCATAATACAGGAAACTGTCACAATATAATTGGAGACTTTCCTATGCTCCCACAGGACATTTTGATTTCAATGAAACTACACAGTATCTCAAGGAAAAAATATTCACAAATAGTATCCTCATCAGTCCAGTCCTCCCAGTCACCAGCTTCATACTGTTCCTGGAGGTCTAAGGGGAAATACTTATTGCAAACCTCATTTTTGTTATGAACTGCTGTTGTGCACATCACTGAACTCAGAGGTTCAGCCAACATCACAGTCAGCCTGTGGTCCTAAGAACCTACACCTGGGGTCTCTTGTTGCCTTTACCTACTCCACACCAAAAGCTGTAGTATAAGGCAGGGGCTGACTTGTTATATTTCAGCATTAGAGGTGACAAAACCCAGACTACTCAAAAGTAAAAAGTGCAGTAAGCAAAGGGTTGGGGGGGGGCTGATTTAAAAACACATTTTGTAAAAACACATTTCAGAGAACAGTTGCAGACTCTAAAGGCCATTTCCGGCAAATAAACACAGGAACCATATTTTGGAAATGTATTGGTTAAAATAAACTGAGTGTTAGAAAGTCCCTTGGGATAAAAAAACCAAAATATTTAAAGAAAAGTCTTCAGAACCCAGAAACTTTACTCAAAATATAGGATTTTTTACAAACACTGGAAAAAAAGGCAACAAAAAAATCCAAGCAGATCAGCTTGACCGACAGACCATGGTACAGGGGAAAGCAGGAACTAAAATCTGACTTTATTCTTTCTTTTCCTCCAATAGTAAAGGATGATCCCAGCTAAGCAACACTGCAGAGTGGAAAGATGGGACTTTCAAGACTCCACCCAATGTGGTCAAATCAGGCAGACAAAACCACCATTACAGACGCCCACTGAGAGGTGACAATTCCTGAAAGAAGAGCTCAGAGCCCAGAAACACTTCACACATACCACCTAAACAGCATGTGGCCCTCATGGCAATTTCAGCCAGGTGGGAGAGTATCACAGCAGTAAGCAGTAGCAACACTGCTGTTCATCTAAGCTGGCTTTCACCCATTAGCATAGGTCTTGTCACATTACCGAAATGTAAATTCACTCAGTAAATCATACCAGCTTCACTGTTACAAAATAGCACTCACAAAGCACTAATAAAGCAGTAGAAATTGGATTTACATTGAAGTCAACCTGCCAGTTCAGCTGTCAGTCACTGCCAATCAAGTTCTGTAAGCCCCATCAGAACAGACTTCCCCGGTAACAAACTGGCCATGAGAACTCAGGAAGCCAAGGAGCACAAATTAATACACCCAGCACTGGACCTTCATACTCCCCCAGCCCACACACACATAGCACAAGAGCCAACAAGACCAAGTCCTGTGTGACAAAAGCTGGTAGACAGTGAACCACAACAGTTAAGTTACTCTGAATAGTGAACTAAAGAGCCAAGGGGCTGTAAAATGTCTTAATTTCTCTTCTGCTGGATTCAAGGGAGGTATTTCCTCCTACACCCCTACTAGGTGAAACGTAAGAATAAGGAGAAAATTCCAGAAACACACCCCAACCCGCAAGCAGATTGACAGACCATTTCATCTGGAAAATACAGATAGCTCTGAAAATGCTGAAGGACCCCAGGTAATTGTCCTCCAAATATTATTTCCTGCATATGAGTCAAAATTATTTCTTTGTGTGAAAAGAGAATACTAGAAAAAAAAGCTGAACATGGCCAAAACAAAAGATATTATTTTTTGATTAAATGTAAAGGATTGGATTACCCCAAAATGACATTTTCATGAAAAAGGAAAACAATGAGAGACAAAGGAAGAAAATATATTTTTTAAAGTTTGGGGTTTTTTGTTTTGTTTTTCTTTTTCTGNGGGGGGGGGGGGGGGGGGGGGCATAGGTACAATGATCTACAGCAGTTTCAGGGCTGCCCCATTGGAAAGGCCCACCTTCCAGGACACACTGCAGTTACATGGCTGTGAACTAAAGAATGCCACTGGGGTTTATTAGGTGCTGGTTTGTTTGGGGGTTTTTTGTCACAAAATGGCATAGCAATGCAGTTGCATGATATTGTGCTGGTCAGAAATCACCTTTAAGACAGCTTAGTGGTATGACATGGTACATCATCAACAGTAAATCTGCACTGGGAGGCAATAATCCATCCCCAAGCTGATCATGAAGACATCAGAACCAATTAAATGCCCACTGTTAATCATGCTACCTGGCCTACAGACAAACCACCTTGTTCTGTAACCTTCCATGGTTTTATTAGCTGATGAGGCTCTCATTAGGTTGGTTTTTGGACAGGAGACCTGCAAAAACCATCCGTTGTTGACAGAAACGGCATGGCCATATTCAGGCACTGACTCCAACTACAGACTGGCCCTGGGCAGTTCTAGTGGATGCTACTAAAGCAAGCCCTAAGCTCAAATCTCTTATTTTTGCATTCAACACTTGTCACACGTTGGAAAGACCAGCCACATTTACCAGTGGGGCATTAAAAACTTCCTGCAGGGACAGTTCCTCCCTATTTAAATTCCAACTGAATGGCAGAAGTGTCTTTCTCAATTCCTGTGAAAAGGAGTTATTTAACATTTCCTTGGATGTAAA
Source organism: Galbula dea (assembly GCA_013399015.1). NCBI lineage: Eukaryota > Metazoa > Chordata > Aves > Piciformes > Galbulidae > Galbula > Galbula dea. The sequence goes on along the minus strand of VWZX01007032.1, from coordinate 281,770 downwards.
TGAATGCAGACACAAACAAGTTGCCTCACTTTGGCAGAATAATTGATGGCACAAATATGGACTCAGGAACAGTGAGGGAGAAATTCTGCAGATAAAGCCCAAGATGAACAGGAGTTATCAGTGGAACGTAGTTCTGGAAACAAACAAACTCATGGACTGTTTAAAGAGGAGTACAGATGATCAGGCATGTCAGATCTCTTGATACTGGTGAGGTTTCAGACAGAATATGGGTCTCAGCATTCAAATAAGAGATATTTTTGAAGAACAGTAAGACTGGTGGAAGGTCTGGAAAGCATGACCTGAAAATCTGGATGTGTTCAGTCTAGAGATGAGAAGACTTAGAAGATATCTTGCTAAGAGGTAAAAACCTGGACAAAAAGGAAGGCAATAAGCCCTTCTCCATGTCAATATGGAGAAGAGAACAAAGTTTAAACTGCAGCAAGATTCAGCTTCAGGCACGAGGACAAAGTTTCTAGTGCTGTGAACTAGTGCCAGATGCTAGTGAAATACTGGAGCAGATGGATGTAGGGCAGCCACGATGTCTCCATCACTGAAAGCTTTTAAGAACAGAAAATTACAAAGTTAGCAAATACCCTTCTGAGGTAGAATGGGTCTTGCCCTAGGGTAGAGAGATGGATTAGATGATCTCATGATACTAACTCCAGGTTTAATTTTTCTAATAATCGTATCCAAATTAAAGAAACTAAATTACAGTGAGGCTGATAGATACGTTCAAGGCCAAACAACAGTCCATTAGCAAGACAGCATTATGACCACCAGGAAGTGATACAAGCACATCAGTGCTATTTCAATACTTCAATACTATAGCTGCAAAAAAAATTTTGAGAAGCAAAGGGGAAGAGAGGTAATTTACTGTGCTTTCTTTACCTCAGTGCCCTAAAGTATCTCCAGAATGGCCTAACCAAAACCCTATAATATTTCTGTATATGTGTAAGTAGAAACATTTCATTAAAAATGAAATATTTTTTCTTATTGAGTTTTTGTGATTTGTTGTTTGGTTGTTTGGGGGCGAGGTGGTTTTTGTTGGTTTTGGGGGGGAGGGGGGTTTGTTGTTGGGTTTTTTTGAGGGGGTTGTTTTGTTGGTGGTGTTTTTTAATGTTAGGCATTAAAATAATTCCTCTCTATGATGCAATACTTTCCATTACATAATAACAGCTATTTTATTAAAAAAAGATAACTATTCAGACTTGATCAGAACTATTTCTTCCTAATAAAGTGCAACCAAATGCCCATGTTTTTCAGGTCATTCCACATCTACGCTTTCTTCCAAAAAAAATAATATTTTTAAGCAACTGCTTTGCATTTATCCTGCTTTGTCATTTCTGAATCCAGATTTCTGAATCAATATAAGCGTATCTGTGTTGCTGTCTTCTTAAAGGGTACAGCAAGAATTTTGGGATCAGGTATGTGGAGGGGCACAGGATTATTCTTCTTGGGGACTTAGTGGTCAAGCAACATTCTATAACAATAGTACCTTTATACAGTGTAGTGCACTTTGTATACTGCTCAGCAGATCTCAAGCTGAACTACACCTTCACTCTACAACATTCCACTTCCAGATGAACACAGATGTGGTCCATCAAAAATGAACTCTTACACCTTCCTAATACATTAGGAAATTAGCTCCTTTTCCCACGTGAATTTGCAAAATCTGCTTCTCCTGCTCTCACAGAGCCAAATCCCTTGCTTGTAGAATGTAACAGGATCCATCAGCATTCACTGATGGCTGTCCCTGGCCCTGCATGTCCCTGTTACATTGACCTAATTTATTTATCATATGTAGCTGGTACAATATACACAAATCTACACATGTGGCTGTTTCCCAGGACTGTATAACCAAGTCAGCAAAATAGTTGTTTCAGAATACGCACAGACTCCACCGACCCTTCCACCAGAGCAATGTCTATAGTGAACCATCAGTGGGAGAAAGAGGAATGATGTAAACCAGGAACAATTAAATCTACCATCTCTTTTTGAAGGGTGAAATGCACAGGCATTCATCCAAACACAACCTATACACATCATTACATATGACACTTACACAGGTTAAACTGTTCTTTTGTGCAGGACCAATTGACCCATCTGGGCTACGTCTGTACCTTAGGTAAGTGGGTATCTTCACGTTATGCTCACAAAGCCCTGTTGAGCTGCCACCCTCCCCCCAGCCCCAGCTAAGGATCTGGAGCTCTCCATCCAGTGACAGAACTCCACATTTTTAATACATCTTGGTTGCTATATCATCATCAAATAAGACTGTTCATCACATGCTCAGCTCTGCCCTGGTGTCAAACCAGCAATACAGCAGTTACTCTCAGTTCTCTCAAAGGTCCTGTGCATACAGATCTTGCTGCAAAGCAGGGAACATACTTTGTCTGAACTTCATGGGTTTCATCACATGAGTATAGTCATTCTCTATATGTTTCTGTTGCATTAATGGAAAAAAATGGGAGCCCTCCGGTGGTAAAAATAATACCTTTAATTTCCCATAGATGATAACCAGAGACTGTAACCTAGCAGATAAAGTGCCTACTTCAGCTTTCAAAGGTGCAGCTGTGAGTTGAGAACTGTATTTTCAGTACCTTTTCCATTAATTTTATTCCACTCATGCTGCTTTAATTAATACCCAGAAATTTAGCAGGACCATAAAAATAACAACAATAGCTACCATCACCAATAGGTCAGATTCAAACATGCAGTAAGGTGTGCAAATGAAAGACACATGAATGGATGAAAACATAAGGCTTGTTTTGAAAAACAACAATCCACCATGCTGTAAGCACACTAAATTTTGGCAGAGACAAAGACTACCTGATTAAATTCAGCTGAAACAATGAAAGCCTCAGTTGCAAAGAAAAACTTCATTCTTCGTAGGTACAGGTTTAAAAGCTACTGATTCCCAACACTGAACTTCTGTTAGATATAAGTACAAAAAGATAAAGAAACACCTCATTAGACTCGCACAGATCTACTCCTTGAGGCTACCTGCTGTCTCCCTCCCTAAGTTTCAGCTGTAAAACCACACACTTGCCAGAAAGCTAGTATACTGGAAAAGAGGAAAGAGAAGAAAGAAGAATCAGTTCAAGTTCTGTCTGGACAAAATGAAAAAGTGTTTCAGAGCAACCAAAATGTACAGTTTTATTCCGAGCTCATCCTTGTAATTGGGTATTAGATTTTCTTTCTGTAATTCTTTAAGATTGCACTTAAAGTAAAGCTAAAAAGTACTGATGTAACCAGGAAAAAAATTAAAAGCTTATTTTGCTTCTAAATTCATAGATTCATAGAATGGCCCAGGTTGGAAGGGACCTTAAAGATAATCTAGCTCCAACCCCCCTGCCGTGGCAGGGATGCCACCCACTAGACCCAGTTGCCCAGGGCCACATCCAACCTGGCCTTGAACACTGCCAGGGATGGGGCATTCACAACCTCTATGAGCAACCTGTTCCAGTGCCTCACTGCCCTCTGGGTAAAGAATTTTTTCCTAAGATCTAATCTAAATCTTCCCTCCTTCAGTTTGGAGCTGTCCCCCCTTTTCCTATTGCTTTCTACTTGATAAAGAGTTTCTCTCCCCCTTTTTATAGGCCCCCTTAGGTATGGGAAGGTTGCTATAAGGTCTCCCCGTGATTCTGTATCTTCTCCAGGCTGAACAAACCCAACTCTCTCAGCCTGTCCTCATAGGAGACGTGCTCCAGCTCCCTGATCACATTCGTGGCCCTCCTCTAGACTCGCTCTAAAAAGTCCACATCTTTCTTATGCTGAGGACCCCAGAACTGGATACATTACTCCAGGTGGAGTATCACAAGGGCAGAGTAGAGAGGCAGAATCATCTCTCTTGACCTGCTGGTCATGCCTCTCCTGATGCAGCCCAGGATACGGTTGGCTTTCTGGGACGCAAGTGCACATTGCTGGCTTATATCCAGCTTTTCATCCACCATGACCCCCAAGTCCTTCTCCGCAAGGAGACATTCTCAACGATTTCATCTCTTAGACTGTACTCATGCCTAGGATTGCCCCAGTCCAAGTGCAGGACCTTACACTTGGACTTGTTGAACCTCATACCATTCTCATGGGCCCACTTTTCAAGTTTGCTCATGTCCTTCTGGATGGCATCCCACCCTTCTGGTGTATCAACTGCACCACTCAGCTTCATGTCTTCTGCAAATTTGCTGAGGGTGCACCCGATCACGCTATGTCATTAATAATGATGTTGCAGAGCACCAGTCCCAAGACAGAGCCCTGAAGGACACCATTCATCACCAGACTCCACCTAGACATAGAGCCATTGACCACAACTCTCTGGTCACATCCTTTCAGCCAATTTCTTATCCATCTAGTGGTTCACCTCTCTAGTCCATACCTCTTTAGAGATAAGGATGTTGTGTGGAACCATGTCAAAGGCCTTACAGAATCTAGGTAGACTATATCAGTTAGTCTTCCCTCAAAGACTGTTGCAGTCACTCCATCATAGAAGGGCAGCAGAACAGTCAGGCACAATTTATCCTTACTGAATCCATACTGGCTTTCTAGCACCACCTCTTTATCTTACATGTGCCTTAGCACTGCTTGCATGACAGTTCATGCCATGATCTTCCCAGGCACAGAGGTGAGGATCACTGGTCTGGAGTTCTCTGGGTCCTCATTTCTGCCCTTTTTGAAAATGGGAATGATGTTACCCATTTTCCAGTCTCCAGGGATTTCACCTGACCACCATGACTTTTCAAATATGATGGAGAGTGGTCTTGCAACTGCATCTGCCAGTTCCCTCAGGACTCTGGGATGTATGTCATCCGGTTTAGTATCATCAGATGGTATTGCACTTGCTCTTCAATTACAGCGGGAGGGCCTTCACTCCCCCTACGCTCACCTAGATCTACCAACACTTTGTAGGTGCTGGAAGGTTAGAATAAAGCATTTAAAGTTTTTCTGCATCACTATTTTTGGTCAAAAATGTAGTTTTCAGTCAAAACAATTCACCTTGGATGATGACAGTCACAGAGCCAGTGGTGTGAGGCAAAAGAAGACATCGTACATCAGAGCTACAAAATCAGCAACAGGAATTACTCCTTTATTTTGCTACACAAGTGAAACTGTGTGTGAAGCACTCATATAGCTGTCTCAAAACCCTTGCTCTAGTGTTCATAATTGCAACTGAAAGGCATACAGAGACCCATGTGATGCCAACACATGCCATATTGTCATTTGAGAGACAAACCAGCTGTCTTTCTCATCAGCAAAAACAAAGCATATATAGGGACTTCAATAGTGGGGAATTATACAGAAGTGGCCAACTCACCCTGCAAATAGCTGCACCAAAGGGTGCTCCTCAGACACACTATCACTTTGCCAGTAAGTATAAGCTCAAGGTAGTAGCTTGCCCTAGTTACATTACTGTCCCATGAACCTCTGGTACTGGAGCAGAGGCTTTCCTTCTGGGTGATTATTCCTGGCAGATGTCAGTACATAACATAATGGGCAATAGTACATAACACAGTCTGTGGTCAGTTAACTGTTCATCATAGAGTCACAGAATGGTAGAGTTTGGAAGGGACCTCTGGGGACCATCTACTCCAACACCCCTGCTAAAGCAGATTCGCCTAGAGCGAGTTGCATAGTGTTCAGGCAAGTTTTGAGTACATCCAGAGAAGGAGATTCCACAACCTCTCTGAACAGCCTGTTCCACTGCTCTTTCTCACAGGAAAGGCTTTCCTTATGTGCAGATGAAACTTCCTGTGTTCTAGTTTGTGTTCATTGCCCCTTGTCCTATCACTGGGCATCATTGAAAAGTGTCTGGCCCCAACTTCTTGATGCTTACCCTTCAGTTATTGATAAGAATTAAGATCCCCTTTCAGTCTTCTCTAGGCTAAAGACCCCCAGGTCTCAGCCTTTCCTCATAACAGATGCTGCAGTCCCCATATCATCTCTATAACCCTCTGTTAGGCTCTGTCCAGTAGTTCCTTGTCTCTCTTGAACAGAGGAGCCCAGAACTGGACACAATACTCCAGACATGGCCTCACTAGTGAAGACAGAGGGGGAGAAGAACCTCCCTCAACCTATTCACCATGCTCTTCTTAATGTACCCCACAATACCATTGGCCTTCTTGGACACTCTGCTTGCTCATGGTTAACTTCTTGCCCACCAGGATAGGTGCCTCAGTGCTGCTTAACAGAGCCATCCACTACGAGCATGTTTCTTCACCACATGCTGTTGGTGAAGTTTGCCTATGTTTTTATGTAGAGCTTGCTCTTGGGTGTGTATAGGCATTAAAGCTGCATATCTGATTTTGGTGGTGATGTTAGAGGGTGGAGGATGAATCAGATTCCTGCTTTTTTTGGTCACCAGGGTCCAAGGTGCATCTTTCTCAGTGGTGTTCACTACCGGAACACAGTTTTGAAACCACCTATCAGTCTCCATCTCAGCTCCTCTTATGCTGTGTAACCTTGTGACCGCTTCATGTAACTCAGCCACCTAGCACAATGGATCATCAACCTGCACACACCTTTTACTGGTACTTACCTTTACACCAGGAGAAGGTCTAGGTATTCACTGAAACTTACTGTCTGGGCTGAAGTATTCTTCCTGTCCAGGTCCACCTGGGTGGATACATCAGACTTCTCAGGGGCTTTCACTGTAGGAACACTGGTTTTAGCTCTTAGGCAAGTGCCCACCATTTTGACAGATACCTAGAGCACTTCCTTGGACAGTGGATCTACAAGCAGGATGCAAGATCCTCCCTGCATGCCCTCCTGCACAAACTGCCACACAGACTGCCCTGTTCACAGTAATCCCAGTCACTCTCTCTCCCCAGGGGTTCCTAGCTCAGCTCCCGGCAGGTCTCTGCTCTCCCTCGGTTTTCCCTGGCTCTGGGAACCCTGTCTGTCTCAAGCCACAGATCTGACCATTCCCACTGCTTTCTTTACTGACACATTCTTCTTCATATTTGCACGCCTCCTTATTTCTGATCACAAGGACCTAGCTCCTTGAGTCAGGGTTCAGCCACACATTATCCAGCAGACCTTCCTCACTGGTCTCACTTTTCAGTTAGGTGTAAGGTACTGTTAACAACTGCAAGCTACAGCTCAGAAGTCCTTTAGCAATTTGCCTCCACCTTGTGCACTGCAGGAGAAGAAAAGGTAGTTTGGGTCAAAACCAAGAGTAACAGATGCTCTGGAAAACCCCATATGCAAATCAGAAGGGCAATTATAAGAGATTCATCTAAAGCATTGTCGAGGGTTAAAAGTATTTCCTTACCCAGCACAGCAACTCACAGTTCAGAAAGCATGCTTCCCTCAGGCCTGCATGACTGAGACAGGTCTGCCCCCTCAAACATGCAAAGACCTCTCATCAAGAAAGCAGAAGGCAAGATGTACAGTGCAGACCTTAAAGCAGAAAACATCAGAGGCCCTGTGTGGCAGCTGTTCTTCCTGCTAGTAAAAAGGCTCAGCTCACCCTGACTATCTTCAGAGCCAGTTGCCTGCTGCAAGCACTGCAATGTTTTGCATCAAGGTCTTGCTTTTGTACTGTTCACAGTGCTGGAAAGTCTCCCATTGCCCATCAGTCTTTTCTATCTGTGCGTTGAGCACAGAAGAAAGCAGAGTAGAAGATGCTGAGAGAAGTTTTGGGATGCACATCCCACTTTCTCCATTTGTTATTAAATGCTCCCTTCATTGAGTTTTTGCCCCTTTCTCACTGATGCTCTGGCTAATGGTGTTGCACAGAGGAATGAGAGCGCTCATGCTGTTCCATAGACATATTGGGTGGGAAGGTCAGGCTTTCCACCAAAGCCCTGCACAAATGTTACCTACTAGCTATCTGAGATAAAAATTGGTTTCTTTAGCCTTCAAAATTAGTATGTCTTTGAGATGAACACAGACCGCTCACAGCTGTGTTATACCTTAGTAGTCTTCATCCTACTTATATGCTATTCTGGATTTATAAGACTGGAAAAAGGTAATTTAACCATCAACATGGGATGACTCTCAAAGTGTAGAAGACTTATATAAATGACCTAGAGTTCATAGCCAACTTTACACCATCATCTCTCATAATCAAACGCATAGTCCAGGAAAGGAGGGGAGGTAAAGAAAAATTTGCCCCGCGCACTACTGCATTGTGGGTAGTTTCATTTATGGAAAATGCTCTCAGAATCAGTCATGAATTGAAAAGCCACCTCCAGTCTCAGCTTGACTCCACATGTACAGGACACAGCTGCACAGGATGGTATCTTGAGTCTTAACCACATGTAAAAGGTTTCAGAAATAATCTCACAGCTGATATTCCTCATAGCTGGCATCAGTGTTGATCAAAGGGTAGCATGATAAAAGGCAAATATTTTTCACTGAGGAAGAAATCTGCCAGATCAAGAGTTCACACAAAGAACTCGTGTCGATTTCCTCTTCCTCAGATCCAGTCACATATTTGGGAAGTCATTCTTAATGGTTCTGCTTTTAAGCTGTTCAGATAAACACTATGCCTCCTACTGCTTAAGAGTTGTCAAGCAAAGCACTTGTTCAGCACAAGTTGTTCAGCACTTCAGAGTTGTTCTGTATCTCACCTGCTAACACCAGGTGAACATAGAAGAGAATGCAAGATGACAAGGAAGCCCCTTGACACTGACTTCACATAGACAAGGATTCTTTCTGCTGCTGCTCATGGTGCCTGGGGAAGACATGATCAGCTATAACCACAATGCCAAGCATAAGTGGGACTTCTCAAAATGAACTGTCTTCTCTTCAGAAGTTCAGATCTCTCTAAGCCCTTATTTACTAGGATCCAAGCAAGAAACTCAGAAGCAACCATGCATTTCTTAGCCGCCTCTTGGTACTGCAGATGGAAAGACTAACTAGAGGTTTCCCTCTCCCCCATACTTCTTTTCATGACTGTTAGGTCAAAAACCACAATGACCTATATTGATGCACTGCTGCTTCCTTCATTCTACAACCATGTTTATCACTGGTCTCCTCTACTTCTACTACATCCATGTGATGTTTTCTACACATTTGGAAGATCTCCATAGCTAGCTACGTAGATTAGAGAGCATTCACCAGTAATGGGAGTAATATCCAGCTTCCAGTTCTTGTCCCAAAACTAATCTTTAAAGCTGCATGGGAACAGCAGAAGACCACCAGAAAGCAGCTGTGTTTTACAAAGACGGTGCTCTATTGTTCCCTAAAGGTTTATAGCAAATGTACTCTTCTGGACCTCTCAAACATCCTAGAAGATTACCATCCGTGTTTGTAATGACCTAGTATTCCAGCTAGGGATTTATTTTGTTCTCCCATCTCCCTCCTTTTTTAAAAAAAATAAAAATACAACAAAAAACCAGCAACACAGCATAGCACCACTGCTGCAGCAGCTCTGTGCAAGTCACATCAATTCCAGTCCCAGGGGTGCAAACCAATTTCTCTTGTTTTTCCGCCCGTCTCTCTGGCTGAACCTCCAACAGCCTTCAATCCCATTAATCCAAGCACTGCTGGCAATGACGAAGACTGATTTCACCAGCAAACGATCAATTTGTATCTCCTCCCTCCTTTTCTTTTTTTCCTTTTTTTTTTTTGGTGTGATGTACAAAATATCATGAAAAAGGCGTTAGTGGTGATAGTTCTACAACAGTGAAATAATAGAGTAATAAGGCAATCCACTTTTGACCTTGCAGGACAGCTAATTCATCTACCCATCTATCTTAATTATTCCCTGGGTTACAAAAGAGAAACTGTACAATTCATTCATTCCACAGTGACAATTCCATTTTCCACCCCCAGTAAAGCACCATCCTTCCTCTGCAGTGATCCTTCCATAGACCATGTCCCTTCCCAGCCTACTCACACCATCCCACATGCGAACAGTCATCAAAGGCCTGATCCAAAGCCTGCTGAATTTGATCAAGTCAGGTCCTTGTTGGCCCCAATGCACTCTAGTCTGCGTCCTTCCATACCTTCCTTTCACTTCTAAGCAAACACAAAATCAGCCACCTTCATAAGCCATATCAAAAGTAGTAGTAGGATCTCTGACAAAGCACACAGGTGTTCAGACAAACTAACTTTTCCCTGGGAGACTAATCTTTTCAGGTATTCTGTCACGTTGATGGAAAGAAGGTATCTTTCAGAAAGATATGCATTGCATCAGAAAAGTCTACGAAATCTGTCTGCACTGGATGAGAGCAAGACAGGATCTGTGAATTTGAGAGCACGTTGAGATAAGGGTACAGAGAAGACATGGGCCAGACAGTGAAAAAGATTCAGAGAGAGCATTTTCTGGCAGCATTGTGCTAAACTGTGCTATGTATCATTTTGCTGAATATTAATGTGGCCTGGAAGTTAAAATCTCAAATATCTAGATCTTACCGTCCGTACAATCTGATCTTTCTGCTGCCTTACCTTGGAGGTTGAATTCGACAACCTATCCCTTTTTAAGCATGGCATCCACAAGTAGATTGCAGATGACTCTCCAACCTGCAGGGAGAGGCTGGTGTGAATGAATTTCTCTTAATGTTCTCTGAAAAAGCCAAGGTTACTCTTTACCTCTAATAGGCAAAGGGCTCTGTCGTCATTTGCAATGCCAAAATTTTACAATACCCCTTAAAAGCGTAACAGTTGCTAGGAAGAAAGTGGAGAACTGGAGAACTGGCCACAGAAGAAGGTAAGGAGGAAAGTACTTCAAAGGGAGTAGTGGTAGCTGAGATAAATCCCATTGACTCCTGGTTGTTCCTCCTGTGAGTTAAGTTGAAGCAAAAGCAGCAGAAATCCCCATGAGGGACAGCTGCCTCCAGTTAGGTTTTTTCTTACTGGGAGGAGTCTTGGCTGCTGATATATCCTTGAAGATTTGCACTTTCCTAGCATCCCGCCTTCCTGCATATGTTTAAGGTCTTCTTTGGGTTTACTCTTCCTCCAATTGGCATCTGCAGACCCTTTCTGGACTTCTGAGCAAGCCAGACTCTTTCCCTCTTCGTCCTCATCTGTGTCCCTTTACGCTGCTCAAGCCTTTGCCTCTGCTTGTCTTTCCAACATTCAGTTCCCCTTATAAGTGTATACCCCTCTCTCCATTAAACCCAGCACTTTTTCGTCTGTCTGTAACGGGTCATCTTAGCTTTATTTCCTTTCCACCTCTCTCATGTTTGTTTCCAGTCTGTGCTGCCCTACCATACCAAATCCATTCCCTTTTTCACACCTCCATCCTCTCATCTCCTAGACTCCTCTGCTTGTCTCACACAGTTCATCCACATTTTTGATCCACATTCAGAAGGCAACTTAATCTTCCACCAGTTTCACTCTGTTCCCTTACCTTTCTCCAATCCTACCTTCCTTTTCCGTATTGTTTTTAACACCCACTGTAATATCTGCCCCATTATCTCACCAACCTACTGTGCTTTCTCCTCCCCATAATCCTTTACATGAGTAGACATCTCATTTCCCTCTTTGCCACATCTAATCTGAGACTTTAATCTTTCAAGAGAAGTGAGCATATCTTCTTATGTGAAGTTTGTACAGTGTCTTGTCTATGTATAGGGTTTTGAATGATTATTATTAATACATTACTAACAAAAAAAAATGTCACCTTGGGTTCAGGTATCCCTGAGTCACAGATTGCTGCAAGAAGCTAAGTACACTAAGGAAGTACTAGTGCTGCTTGCCACTTTGTTCCAGTTTTACTCTAAGTCTGCCCAGCAGTTCCTGTCAGGAACAAGATCCTGGGCTAGAGTGTGAACAGGGAAGACAGACAATACCTTTCATCTCAGAGTGGAAATGGAGCCTAAAGTCAGGCATATACAGAGAGGGCAGGAAGACCTAGCCCACTAACAATAAATAACCAGGACACTTTATAGATGTCTTCAGACCCCTTAGCACAGAGATTCCTACCAACATCTGCTCCTCTGAAGACCCAGGAGGGTTGATAGGAGGTTGGCACAGAAAACTGGGCAGAATATACGCCAGCTAAGTACAGCCCAGGATGCCACTGAGCAGTAAAAATAGCAAAGCAAAGACCCCAAGGCAGAGCCTGGATCAGTGGTGCTGCTTCACTGCCACATGTATGCTATTGTACTGAGTGCCTCAATGTGCATTTCAACAGAGCATGCATAGTACGTCCAGGCTCTTGGGAAGGAGCAAGTGGACACAAACATAAGGCCTACAGTGAATAATATCATAGCAGGACACAGAGATCATCAGGAGCAAAGCAGGGCAAGCCAACTACAAGCATGGCCAACTAAGATTGCTGCAAGATATTACACTGGAAACAAACAAAAAAAAAAAGGTCCAGCCTATACCATAAACACCCAAAGTCCTAGCAGAGAAGCTGTACTGTGTCGCAACACAGAGTGACACAAAAATAGTTTTCTAGTTAAGATACTGACTACCAGCTGAGGAAGATGCATTTCAGTCCCTGACTGACACAGGTTTCCTGTTTGACCCTTGGTTTATACACATGACATGCTTTGGAGTCTATCTTCACACAAAAGAGGACCACAGTCTTTCATCTGCTCCTTGGCACTGACCAGACAGGATGACAAATATCCTTTGTGGCATGTCCAGTCTCCATCATCCACATAAGTTCACATTCTTCTTCCACAAGGCAGTCTTTGGTTCCTTGAGCTTTTATCAGGTGTCTCCCTGACCCCAAGACCTGGCAGTTTTCCTTAAGCTACAGTTTGAATTTTGCTATTTCCCAGAAAGTCCTCTTCCCCCCTAGTTCCCTCTTTTTGCAGTAATCCTTTTGGCAATCCGCTGCCTTCCCCTTTTCCTCAGAGACTTGTCATCATTCAACCAAATTCCTGAGAGTTCCATCCTCCACTTACCTTCAGCTGCCTTTAAATACCATGGCTGTGAACTGTAAGGCATTCACAGGTAGCCAATTGCTCTCTGTTAGCATGGTTACAGAATGACAAAGGATCTGGCCCCTAAGCCCTGGCACGTGATTTGTGATTTTCTTCAACAACCCAGAATTCACATTGGAGAAGCTTCATTCTCCTCTCAAGAAATAACTTCTCTGCACCTCCTGCTGTGCTGCTGCTTGTGGTATGCAGGAACATTTCCCACCTCAGGCATAGTTACTAGTCTCTCTCCTGGCACTGGATATGGAGTACAGCTGGAGAGCTGAATGTTTTGATCTTCTTGATGGCTGGTGCACATACAAAGCTTTTGGAGTCATGTACTTCCTTGTTCCCCAGGAGAGTACAGTTTCTTGCTCGGCTGAAAATTAACTTCTTGGGTTGCACTTACTCACGGCCTGCAAAGCACCTCTGAAAGCAAAGTACTTTACTCCCAAGATCCCATGACTGACCTTTCCCAGGCACTCCTCAAGACAAAAGAAGGAGAGAAAAGCAAGGCAAAGGGAAGAATCAGGAGAATGGTGGCCCTGGCTAAAGACAATTCAGAGGAGAGAAAAAGGAAGAGAGAATGAGAAAGGAGTGACAGAGGAAAAAAGGAATAGTGAAAGAGAGGGAGCAGCAATAATAAGGTCATTTGTTACAGGAGCTACTCCTAGTCTCTGTGTATGTAACACAATTTGAGCTAATTGTATTGCCCTCACTTTGGGGACGCTGCTGTCTGTCTCTGAAGCTTTTTCTAATTTCCCCCCTTAATGTACGATTTCAGAATCTTTCATTCTAATGATTTTAATGCAATCAGCAAAACTATGCATGTAATTGTCTTTGGCACAGCACTCACTGGAGTGGCACTCAGGGACAGCTCCCTGAACCCAGGACTCCAGCAGGAGAATGCAAAACAGGCCTGTTTTCAATCACCGCGGCAGAAGGCAGCCGGCAACGTCTGCGAAAGGCTGCCGAAAAAAAACATTTGTCGGAAGACAATGACAAAAAAGGGGGTCTCAGCTCGGTGCTATTCAGAGACAATTTGTAAGCACGGCTGTTGAAGTCGATCCAAAGGCTCCAGAACAGCTGGAGCTTTGCAGTGATTGATAAGTGCGCCCAGGAGAACTTCATTTCTGCCTGAATGAAGACAAAAGCCCCGCGATGCTGGGCGGATGGGTAATGTCACTATCATTAAGTAGTGAGAGTGGATATGCCAGACCTTCAGATGGGGACACAGTCAGGGCTACGAGGAGAGGTCAGGGCACCCTCCCTTCCTTCCCATCACTGCCAGCCCTTTCCCCTCCCTGACTCCCCCCTCCCCACACACACACTTTAAGCACAAACACCCCCTTTGATAATTGTAATGCCCATATAATAAAATTTCCCCTAGCTTATAAGTACCACATCATAGATGTCTCCCTCTCCTCTTCGTGAGTGCTGTGTACACACTCCTTCCACATATACTAGGGCCGGTTCTGTCAGTGGATCCTCCAGGCCATCCAGATGCATCTTGTCCACAGACAATGTTGCTGTTGTTCACAATCCCATGCTTCAAAGACACCACACCTGAGAGCCACCTTCAGTACCCATGCTTGGGTGAATCCCACCAAAGGCTGCTTGTCTTCTTACTCCCTATATTGCTCACCAATACCTTCTGAAATGCAAAGCTTGCATTTCTGAAGTCAAGTCCAATTGAAATTTTTGAGCAACACTATGAATACAATTAGAGCACCACCCTAAGAGGAGAAAGAATGTGAAATACAAAGCTGATCACAGTGGAACAGAACTGGTGTCTATGTGCTTTGTACAAATTTCAACTGTCTTAAGGCTTGTCTGGTTTGGGATGTTAGCTGGCACAGTCTCTTCTTCCCTGCAGAGTTAACGGATTTCACATGCAATAGTCAGTGTGAAGAGTATTGGAGAAAAGTAAGTAGATGATAATTTTGGATTTCACTTTGTGCTTGTTTCATGGTGAAGAAAAAGCTGAAAAATACAACAAGTTGTTCTGAAACAAGAAGTAAAATTAAAGGAACTTTTTACTCATCGAGTTACCTTTGGTGCTGCCCAAAACTAGTCAAATTCAAGAGCTCTCTACTCAGTTTCTATATAATCAATACCTCTGAAACTCTGCAGAACAATTGGAAATCAGCAGTTCACCAGAGAACCCACTAAAAAACAGTCCACAGCAAGGGTGATACCCATGTAGGAAGCTGAATAAACTGCCTGAAATTGTTCTAAGCCTACATCACAAATCCTCAGAGGATTTAACAACCCTCCTCAAATACTTGCTCCTTCCATTCTAAATACTGAACCTACCTCTTTTCTCCTGCTGTCAATGGCCAGCCCAGGCAATGCCAGAGACAAGACAAAGACCTCTTTCCAAAACCCCATAGGATCTTTCTTTAGTGAGAAACATTTGTCTCACCTTCTAGGGTGTTTTAAGTAATGTGAAAGCAAAAAAAAATAGGCTTGGAGAAAAAGGGTTCTTACTGGCAGAGAGCCTTTCACTTCCTGCTGACATTTTAAGCCACTCCCCTCACACATAATACAGTTAATGTCTGTTTACATGACATAACCTAACAGCACAGAGCTACAGTTCT
Source organism: Galbula dea (assembly GCA_013399015.1). Taxonomy (NCBI): domain Eukaryota; kingdom Metazoa; phylum Chordata; class Aves; order Piciformes; family Galbulidae; genus Galbula; species Galbula dea. Next base: position 266,349 of record VWZX01007032.1, on the reverse strand, counting down.
CCAGTGGTGATCCTCCTTCAGGATACTCTCATCCAGCCACAGCTGAGTGACTGATTACCAACGGAGATGAACCTGAAGAAATGCAAGAAGCTTCAGAGTCGGGAAGTCTGGGACCATTTCCAAGCTCTGTCACTGACCTGGACCCAATCACATCCACTCTATTATCTCTCTTTTTCCCCCCACTTTTCTGCCCAAGAGCTCTATAGCGCAGGATCCAGGCTGCTGTTCAGCACCTACAACAATAAAACTCCACCCTGAGCTGGGGCTATAACCTGTTTCAGCAATATTTCCAAAAGTCCCTACCTACCAGCACCAAGCATATTCATGCCATGTTGCCACCACATCAGAAGCCATAAATCAAAGTTATTCAGGGAAAGCAGAAACTCCAGCTATCAAATTAACACTTTTTCCCCTCTGTGCTGCATATTAGATGCATCTGAACCTTTTAGGAGCTCCATCACTTTCTTGATTCCCGTATGCTTCACAGATAAACTGCCCTGAGGAAAAAGCTGAAAGACCCTAGAGATGTTGTTCTTTTCAAGGTGATTTCTAGTTGCTCAGCTCCACCAATGAACTGTTTAGAGCCCAGGAAGCATAAACTCACATTTCTCTTACTCACCTGATGACAACTGTATCAGTCTCACCTTAGACTGTTAGTTCTTTGGGTAACAGAAAGCTTGTGTCCTGTCTTTGTACAAAACCTACCATGTACCAAGCACTCTTGACCACCACAGGAAGCAGCAGCAGCCCCCATAAAGCTCCAGCGCACAAAAAGCTGCCTGACATCCCTCTGTACCTTCTGCTGGTGGTAAAACCAAGGTCAGCTGACATTCCACTTAATCTCCCTTCCCTTTCCAAATTCCAGGAGCTTTTTGCTGAAGCAGCACAATTTTTTTTTTAACTTACTTACACCCAGCCAGCATCTTGCTCTCTGCAGGGTGATGGAATAGCACAGGCCAGTGATCAGCAGGAAAACTGGTTCCCATCGGCCTGTGGAAGAGCACCAGCCCTGCTGCTATTTGTACATGTCCTCTGGAATCTCTGCATTCAGCACTGTCCTTGCCAAAGCCACCACCAAAATGTGCACATCATTGCTGTCCCCAGAACTGGAGCTGGCTGGTTGTTCTGCCTTCCTGCTCAGATAGCTAAATAGTTATGCAGAGCGCTGCAGTTCAGGGGGGCTCTCAGGTCTTCAGTGTGTGCTTTGAGGGGCCCTTATCATACCCTTTCTAAGCAGTTAGCCCTACTGGCTGCAGAAGGACAGCTCTTCCAGCCTCTCTGGAGCAGAGGGGTCACAGCAGACCCCTTCTGGAGAAGGACGTAGAGGCACTGAAACAGCCTAGTGATTCCTGTCAACCAAGAAAGGAACAGAATCCCAAAGTCACAGTAGCTTAGAGCTCCTCTTTTCCACTAATAATTGCTACTTCAGCTTCTATACCTCCACTCTACAGGTAGCCACGTTGATACAGGAACCCACTCCTGAAGGCAGGGATAACCTTTTCCATGGCCTGCGCATTTGGCAGTGATGTTACCAGGAACATCAGAACAAAGCTTTAGCAGGGAGAAGAAGCAAGATATCCAGCTTTAGTGAACTAAACTGGACTTACAGAGACTTTATTCCAACTAAGTAAAGATTCTTCAAGCCTCCACTCAGGCTCAGTCAGGCCTAAGCCTCCGAAGTGACTATCAGTTTCACTAACTGTCTCCACAAGACACTTCATATTTCACAGCTACCAAGTTCCAGCTTTTAGAAGGAGAAGATATTGCCCAAGTACCTCACTGCTATAAGACTTCCTGTTCCAGATTTTTGGTCACAGAAAACAATTCAAAGTCTTGAAAAATATTTTCCTAGTTTCTTACACCAGTCTGGGATGCCCATTTGGCCTGATCCTCCCAGTCACTTTAGCTGACCATTCAGTCACCACCTTTAGCACAACTGACAATGTTGTCAGGTCTATTATAATCTTCATATAAAGACAAAGCAACAGTAAGCATCAAATTCCTTGAATGTGATACAATGCCCCTCTTTATCTGTACACACCATCACATCCTTTTGAGCATCCAAGAGCACCAGGATTCCCACTCAGGGCACACACAGCCAAACTAAAGGTAGCCCCATGATCTGAGAGCTCTGTTCTAACCTGGGCCCAAACAGCAATGGTACTTAGTGCTGGCAAGTCTTGATCCCTTTGTGGCCCTCCCTCCCTTAAGCCATGATGGTAGGGCCAAGCAGGACCCAAAACCTCCTCCAACATGCCTTTGTCGTCACTCTAATCTGTGCAATGACAAATAGTGATTAATCTTGACGGGGAGCATCCAAGTGTCTGGCATGCTGTGGAGGGCAAGGGCAAGGCAGTCTCTGCTATGGGAGGTGATCCCTGGTCCACCTCTCTTGATAGTCCCAGAGAATTCACACTGCCCTGCTCCCTCCTCTTGAAAGGTGATAACAAAGGTGTGAGTTTCTCAGCCTGACTGGTTCATGGAGTTAAAACCCAGTGAACCTGACCAGATCAGTGATAAAGCCAGAGCACTGCTGAATTGGTCATTCTCTTGCTCTCTCTTTCTCTTGCCTGACCCCTCTTTTGCATGGTTCATAGAATCAGCAAAACTCCCTGACACAGAAACTGGAAGACACTCGATCTGTCGGTAACAATTTCCAGCGGCTTTGACTGGAACAGGCAGAGTGCAGGAAGAATAAAAAAAAGGGAAAGGGGGGGGGGGTGCGGAGAAAAATAATTCCTTCTGTCTCCTGTTCTTTTCATTTTTCCTTTGGTTGCCCCTCTTTCCTGGTGCAAGAATCTCCTTTCTTTTGTGTGCTTCTGGATATACAACAACAGTGCATGGGCTGATGGAGGTATTCCAACCCCAGCCACAAAACAGACTAATTCATCATAGAGTAAAGACTGTCTGCACACAGAAGGGTGGAAGGAACATTTCTTACTTTAAGGCCCTCACTGCTCTTGCAATATGGTAGTTCGCTGTCCAGGCCTGAGGTTGCCCACACTAACAGAGAGGCTTGGAACAGGTAGGAAGGTCAGTGGACAAGATGGGGCTGATGATGATTTATATCCACATGCTATTTATATTTTTTTAGATCAGCTGTGCTGGAAGGGGGAAAGCTTCCACTTTGTTCTGCAGAGCAAGATGTGGCCTAGGACCGTCAGGGTGCTTTTATCCACTAGATGACTGGCCCACTCTTAGATCTTTCCTGCTCTCGTCACTGTGGCTTCAAGTCTGATGCTTGGTAGGCTTCACAGACAATGGGGGAAAGGGGCATTCGGACTGAGGTTTCTGCAGCCCCTTCTGGGATATACAAACCTGACCCACAAAGTGATCACTCTGATCAGTGAGAATTGCAAGTAGTGGAATCTGTGTTGCATCTTCAGAGTTGTGTTTTCTTCATCTTCCTCTCCAACTGAAGAAATGTTTTTCAGAACAAGTGATCTTTTGAAGGAGGTATGCAAGATGATATGAAGGAGAACCCATCGCTCTGATGGGCCAATTGCCAAGAAACAACAGTATTGATTAGACAGGGCCTAATTTTTGTCACAATAAACCCAGACAATCATATTTTCATACAACCTGCACCATCAGATAAACACACACCTTTGGAATGTCTGTCCTTGAAAATAAGACCTTACATAACACAAGACATCTGTACAGAAGGAGGATGGGAGAGCACTGGAGGAGAAATAGAAGGGTTAACAAAACAGCAGAAATGCACAAAACATACTTGGCTACTAAATCACAGCAAGTCAGGTGTTTACATTTAGCCCAGGCACCACACATGAGATAGCAGCAGGACATGACATAAGGGTGATATCTACCATGAAGCTTTTTCCTTCAAAAGACAAAGCACATCTGGCTCAGAGCCCATACAATATTTCATGGCATAGATGAGACTGGGGACCATGAAACCAAGACACACTGATTTATTTTTAACTTTTGACCCAGATAGAAAATCAAAATAAAAGTTTTATTCCTTCCTCCATGATAGAAACATCATCAGTGTCTGTTTACAGCAGGAATTGGTCCCAAGGTTGAAGAGAAGGCTAAAGTCTAACCTTGGAAGTGATCGGTGCTCAGACTCTCCCTGAAGGCAGGAGTTTGCCTCCTTATCCAGCTCTTTGTTGTGCCAGGATCAAGCTTTCATGGTGCCTGGCCTCATAGGCTTTGAGTGTCACCGCACATCACCAAAAAGGAAACCCGACAGGTGAAGTTGCAACGGCCTTTCCTGTCTGAGACAGCTGGTCAGAACTGTGCCAAAGGCAGCTGCTTGTTCCCTTCTCAACAGGTAATTACAGCAGCTAGAAAACACCATTTGCCATGTTGCTTTTAATTCATATCAGCAGAACTGACAGTTCCAGCTACACTCACTCAGGGGCTGCAGGTAGAGATCTAGGAACGATGGAGCTGCTACAAGCCTTGACTGCAACAGGCTGAGAGGCTCCCAACTCAGCCCTCACTGTTGCCTCCCTTTGCTTTACCTTGACTTAGTCGGCCCCCTCTGCTCTGTGCCTGCTTCACAAACTGTTCAGCTATCTCTGGTCAGGATTTCACCCCCCACTGTGAAGGGAAGAGTGACCTTGTGCTCAAGACACTGCTGCTGCTCTCAGAAGATTGGGAGTTTAGGTGTGCCGCAAGATCCCTGACCATGCCAAGGAAACTGCAAAAGTTCCCCAGGCTTTGGTGGTTACTTATATTACTAGCCACAGAGCAACTACCACAACACCACTGATGGGCCAGGTGGTGTGTGGAAATTCTCCTGCTGCCAGTAAGGCTGCAGACCAGCTAAGTGCTCCAGAAACTGCTAACAGACTGTTTACATAGCAAAATCTGGGGCAGGAGGCATGAGAGGTGGATCTTGCACACCACAAGCTAGAAACACATGCTCTTCATTGCTGCGACTGGGGAGATCCCAGAAGTGGGATACAGACTGAACAGCACAATTAAATGAATACAAAGGGAGAGGTAAATCAGATACCTCATATTCTATGAGCTAGAAGGAGAAGGCTGAAACAGACCTCTGCTTGAGAAAAACAAAGTACCATCCTTGCAACCCTGGCAGCTGCATCCATTTAGACTGCATAGTCTCCAGAGCAGCTGTTGCCTCCTATCAGGCTTTGCATAGTACCTAGAACCACACACCTCCAGCTAAGATGGGGCCACCCGGCCATGAAAAGCAGCAATGAAACTACAACAGACAAACTCAATTCGTAGAACATCATTGAGGCAGTAACCACACACAGTAAGCTACAATTGTATCTAGTGCCTTTGAAAACAAGTCCTTTTTAAGTTTTGAATCGGCTCAAATTACTTGTAATCATACAGACTGATGAAAAACATGAATGACTAAAAACCTAGGGACTCTTATCCATGGAAAATCAGGGCAGGAAAAGGAAGCAAATCCAAGACTTCTCAGTACAGCTGCACCCTCTTGCAAGCCATCATGCAATGAATGCTTTAAGACTCTGTCCACCACAACCACACCAATTTCAGACTTACACCAGCATGGCAGTTTGAAGTGAACAGTCAAGTAGCTGGACACCAAGGATAAATAAGATTTCTCCTAATCCTGCTTTCACAGCAGGATACTAGAAAATTTAGCTGACCTCTGTTAAATAAGCTCAATGTGTCCCTTGAGAGATGGTGAATTGCTGTGAGTGAGCAAAGAATGTCTGCCCCAGGCCACAGCCTGTACAGGGAGGGGTTTTTTTTCTGAATAAGAGGCTGCAATCTACCCTCTTCCCTAAGCAACGTTTCGTTTATGTGCAGGGGAATAGGCCACCCCAACTTACTGCAAAGCAAGCTGGTTGTGCCCTATCTGCAAAACAACTCAACAGCACAGAAGACATTCTGCACCATGCAGATTTTGAGATGGGGCACTAGGAATTCTCACCGAGGCAGATGAGCTGCCAACAGAGCACGTCTTGCCCTAAGATGTCACTGACACTGCTGCCCATTTCCCTGCTCATACTCTTGCCCTCTGGACTGCCAGTACATGCACCTGTGCAGACCTTCAGGAGGATGAGGACAGGCAAGATTTTCGAGACAAGCCCATCACTGACTTTAATGTTGCAAGGTCCTGTTACTGATATACTATGAATCCACTGCCACAACATGAACCAAGATTGTACCATAGCCAGATGCAGCCAGGTTAAATTTCATTGCTACACAGCACATTTCCTCTGGGAAATTTAAAACCTTCAAAAACACCTGTCCACCTGTTCCAGCTTGACTAGCTGGAATTTAGGCCACCTCATCTGACTGGCTGAGGTAGCAGACGAGAAAACAGAGCTACATGAGGCTTTTTCATCCATGTTCTGGCTGAGGTGGATTTGATGAGACACAGAGGTCATACAGGGTGACATCAGCTGACACATTAACATGCAGGAAATGCAGACTATTTCCTTTCCAGTCATAATAGGACAGAAAAGAGTATTACAAAGCTGCATCCAGGGTCTTTCATTCCGCATCTAAACAGCTGATGCAGAAAACTGATCTAGGCTAACCCCTTCAGAGTGAACTGAGCTAGGAAACTCCCATCTTGTCCAGAACTACATTTCTGCATATCCACAATTGCTCCAGGTGCCACTACTACTTACTTTTACAGTATCAAGTGCTGAGAAGGAGTGGGCAGGAGAGAAGTGGGATTAGAATTTGCTGGGCTTTTTGTTGGGTTTTTTCGGTTTCTTTCAGTTTTTTTGTTCTTATGCTGTAAGCAACCCTTGGTTATCTGTTTTGCCTCCTCATTGCAAATTAAAAAAATAAATAAATCAATCTGTTTCAGGTTGGTTTGAGCTCCCTTTGCTTTTCTCTCCCCCTGCTACTTCCTCCCAACTCTGACCTCTCAAGAGTTCTGAACTGAAACAGATCACAGGTTCTAGTGTCCATAAAAACAGGAACATTTTTAAATTAATTTTGAAGCCTATTTCAACTACTCTGTTAGGGTGGGGGGGTAGGGAAACAGGATCATTCATCGTGGCTGAGCAGCACAATTCCATTTTGCAGGCTCTGAAATGAGACACTCACTGATGATGAAGTAAAAAAAAAAAAAAAGGAAAAGCTTCTCTGTGTCATTTTTCTCCTTTTCCCTACACCAAGTCTTTCTTTTTTCCCCTCTCCCCACCCTGAAGACGAAGGGGGGAAGAGAAGCAGAAAGCTTAGTGTCTCAGGGGAAACCCACACCTCTCAATATTCAGAATACTGAATACAAAATGTCAGAGGAGTTATCAATCTTACTTTGATGGCACAAGGAGCTTCATTTGTTCACGAAGGATGTGAAAGGGCCCTTCCAGAGCCATTCACTGACTTTTCAAAACACATTTCACCACTGGAGGTTTGTGATTGCTTATCCTACACAGTGTCCAGGCAGGAAGGGGAGCCACATCTAGTCCTGCCAATCTGACCTAAGCAGCAAGGGAGGTGCAGACAAGTAGAAGCACATACAATGGTAGTGGTGCTGTGCAGAGCAGCAGCATGAGGTGAGGGCCAGTTCTTAGATGGTGGAAAGTCACACATAGGCTGCTTCAACTGGCCCAAAACATACAATGATGCAGCCCAAAACACCTAACGGAGTTAAGCAAAATCTCTGCCGACACCAATGACCCAATGACTACAGCAGCTGTGAAACCAACTGAGCCTAATCCTTTCCCTCAACTTGTAGGCTCATCCCTCATCACCACCATTATATCAACACTCTTCCTCACCTCCTGTGCAATCCCAGTGCACACCGAGAGAAGCCCCAGCAAGGACCAGAGAGCAGCCTAGTTCTGAGATATGCTGAACAGCCTCAATTCAAAAATCACATACTACACACAGCAGTATGAAGTACTGGGTCCTAGTTGACATTAGAGCAGAGGAAGAGCTGGGATTAGGCTCCAATGAATGTTGGAAAAGAATACTGGTAGGGTAGCTTCTGAAAGACAGAAAAAATATATACATACACACACTGTTAGTATTACCAAAGTTTCCAGGTGAAAAACAAGTCAGCCATATGACAAGCAAAGACAGGGGGCAGGACTGCTCATTGGTGAAGAAAGATAACACTGTTATGGGCCACAGGCTGCAGGTTATATATTCTGATCTGTGTGGTTCTCTGGCTCCTCGTCAATCCCACAGTTCAGGAAGTCGACATTTCTAACTCTCATCTATTCTCCATATCATGCGATCCACAGCCTTCAAGTTTGCACACAGTCCCCCCTTACAGGCAGCCAGAAGGGACAGGTCTCAGCCTTCCCTTAATTCATCTCTCCTACTCCTCCTCAGTTTGGTTTTATTTAGGGCTGAACCAGATAGCATGTGACTCTGTCTCTTTACTTGCTAGTAACTACTATGAATTGCAGATAAATCAGGTATGTGTAGGCTCCAGTGACCAACAAGAGATCTCACAAGTGTTGCGCTCTGACCAACATTTTTCAAGCCTTGAAAATAGAGTTTTGATTCCTGCTTGTACATTCTCTACTACTAAGAATGTTCTGCTGCTCAAAAGTTAGTATAAGCAACACACCTATTCAAGGGGTGCAATAGAAACCTGGACACCCCACAACATTCAATGCCCACCTTTGCATTTAAGAACAAGCTGGTGAAGATAAGTAAATCTCCCTTAATTCCTAGGGAGTTACACTGATTTAAGCTAACCAAAGGTTCAGACCCCAACTTTTGCACAGCAATTTTGGAAATGATGGATTGCTGCTGTTTCCTGCAAAGCCAACACAGGGAAATGAGGTGCTGCTGTTTATGATAGACCACTATGCATAAAAAAAATCTCATGGTCTCAAACATGACCTTTCCATCAGAGGTCACCAAAAGGTCATCAGTGTTTTCATCAGATATCAACGAACTCAAAACAAGGCACAGGTCACACATTTCCTTGTGTGAGTCAGTCACCCTGAGCCCACGGCCACCAGTTAGAAGAAAGAAAGATCGCCTGAGATCCTGAATTAGATTTCTGCTCTTGGCTCAGATCTTTCTCCAAAATATGCCTACTGAGTGATTACAGGAATGATACACCTAGTTCAGCACTACAGGAGGGCGTCCTAGGGACAAGAGGGCTGTACTGCAACAGCATAAATCAATGTGGCTCAGTGTGGTTCTACCAACACCTCCACTCAGCTTATGGACCTGCTCCAGCACATTTACCCAAAGGATTTCTTTGGCTGCCGTCTGATGTCAGCACAGGAAAGACAATGAAGAGATGAAAGAATAATACAGACATAAGGGTGACTATTTTCCAGAAAGGAAACACTTGCTCTAGCTGTCAATGATTTACAGGGTCATATTGCTCATTGCTGACATATTTTATTGTCATTATTTATCACATTCACTACTGGAGACCTAAGGAGCCCCTCACAGGAACTTAGGCCATGTAGTGCAAGGTGCTGGACAAATACTGAAAGCTGTCAGTGGGTAAAGGCACCAGAGTCCTGCCAGTTGCTGCCACTGCAGAAGATACTGCAGATTCACAGCAGGACATAAAAGAGGCAGTAGGGGGAAGATGGCAGGTGTCCAGAGAGCCAGAATATTTCTCAGCTCAGCACAGAACAAAGATTCTCTTCACTCCATCAAGTTTACAGAGTTAAGTTCACAAATGTTAAATGCTTGCATCATTTTTAACATTTTCTTACTGGCCACAAGACTGTTAAAATGCAGAGAAACTGCCTGGACAGTCAGAACCCCAAACAGGAGATTACCCAATAATAATTACTATTGGCATTATTACTATAGATTTATACAGGCTGCCTCTGTCAAGAGAGACATTGTATTCTCCCTGTGAAACAACATTTGCTTTGTTCTTCACAGAAGAATTAGAGGCTTTATAGGCAAAAATATACTGGCAAGCTACTCCAAAAGCACTCTGAGTGAAGGCAGAGGTCTACATCAAATACGTACATTTGCACCTGCTTAGTCTGTGATCACTTTTGGAGTGGTGTAAATCAGGAACAATGTTCCAGAAATCAATGCACCGGACACTCCACTAATACAAATCAGTGCAGTTCATTGACTTTGTATAAACAACCCACAGACATGATACAGGCAAGAGAGTGCAAGTGCAGTCAGACCCTGTCCAAGATCCCCCTGTGTCCATATGCTGTTATTCATTACAAAGTATGATCTCAGTGCCTAGGGGCTCCTAGGAAGGCCAAAGTCCTCACTCCACTACATTCTGCACTGATCTGTAATGACATACAGCACCTGCTTCAAAAATTTGCAATGAAAGGAGAGTGAGACCAGGTATAATCTGGATACATTCTCAGATGATGAAAATACTGCCAAGTATTATAATTATATGGTAAGCCCATGCAAACCCACAATTTTCTTTAAGCCTCAGCTCCCAGTCCAGCAAATTGATGAAGTCTTGTAGAGAAAGGCTTCCCTTTTGCCTAAAGAAGCCTCCCAACTCAGAACTTTAGTCTGGCCTTTCCACCCATTTCTGGTTTCCAGCTGTATTTTCAGTGCACAGCACATTAGCCACTGGCTGAGTTGGCTCTCAATCCTATTTATGCTAAATCAGCCTAGAAGGAACTAGAAATCAAAGAACAAAACAACAGGAAGCAAAGGCTGGGTAGCAAAATGCCACTACAACCCTTGTGAGTCAAAACTGACGCAAACTTCTCAGACTAAGTTTTCCACGTGCTTGAACTTGAGTCAGAATTACCAACTCGACGTGCACATCTATTTTACTTACTTAAATTCAGATCTAAAGAAATAATTTATCTCTGTCAAGAAAAAAAACCCCTGAAATAGCACATACACTAAGAAAGAAAAACATACCACTGCTCCAAGACAGCAATGTGGGAGCTATGCAGAGCTGGCAGTCATAACCCTTGTGAGATACAGTGTGGCTCCTCACTGCTCTGGTGTGTTCTTGGCTGTTATTTAACTGTGTTATTTTAGTTAAAATGAGTAACCCAAGTTTCCCAAAGAGCAACTGATGCTATTGCCCATATATACAAATATTAACCAAAAAAGAAACACAGGATAAGAGGCTAAAGACACACAGAAGAGGAGGCTGTGCTGCCCCTCTAGATAGCACGGCACCTGGAGTCCAGGTGGAAGGATAGGCATCGCTGTTAGCAGTCAGCCTAAAGGCCTCTCTGAAGTATAATATCTTTCCTGGACCTTGCTACAGGTCCTAGAGATACCTACAACTCTGCCAAGCTGCGCATCAAAGAAGGATGTCACTGGGAGACAGCTTCAGGGCCATGTGCTGCAGTGCCTGTAGAAGGATTCTCCAGGATCTCTCTGCACCTCTGTGACTCTTACAACACAGAAGTACATACTGGATGAGACAGGAAGCGACCTCTGGAGATTGTCTAGACCAAACCTCAAAGATGAGGTTGCTTCAGGCTATGTCCAGTTAGGTTTTAAATGTTTCCAAGGATGGAGAATCTACAGCTTCTCTAGAAAACCTGTTCGGTGTTTGACTACCCTATAAAAAAATCACTGGTACATGGCTCATATGTGGAGATATTCAGCCACCTCCTAACACAATTTCTCTGCCATGTCAGAAATTAAATGGAATAACTCCACTGTCCCAAGTCAGCATGTTACTGGTATTGTAACAAACCTACTGCAATAGTATTTGGAGCCCAGCTGGAGCTCGAGGCCCCCTGTGCTACATCTGTCACACCATGAACAGACAAGACAGAGAAAAAAAATGAGGAAACAGGATGAAAAGAGGTGGCATAGTTCAGTTTAGCTCACAACAGGCAGGACTAAAACCAGGGTCTCTGAATTCTTTTCACTTCACAGCAGCAGGAGAACCATGCTGAAAAAAAGCACCTGTGTTCCACTTTGCCACCAACACTGATGACATTTTTCATAGTAAGTACAAGCTGTTACAAGTTTAGCCTTTACCTTTTCCTGTTGAGAGAGCTGAAAAGGAAGGGCTTTCTACATGACAGTTCCTTATCTGAGTATTCCTTGCGCAAGCTTAGGTGCCTATTGCAGTGATTCACCCTCAGAAGAGCTTTAATTACTATGTAAGACATATGAGATCACTAAAGTTACCTGTTCCTACTACTGCAGCACAGATTAAGCATGGTAATGGCAAAGAGCCACAAACCAGGAATTTTCAGATGTGTCACACATCTACAGGACTCTGAGGGTCATAGGTTTCCTTCTCATTAAAACTTCCAAGTGCAAACACACCCCCTCTGTACTATGGTCTGTGACCTCCTTCACAGGGCTATGTAGCTTCTCCATCCAGGGAGGGGATACACTTACCCTGAGAGTCATCGCATTTCCCATTTGTTACCTTCTGCCAACACTTTTCTGGTTAAACACAAAGCAGAGGGGAAGTTAAAGAGCAGCAACAGCTGCTCCGGTGTCTTCCCCAGATGTTCAGCTATGTTCAGCCCGTTAAGGGTTTGAGAAATCATTCATCAGCAAAGGTTTTGCTGCCTTGCAGGCTTATCTCTGAAACAACATGGGACTTATAGAACTTGCTCTCACCCTGCCATACTTAGCACTTAGAAACACCTTGTTATTTCTTCACCTGTCCCACTCTTCTCTCTTTGTGTTGTAGAAAGTATTTAGTGCTGTGACAGAGATGCAAAGAGGCACCCATCCAGTTAAGACTGCCTGCATGCACTCACAGAAGTCAACCTGAATAAAAAAAGGTCACCCAGGTTTTTCTGGGTCCTGTACTGCAGCACACATCCCTGCTAGAGTGCTGTCTTCTGCAGATTATCATTCAATTACTGTTATGATTCTCTGTTACTGGGATTGATTGCAGAGGTCAGTAAAAGGGAGAATTATAACGAGCATTAATGTTGAGATCAGGGTATGGTTGAGATCAGTGTGGAGCAGAGTGGCACACGTCCAAAGTTATAGCAGGTCAAATTACAACGGCAAGGGGCAGTTTAAGCAGGCCAATGTTAGGACCTCTTAACACCAGGTATCAAGGACTTCGAACTGAACCACAGTGACAAGAGCTAATTGCCAGAGGGATGCAGCCAGGAACAATTAAAACCGTTAACTGCCAATTAAAATGACAGGGCCAGTATCAGGGCCACTACAAAGATCAATTATGGGATTGCACTGAAGGCTCACAAGCAGATAAGAACAAAGCCCACCTGCAGCCACAGGTGAACTCAGAGAACACGGAGAAACTCAGATGAGGAGCTTCCAAAAGTTGGAGAAGGCTTTTTTGGCTTGAAGTAGCTGGAGGACAAGAGGGACATTCTCTCCCAGCCTGCACAATGGAGGTTCAATGCAGTCCAGAAAAAAGGCTGGAGTTTCAACCTGGAGGCCTTCAATGTTGGTAGGAATGCAGTAACGTTTGACTTACGTTCTCTTTCATGTTAACAGTCTCATAGTTGTAAGGAACTACCAAGAGGAGCAAAAGACAGCTGCATTTACAAAGGGCTCACTGAAAAAGAGAACAGAACACAACTCTGTAAGCTATAGGAACCAGCCAGGTGTGAAATCCAGGCCTCCCATACTGCTTCTTTGCTAGCGTTAACACTAGTGAAACCAGGCTCAGAGGTTTTAAGTTCAGCCTTGCTCTCTCCATGCTTAATTACCTGTCCATCCATAAGCACATTATGGAGTGTATGAAAGGGCTTTTCAGACCTCTGCAAACTCTTCACCTGTTTCAGAGCAACAGACAGAGCTTTATGAATAACCTTAGAGGTTTTCCCCTCTGTTTGCAGAGCTTACACATCGCTTTTAGGACCTGATCCACCTTCTCAGCTCACATACTCTCTCATCCACTTCGAAGGCATCTAGCCACAAATACAGCACAACTGGGGCAGTGATACAGAAATATCATCTCTCCTTTTCCCTCCACAGCTATCTAGGCGAGTAGTGAGGTCAAAAGCATAAGGCTGGCATGTAGAGAAGACATGCTGGGCTGGAGGAACACGTGTAGATTTCCCTGGAACCTGAACTTTGGTTTATTCAAAGAAGACACCCAGGATCAGACATGTTCCCTCCAACTGCAAAACTCGATTCCAGGTTTGCTCTCTCCTGGTATCAACTCCTCAATACCCAGATGACACCAGCTTGAAACAAAATTGCTAAATGCCCATAGAAACTGACCATAGCCACCTTTGGAGCAGGACACATGCTGGGCAGAATCCTTCACGCATAGAGGAGACAATGATCCTCTGCATGCCAACCCTAGAAATATCATACTACAGTCCTGACTACCAAATACCATAGAGGCTGCCCAGATTTCTTTGTAGCTGCAAGACCCATAACAATTAAATCAGCTGCAACCTCACAGCGCACCTGCCCCTGCAGCATAACCCAGATGACACCAAAAGCCCAACTCCAAAAGCCTGGCTTCCCTATCCAAGCACCTATCCTTATACTGCCCAGCTCCCAAGGCATGCTGTAGCACCCGTTGCCCAGGCTGGCAAATGATGACCCTTTTAGCAGCTGGACAAGATCCCCTGAATCCTGTGCCTTGCAGAGGCACTCAGTCAGAACTGCACTATCTTCACAGCTCACCTCCAAGATGCTGCTGTAAATCCAAAGAGACATCATCTTACCTGCCAGTGTTACCTCTTTGACTGCCAGCAACGGCAAAGGGACTGGTGAAAAATGCTGTAAATTAATTAACATCAGACCTCTTGTAGCTGTTTGTTACTGTAAACAAACATTTTAATATGCAGTAATTAATTAAATCTGCCATGCTGTCCCCCTCCTCCCATTGATCTTTCTTCAGCTTTTCTTCTGCTCTGCCTCATCTTTTTCGCTTGGTGAAACAGATCACTTGCAAACAGAGACACTGCTTTCCCAGTGGTCCAACAGCAGCGACCCACTTCAAAGAGATCACTTTCCTCCTCTTAATCAAATGCTGGTTCCTTGGTTTTTTGCCCACACATTTTGGGCTTTTTTCTCCTGTGCACATTCTTTTCTCCCTCTGACACATGCTTCCCATTTATCAAATGCAAATATAACACTGATTTTTTTTGGTAAAAATCTAACCAACACTACAACACTTAACAGTTGTTCCTCAAACAAAACAAATTAATTACATCAGATGACATATCTTATCATCATCCACTTTCCTTCAGCAGGATCTTTCCAGCCCCATCCTACTACAGTTCAGCTTTTTTAGTCTCTCAGCAATAAACTGAGCCTTCAGTTTTCTCTTAAGCTGCAGGCAAGCTGTACCAGGCACTGCTCAGACAAAACACACCTCCCAGCTAAGGTTTCCTGTTACCTCCAGTTCATATTTGACAGCCCATTACCAGTCCTACAGCAGTACTGCATTATGCTTTACCTTTCTCTCATATCTATATGCTAACAGAATCCAATAAAAGCACTGCAGTTACAACTAGTAGAAAGGACAAGCCCAGCACTCTAGTCCATGTTAAAAAGCATCAAGGAACAGGAAGAGCAGGGCTGCTCCACGGCAGCGTAAGCCAAGAACCAAAGGCAACCACAGTAGAGGCAATACTCATCAGCCAGAGTGCAGTTTCACAATGTCTAAACAGAATTGCCAGAACAAGATCCATTAGCATCCCTGGACAATGACAAGGTGTTGAAATTTGGTTCATAGTCCTTCTAGGGAGCCCAGTCAGGAGCAGCATGAGACGGTGCTATCAACAGGACTGGAAGAAAAAGCTAAATCTGAGTAAAAATCCCTCCACAAGACAGAACTGAAGATAGATGTGCCAAAACCGTAGACTAACCAAGAAGGGAAAGGAGAGGCCTTAAATGAAATGAAAACTCCCAGGTGAATGGGCAGAGAGGGGGGTGGGTCTCAGGTGAAGCTTGTCAGGCCAATTAGCTTTCACAGCCCTGCCTACAGCTTCCCCACCCTCATCAAGGTGTGTCTTAATACCTTACAAAGATCTGGGTAGTAGCTGTGAAACAACCTGGTTGCTGTGGGGCTATTTCTGTGGGACACAGAGCCAAGGCTGCAAGATGGCATGGGAGACTTGAAGCTAGATCACACCTATGGCAGAGACATGGAAATGGAATAGGGATGTGATGTGGAGGACCCTAAGAACATTTAGACAAGTTCCCTTTCCCACTTTCACAGCATATATCCATTTGAACTGCACCCTGCCCAGTCTAGGTTCCATTTGGCATTTTCACCTTCTCATTTCCATGCACCAAAAATTATGGCAATATTTGAATGGCAGGAATGGCTGGCTTTGTTGGATGAAGACTGGGATTTCAGGGTGTTTCTGCATGTGCATAAAGATGGAGGTGAGCATAAGAGAAAGAATTTGAGTATAGGTACACTTATAAATATCACAGCAATACATGCTGTTTGTGGAATGGTTGTTCTCATTGACAGGTTGTCTAATAAGGTTGATAGGTTGTCCTACGGTTGTCTCACACCTTTGAAATTGTAGACTTCACCAGTAAAGCTGGCTCCAGTGAAGACAACCAGAGTTGTGAGTACCCAGCCCTTCTAAGGAGCAGGCCCTGCATTTGCAGTTTTATTATCCATTTTTCTTTTAATATCCTGCACACTTGAGAAACCCTGTGTGAGAGTCAGAATGAGAGGGGGAGAAAGAGAGAAGGAGAGAGCAAGCTTGTCATGCCCATAAAAGGGACAGATTCTGATTAGCTGAAGTTATAAAAATGATTTATACTTGCAAACATTATTTCTACTTGTATTGTTTGCCTGCAAGCATTAACATCACATCATGGACTCTGTAGCCAGACTCAGTCATCCCTTGAGACAGGACAGATGGCTAATGTCCCCTTCCCATCAAAGAAACCCCCAATGCAGAACTGGGGTGACCAGAAGAAAGACTTTGCTCTGTTTCTTGGCACTTCCAAGCCTCACGGGAACACTCATCCTTGTGCAGCCAGAACAGAGTCCCAGGCACCAAGAAGAGCAATCCTAATGTCAGCTGCTTCTCCTCTCTGCTTGGCGTTTCCTGAGCAGGAGAAGCATGCTGAGTCTTGCCTATATTGTGCACTTTCCCCGCCTCCTGCCAGCCCAGAACTGGGTTTATTTCCTCATCCGTGATTATTGTAAAGAGGAGCAGAATGAAATGCAGATGCAAACCATGCTCGTAAGAATTTCCTCTCTCTCTCTCCCCCATCTGCCAGAGAATAGATTTTAATCTTTAATCCATGAGCAATCAGCGAACACTAGCGAATTGCAAATTACAGATGTTTTACTGTCTTTGGCATTTTTAGCTTCCTCGCTTCCCCACTGCCACTCAGTGTCTTTCTCACATCCTCCCCTCTTCTGCATTCATCGAATGCCACGTGCCATCACCAAAACCATATGACACTGTCATCATTTGGTAATTAAACCTTTACTCACTTTAAATACGCAAAGCTGGCTGGGGTAAGCAGAACTTAACCCTTTCCTGACAAGCTCTGTACATATCTGCAATGAAGAGAAGTGGGGGGTGGTGGACAGAACAGTAAGTGAGGGAAAGCCCAAAGTCTGAAATCATGTCTAAGTGCTGATGGCTTTCCTTGAAAGCATCAATGCTCCCAGAGAAGTCAAAAGAGATGGCAAAGGTCTCTTCTTGCTTCTATTTACCTTGTTGTCTGGGCTGCGTGGTACCACTGACAGAGAAGAGCAGAAAAGACTGAGTTTGTTAAACAAACCCCAGAAAGTGCTGGAAGACACTAGATCCTGATAAAGATCATCTCCAAGAACTGCTCACTGCCACTTTAACCCTGCACCACACTTTTGTATTAAGCAATTACAGACTCAGCCTTGGACTAGCCCCGGCTGCTTCAGATTGTTTATCTGAACCTGTCTCAGTATGAGGTCCTTGGTTTGACTCTTTGCCGCCCAAACGGAGTCCTCCAAAGAATCAAGTGCAAGGGCAATAGGCATCAGATGTAGGGACAACACCTCAGGAGGTGAGGAAAGTAGGTTTGTAACTACCTTTCCTTTCTCCTTAACCCCCCACTGAGGTCAGTACAGCTGGGGCCTCATGTGTACATCATCCAACTTAGCTCCTGGGAGTATATTTCAGCTGCAAAGGACAAGGATGAACTTTTAAACTGCCTCAGTTGCATGCTTATAGAAAAAAAGACTAAGCATGGTACAAAATGCCTTCAGCAAGAGCTGCTGTAGTGGCATGGGTCTGAGGGTGACAGAGCACTGGAACAGACTGGCCAGAGAGGTTGTGGAGTCTCCTTCTGTGGAGATATTCAAAACCCGTCTGGATGCGCTTCTGTGTGACCTGGTCTAGGGAATCCTGCTGTGGCAGGGGGGTTGGACTAGATGATCTATCGAGGTCCCTTCCAGCTCCTAATATTCTGTGATGCTGTGATTCTTGTCTTAGGGTGGCTTCCAGCAGGGGTCACAGCAGGGTCCAAGACACAAGACAGCACTCATCCCTACCAGTCTGTTAACGATCTGAATTCCCAGCAGAGGTTACACAGCTATTCTTTATCAAAGGAGTCCAAGGTAAAACAGAGATGGAAAGAGTGAAACATGTTAAGGAAAAGGGAGGGAGGGATAAAGGTGGCTGTAATTATTTTGCCATAGATTGGCAGGGCTTGCTTTTCCTGTAAGAAGACTGCACCATTTGGGGAAACATAAATAACAGTTGACAAGAGACAGCACTGCAGAGACAGGCAGTAATTGTTTCACCTCCCTCTGTGCCCTGTCCACTGTAGGCTCCCAAGGAACTACCTTTGTATCTTAGCTCGAGGCAGCAGCTCAGGGCCCCTCTGGACCAGGAACAGCAAGAGCCTTAATCATTTTCTACAAGTTTGTCAATTTAACAAGTGTTTGCCCAAGGGGCATCTGTCTTCCTGCCTTCCTTTATTCCTCTCTCTGCTTGTTTGTTTGTGAGCTGGTGCATTCTGGCTGCTATCACCAGCACACCAGCTTCACACAAGTCTGGCTCTAAGCAGGATGCAGCCATCACTGGAAGCAATGTGGTTAGCCCCAGTTTCAGAGGTTACTAACTGGTATCCTCTACTCTTTCTGCCTTAATTTCTTTTTTTCCTCCATCCCTCCTTCATGTATGTGTGGGCTGCTACAATCACAGAAACAGTGATCCTTCCCTCCTTCCCTAGCTGTCTCTTTGCACCTTGCACTGGAAACTGAGTTTACCTTAACAGCAGCTGGAGTTGAATTCATCAGAAGGCAGAGCACTGGCTATCCTTGTAAATGCTGCCTTTCAGTCAAGTCCCCACAAGACCTGGGACAGCACCAGGGAGCTCTGGTTCATCAAGACCTTTTGGAGCAGTATCCTGCTGGTGGGTGTCTCAGCTGAAAGCACGTGCATGTTGGGCAAGGAGGAGTAGGAAGTTAGGATTGAAGACCAACTGCTGATGGCAAGGGGCCATGCCCCTCTCCCCGTGCCACAGCCGCAGGCCCTCTCAGAGTGTGAAAGACTGAAGCATAGAACTTGGGAATTTCACAGTACTTCAGACCACTAAAAAACAGGTCCTGAATCTGCTCTATTTTCTCGCTTTCCTTTAAATGCAGTATCAATAAAAAGTTTACATAACAAAGGATTGAAGTGCCTGATTTGAAATGTATTCTTTTGTTTCAGGTTTCTCAGGGCAGGGTTACTTTCACAGATGCTGTTGCAGTTAGCCATAACCCTCAGTATCAGTGTAAGTTAGCATTAGACCAACTCAGCATTATCTCATGACAACTATTTATTCCCTCTCACATTACTCTGAGCTTCTGTTCTCAGAAGAGTAGTGTAGGGCTATCGGTTGGACTAGATGATCTTGAGGGTCCTTTCCAACCGTAATGATTCTGTGATTCTGTGATTCTGTAACTTTAGTGCCTACAATTCCCAAGCCTTGGCCATAATCCTAGCCCAAACCCCAGGCTTGACGGACAAGTCGTCCATCCCTACAGTACAGTAAAATGTAGGACTCGGAAGGCCAGAGGCACCAGATCTCTTACACACTGTAAAGATTCAGTAGGTTCTGGTAAAAAGTAGGACTGTTCAGTCTTTACATTCTGGCCCCAAACCAAGTGATAGCCAGAATTTTCATCCCTGCAGCAAGAAAAAACAGAGGCATTGGCCCTGGCCACAACCAGGCATCTCTCTAAGTATGATGACCCTATAAAACATGGATTTTGACTTCCTCAACCTAGAACTTCACTTGAATTATAATGGACAGACCATCCTTACAGTAAAGAGAAACTTAAGACAGCAGCTGTAAGAGCCCTGTAGTGTCCAGCTAAACTTAGTTCTAGTAATTTGGATTGAGATGATTCCCCATCCTATATTTAGGGCTTTAATAAGATTTTTATTCTAGTTTGGCTATCACAGAATCACAGAATGTTAGGAGTTGGAAGGGACCCTGAAAGGTCATCTAGTCCAACCCCCCTGCCACAGCAGGATTCCCTAGACCAGGTCACACAGAAGCTCATCCAGACAGGTTTTGAATACCTCCATAGAAGGAGACTCCACAACCTCTCTGGCCAGTCTGTTCCAGTGCTCTCTGGCACCTGAACTGGGAAAAAATTCCTACATGCATTCACACAGAATCTCCTATGCTTCAGCTTACAGCCATTGCCCCTTGTCCTGCCACTGGGCTTCACTAAGAAGAGCCTAAACCCATCCCCCTGACACCCACCCTTCACATATTTATAAGCATATGGGTCTACAAAGATTGAAGTTTCTAGCTTAATGCCCCATAGTGCTGGGTCATTTCTCCTCAGAAGAAGGCTGTATTTGATTGGCAGTATTACAATACTTTTTCCTGAATTACTTGTAAGGATTTCAATGTTCTGGTATTTCATCACCAAGACTTTTTTGTAGGTCCCTTCACAGCATCTTCAAGTCAGTTATTGCTATCTTAAAGACAGGGTACTAACATAAAATAAACTCACCTGACATCTCCTACAACATTGAGCTAAGCCACCAATGGGATCCAAACCTCCTGCATGTGCCTATCCTAGATTTGAGCCAAGCCTAAATATTAAATATGTGACCAAATGATGAAAGTGTTTATAGAAGTCATTAAAGGAGCAGGAGAACAGTTCTGGCATTCACACCCCTGTGAGATGACGCAGGGAAGAAAGGACTGACTGAAAAATACAGTTGTGTTCCAGACATGGCTTCTATTATGGAGCTGGGTGGAAAAAGCTCAGGCAACATGACATTACTGCAGGCAGTAGCAAAAATGCCACAAAACCTTCCTGCCACTGTCAGTGTTTTGAGGGTTTTTTTACAGTGAAGCTCGCCTTGGACTTCGTCCTTAGGTCAATCTCTCATTGATTACAAGGGAAGACTTGCCTGGACCATGATCCATTTAGGAAAGGCAAGGAAAAGAACATCCACTTAGCCACTTGGATTCACAGCAGACAGCTTACATCTCACAGAAACCATATAAGAAGCAAAAAGTCTCAAGTCCAATGGAAAATCATCCAGGATACTCATTTGTTGGTTTTTCTTGATCTTTGAGACAGTAAAGAAATGCTCTGCAAGAGCCAGAAGTACCACAGCAGCTACTGTTGGGATTGTCATCTCTGAGAAGGTGTCAGTGTGAATAAGAACGGACCACAGATTCCAGTGTTTCATTTCAGCTACAGGAAATCAACAGCTGACAGCAGAATTTGTCTCTGCAAGTTGCCTTGTGCTCTCTCCATGCTTGAAACTGCATCACAAACTCTCCAAAACTTGCTGCCCCTAGGCCTTTCACACACCAGCAGTGGTTTATAATCTCAGTCTCCTCACCATTGGCAGTCAAGTCTTTAAGAAAAATGGGTGCAAAACCAAGGAAATGTGTGTCCTTATAAATCACTGTTGGGGCTGACAGAGGGGAAACAGGTCTGACACCATATCCGGATGCAGTGGGGAGTGAGAACAGGAAAGACCACTTCCCAAACAGTAAACAAGGCCCCAGAGCAGAGACCGAAGTGACTCAGATGCAATCAGAGAAGCTAGAGTATGTTTACAGGTTCCCTACAATCTGACACAAAGATGGACAGGACCAAAGCAGACATACTGGCATATTTTCCACCTGCCACTGATCAAGAGAACTCTCTTCTGCCTTCCCCACCCAGTTCTTGGTGATGAACATCTTCCTGGGTCATCTATAATTGTGATGGGTTTAAGAAGAGATGAGCAAACCACAATACATGGACCATTTGCCAAGTCCCATTAAGAGGCTAGACAGGCAGAAATACATCCACCCTTTACATCAATTTCAACTCCTCCTTCAGCAGCTATGGCCACAGTTTGCTGGGTGCCAGAGTCAGAGCAATGTTTTCCTCTGTGGCCTTCCTCTCCCCATGCCACTGCTATTAGTGACCCCAGGTAGGACAGAACAGGGATGGTGTATGCACTTGCTCAACACTGACCGTGAAACTCCTAGCACTGTGGAACTAACAGGGAGATCAGTGAGGAGTTTCTAGGAAACAGATCTGATTATCCCTACTTAGTCCTTCGCATCTCCCTTCTGCAGCTTTGTTTGACCCACTGACACATCTCCCTCAGGCCTTCTGCAGCTCTTCAGTTCATCTAACCTAGGTGTTTTGATGGCACACAGCCAGTCTGTAAGTCCAGACTGCTCCATAGAGCAATCTGAATCTTAGGTCAGATGAACTACATCTCTAGCTCTGCTGACTATAGAGGGAGCCTTAAATATCCATTCTAGGTGAAGAGATTCAACAAGATATTTTGCCAGGGTTGGGGCAAGAGCTGAGGTTGGGCACGCAGAATAAAAAGGAGGACTGGAAGCAAAAACTCCAGAACAAAAGGACTCAGTACTTAGGGGAATAGATGATGATGCAAGAGGAGAGGTGAAACCAAAATAACAGTAACAAACTTTAGAAAGTCAGTAACTGACACACACCAGTCACATTGCTGAGATTTCACTCTGTATCCATACCCTCTCCTCCGGCACACAAAATGATTAAGTAGAATAATGCAGCTGCCTCTTATCATGCTGACTGATACCACGGAGCAGTTTGCACTATGAACCACAAAGGGAGATGAAGACACTGGGATATAGCATGGACATGCAGCCCAGATGACTGCCATAGAAACAACTTGGCTAGCCTGGCTCCATCAGGAGGAATACCTGCCCTAGGCCACCAACCCAGCTGGGAGACCACACTGTTGAAGAGAACAGGAGCCCGTTTCCAGACCACTTCTTCTGTTCCTCCTGCCAGCCTCGGCTGTTCCCTGTTGTCAGGCTTTGGCCAGGCATTTCCCATCAGAAGTTTTCCCAGGATCTGCTTTTCATTTTTCCCAGGTCAAAGTAGCTGAGGTTACATAGGAAGAACCCAGAGTGAGCAACATATTGCTTAAGAGCTTCAGATAGCAATAGATTCTTCAATCCTGGAGCTCTTGGTTGAAAAAATCAAGGTAAGAAAATGTTCAGATGTATTTAACCTGGCCCTTCTAGCAAACAGAGACAATAAATTCTTAATCAGAGTGAGCTAGGGGAAGCAATACGAGCCTTTCTCAGTGCCTTTTCTGCCTCTTCTCAACTTTTCCTCTACAACCACCTCATGCTCCCCACTCCAGTGTCTTTAGATGTATATGTTCTGTGTGTTTCTATAATACCTTGTATACAGCTATGTTGACCTCTACTAGGCTATCTGGCTTCCCAGCAGTAACAGTGACAAACTCCATTGGCAGACAGTCCACTGGGGGAATTGGGAAAGGTCTAGAACACAAATGAACTTGTATCAGTACAGGAGGAGAGTGTGGAAAGTCCAGCAGTACTCTACTAGCCTTGACAAAAGGGCCTGGCAAAACCATAGTAGGAAAGCAACACCAGACGGGCTTGCAGAAAACACCATCACATAGACTAAAACCTGGCTGATGGCCCATAAAACAAAGGTAAGGTAACATTATAATGATCAGCACAGAGGAGGGAATAGCTGAGCTTGGTGTCAGGCCAATTCACAGGTTTATTAATAATAGAGAGTGAAACATATCAAATACTATAGTGGATGAAACCAAATTCATTTTTCAGCTCAGCAGCTAAAACAGGGCCAGCTGAAGACTCTCCACTCATTTTATGCTTATGGTCTAATATGTATAAAGTCTTCTACCACTGCTATGGCCACAGCACCCACAATTTGTTGATCACTTCCCTTTCAAGAATGAAATAAGCCTCAGCCTGCTCAGCATGCAAAAGGATGAAGGATCAATCTGCCCAGGAAAGCTGAAGGCAAGCTCACATGCTAGGAGTTACGTGAGTGCTTGATGGTTGAATCACACTACACTTAATCGTGATAAAACCCCAATATGAAAGCAGACAGGGCATGAACACCAGCTATACCATAAAAACTGCCCATGGGTGCTTTCTAATACCTAGGAAATTCATGGTAGCTTAGACTGTTCTTTGAGGCAATGGAGGAGTCTCCTCCTTTTTATAAGAAGGACGGTAAGAAATGGGGGGTGTCTGCCCCGATGACTTTGCCCTCAGTATGGAGTGCTGCAGGACAAGGACATGCACAGAAACTGCCTGAAATAGCGAACACTCAAGGCTTTCCTGAGCTCATTTCACCCCATGGTAACTAGTTTGCTTGAATCCCAAGCAGCCACAGATAAGAATTTGCCATTTCCAGTAACTCTCTGTGGACATTTGCACAACAAGGCACCATACCAGTCGGTCCCAGAAAGTGACGATCGGGCTTCTTGCCAGATCTGTGCAATCAGCACTGTAATTAGTTTGGCTGTAGGTCTGTGATAAACACATGCCAATCACAGATCAGGCAGGTACCTTCCCACACTGGTCTGGCCGCATCAGAAAAAACAGACAGAAGAAAAAGAAGGAAGAAGGTGGCTTTTCATCAAGCAGACAGGAAGGTCAGGTTAGAAAACATAGTGAGCTGGCCCTCAGCTGCAATATACAAGTCCCGTGAGCAAAGAGATATTTAATTCCTGAATGAAGGAAGAAAGAAACATGTCTACAGGGCACCAGCAACAGACTAAGGTCTCACTTGATGTAACAGAAGTGAAGCAAGAAAGAGTCAACTTCCAGGTTACATGGAAGTGCCTCAAGAGAGAGGATGGAAGCCTTAGAATTATTTAAGTCACTTGAAACTTGCCTGGATAAGGCATTTGATCACACAGAGTGAAGAATAAACCTCTGCCGACTGCCTGGGGAGGGATAGCCAAAGGACCAGCCCATATTCCCTGGGCAGGAGTGGTTCCCACTAGTATACATCTGGTGAAGCACTCAGCTATCCCAGAGCATTACCCCAGCGGGTAGCAAAGTAGCCAAATGCAGGCAGAGCAATACTGAGGGCTTCTTGTGGACTCCCGAATAAGTATTGGGAAGTTTGGCTCATCATCAGCCCCTGATGCGAATTCCTTCTTTTGCCCAAGCAGACTGCTGATTAACTAGGAATTAAGCTGGCATGAGACAAGAGCTTGTTGATGTCTCTATAATGCTTCAGCTGATAGACAAAAATACTTTCATGTTGTCTATTCTGCTTCATCTTCTGAAAACAACGCCTGATACTGCCAGACTGTCAGCCAAGGTCTTCCTGATACTGCAGTTTTATGTTTGTACTCATCAGGAGATGTGCAGTTCCCTTATACTCCCTTTCCTACACACACATGGTCAACTATGTGCAGACTCACACATTCATGTGTGCCCCCACACATTCACACTCATGACTCAGACACCCATGCACATGTTCACATACAAAAGCCCCCAGGCTGACTGCCTATGGACATCCAACAAACACTCAGGGATACGCAGGTGTGCCTATATTGTGACATACAGAAACACTTTCTAACCTCTCTCTCATGCACAGTTCTGTCAATATAAAGGAGTGGTACATGTTTGAAGATGTCTTCACTTAGAGGGACACATTGCTTCTTCTATATATTCACCACCCAAGCATTCACACACCCTATGCAAATTCCATACTCTTTAGACACGATAGGACATAAATTAATATTTACTTACATGCAAGACATGTAAGTAAAACATGCTTGTGAAAGAGTGGAAATACTGCAAACCTACAGAAATACTTTCCAGTCACATTCATGTATGTGTGTGTGAAGCAGCCTTGCTAAGAAATTAATTGCTGACAATTCTGTAAGGGAAAGGGTTGTTCTTTGCTAAAAATCAAATTCTTTGTCTCTTCACAGCTCATTATTGTGGCAGAAACAAGGAGCAGTTTTAAATCCGTGAATTTGAATTTTCACCTGCTTAGAAGAATATTTTCCTCTCCCAAAGCTGCAAGTTCATCAGTTCTGATCTTTCCAGTGGGAATTTTCATACTTTTTTTGAAAATACATTTTCTTCAGAAGTCAGTGATCTGCTAGAAATGAAAAAACTACTTGTATGCACTTACTTGTTTCAGAATTATATTTTTTCTTTTTCTTTCTCTAACCTTGCCCCTGAAGAATAAGACACTACTTAAGTCCAAAACTGCTGGCACTGACACGGAACACATTTTGGCAGATCTGCCTCCAAATCACTTCAGCAGCTATAGCCTAGCTTCGAACTGAGTATAAACATTTTCAGAACAGAAGCAGTGGGTTTGGGGAAAAAGAAAACAATTATGAGGAAAAACCTCCCCACTATAATTCAGTTGTTAAAATGAAGGAATTCAAGTTAACTTTATATTGCATGCCAACAGCAAATACAGGGGAGCTAGTGTCCCAGTCTAAGGGAACACTAAATTTAGAGCCAAGGCAAGCAAATTTTTGTATGAGGCTTTGAACATAAGGGCTCGTAAGAGAGTAAGCATACCAGATTGCATCTAGCAATGCATTCTCAGAAAATTCCTACAGGCTTCAGGAATAAATGGTATGGGCTCTAAGACATCCTAACATATAGTTAAATAGGACAGGAGAGAGTAAATAGAAATGTAAGGTCTTTATAAGGAATAAACAGAGACTGGAAAAATATTGACCTGAAAAAGTATACAAACTGACGAGGGAAGAAGGGGAAAAGGATTATTCTCAACCTCTCCATCAGATTTTGTGTGACCTAGAAGCTTTCACTAACCCTAGAAAATTATTTTGAAATACTGGTTTCACAGACAGCAGAAGTTAAGAGGGACAGATGCCCCTCTGCCACCAATTCACAAAACATTAAACTCTTACCTTGCAAATATTCATTGAGCTCTGATGGTGAAAAACACTAAGGATTATGGGCTCCTGGCTAATCTTTTGATTTCTTTATTGCAGCCAGACTATGAGTAAACAGCAGCAAGAACCTCAAATAATTCCTCAACAGATCCTTCTGGCCTCTGTTTGCAACATCAGCTCTCAAGAACAAGTGTAAACCTCAAGGAGAAACACAGAGAACTGCAGCAGCTCTGTGGAACAAGCAGAGGAGGGAGGAATAAGGGCTAGCTGTACTCTCAGGGCAAACAAGCTGGGGGCTGAGAGCAGCCCCAGCACAGACAAATGGTGGTGGGGCAGGGTTGCACAGCACCTGAGTACAGCAAGCAGAGCCAGGAGTCAATAGTAATGGGGTAACAGTAGTGTAGGGCTTTTGGTTGGACTTAATGATCTTGAAGGTCCTTTCCAACCGTGATGATGTTTCTATGTTTCTATATAAGCTCCAACAGACCCAAGCAAAGCAAGCAATAAGCCATGTCCAGGGCCCACATGGGGGAGTCCAGCTGGGAAGCAACAGGAGACAGGGTCAGACAGAACTGGAGAAAATGCTACAATATGTGTCCAGAGACAATGCAAAAGTCATGACTAAAAGACACGACTAGAGACAAACTGCAACATTTGTAAGGAAGGCATCCAGGACAGAAGCTGCCTACAACACAAGTACGAAGTCCACCCAAAGGGCCAAGGGAAGAGGGTACACCTACATCGTAGCCAAACCAAAGCCCAGATCTGAGCTTAAACAGAGCTTCTGGTACCCAGATCATAGGCCAGAGGGTGTGAGTCACATGGAGGCTCCAGGTAATGCTTGTCAGAGCTGTTAAAGTCTTTTGGGTCATTTGGGGCCCCTTCCTCAAGAGAATGTAGATTTGTACTAATAGGATGTGACCAATGTAACACCCAAGCCCTGCTCAGAACAGAGTGCTGCATAGCCCATGCCACTACAGAGACATCCCAAGAAAGAATACCTGGAGACCCCTTGAGCTCTTCTACAAATTGGAGCTGAAGGAGAGCCTAGGTGGGATTCAGGAAGTCTGGTGTGACCTGCTGGTTTCTGGACAGGAATATCAAACCTGCTTTTGATTTTGTCCAGGCCTAAGGGGACAGCTTAGATATTTTATTTAATAGTCATTCACTAAATTAGCAATGACCTGGTTCCCAGCTTTACCGTTTTAATTTGTATCTTCCATCTACTTTGCCTTTGCTCCTTACCAGTAACATGGAAGGTATCTGTTTTTCCTACTTACCTGCTTAGTCTCTGAAAAGCATTCCTGAAAAGCATGCCAGGAAGTTCTTCAATCAGTGATTTGAAGATGAATAATTCTTTCCTAAATCAAGATTTTAGAGCAAAGACTACTTTGTATCATGTCTTTGCTTTATGAGGTGACACTAGAGTATTAACTAGATAAGTAATTTCTGTTAAAATAATCTAAACACCCAGCACCACTATATTTTTTTGTAGAAACCTGCACCTATTGGACCTAAAAAAAAAACCTAACAAAAAAACCCCATGAAGTTATAATACTTGTTTAAACACTTTAACTGACAAATTTAAAAATTACTTTCTTTGTGTATGTGCAGTTTAGTTTCAGGTTAGTCTTTAACTCTATGCCATATGAATTAGTGTGATTGCTCAGTTGTAGAATTCTAAGAGAGAAAAATGATCTTCATACTCTGAAATGACCAGAAAGCTTGTTGTGTGTTTTTAAAGGAAGCCAGTTTGATTCATAAAATATAGAAGTCTCACTGTCACCCCTAAACATTGTATCAATCGTGAATCAGCTACAGTTTGAATATGAGCAAATTAACAATAAACTTTGCATCCTTCTCATTTGATTGCTAAGGTTTGAGATAAGTTTTTCCTTGCAACCGTATTAGGCTAAAAAGACACTTTTGGAAATACATGAAAGCTGAGAGTTGCATGTAATCATTTGACTCCAGGAGATGGAACAGAAAAATTGGTATTGGGCTAATCTTGGGGACAATATCACAAGAGCTGTCTAGGCAGCTTCTGGAAGTTAGCTGGGAGACAAGGTTTAGAGGCAGCCCTCGCCCATGCCCTGCATTGCATACACAAACCCCTGCAATATTTCATTCACACAACTCGGGCTGAGGCTGAGAATAAAGTTCTTAAATGCTAACAACAACCAAGGGAATAACGACATCCAATCCTTGTTCAAAATACACTCCCTGGGCTAAAGGGCACTCAGTTCATTATTACTGTATGATTCCTCCTGCTGCTGGGTGTTGATCATTTGTACTTGCAAGTCTGATTCATTTGCAAGAGCACCTAGAGGTTGGGGATTTGGCAGGGGAAGAAGCCTTATCTACATCTAAAAGGTTATATTACATATTTTTATTAAAAGTACATCTGAGGGCATCTCCTGCATCTGTACCTCTTCAAGATCTATCTCAGACCACTCAGCTAAACAAACATCTAGGACTTGGGCACTTCCAGCCCAGCTGAGGTCAGTAGAAGCTAGAGAGCGAACTGAGCTTGGCTGATTGATGCTGGTAGGATTTGCTCTAAGGATGCTGCTCTGTGGGACACCACAGACAGAAGTGCAGAAGGAAAGTGCCTAACTTTCCCTTCTAGTGGACAGCTTTGAGAAGGCTGCCAGCTCCTGTCTGCAGCACAGCTAGCTTCCAGGCTGTCAGCAGAAAGCAGCAGTAAAGACAGGGGGGGCTGAGGGACCAGGGCTGAGCAGACCTTGCCCCCCCATCCTAAATGGAGTGACCAGGGCTTGGCAAGCACCACCCCTGGCCCACCTCCAGCTCTGCCAGAGGCATACTCCAGGGCTGCAGCACAGGGCAGGGAGATGGAGACTTCTGAGGCATCACCCCTTCACCGAAAAGGGAAGCTGAAATAGAAGGCAGAGGGAGCCTTGTGTGTGTTTTTATTATTATTATTTCTGATTAAAGAGGAATTCATTTCATCTTTGCCTCCTGCCAGGGGCTGAGGTGCCGCCATTGAGGTTAACGGTGCGGAAGAATACAAAAAAATTTCATTGAGGAGGATTATAAAAGTTACTAGCTGGAACATTAACAGAAGAGTAACTTGTAAAAAATGCAATATTACAATATTCACAAGGACGGTAGAGCGTGGTAAAGCTATAAAATTCAACATTAAAATCTTCTACAGCCTAGATAACCTAGTTAACAAACATTGTATTGGAACTACTTTTTTCCGCGGTGGTGAGGGGCCGGGGGGCCGGGGCCACCACAGAGCGGGGAGGTGGGGGGGGAGGGCAGAGCACCTCCCCGGCAGAAGCTCCATCTTCACAGGGTAGAAAGGCAGGCACGGAGCCGGCGCGGCTCCAGACCCTGATTCAGCGCTGATGAACTTTTTGTCATTAGCAAAGCGTGGGAAGTGATTTGTCTCATCCAAACCCGCAAACAGGAAGCACCGATTCGTGTCATTTGTCACCAGCACCAAGTGCCCATATAAATAACAGCCAACATATTTCCCAGCGCTGCTTTAATTCTGAAAAGCAAAACACCGGCAGGATTCCCAAAAAGAAAAGGAGAAACAGACATTATTATTATTATTACTACTACTATTATCGCTACTCCTTATAATAATGTTTTCATGCAAACACGTCAACCTTCCAAAATCGGTACGGACTGCAACTGGCTTTAAAGCCTCCCTAAACCAGGCGAAACTTCCTTCCTTTGCAGAGGTGGGGATGGCATCTCGCCTTGTGGTGCGTTGTTCTAATGTTGGCTGTCGCCTCATCTTTCTCCCCACGCCCTCTCTCCCTCTGTTCTGGGGCTGTGGAGTCGGGGGAAGCAGAGAGTGTGAAAGGGCCAGGAGAGAGGGAGCGAGAATCGCTCAGAGCGACTGCGGAGTGGAATTCAGTTCCCTGGGGAGTTAGCAGACAGTTTGTGGAGATGTTACTCCAGAGTTTCAGACTATGATAAATATGATAATTTGTATAAAATTTGAATGGGTTCTTGTTTTCAGGGAGAATGCCTCCGATGATGAATGTTCATGATTTTCAGATAGATGGCTGATAAAAAGTGTATTGAATTGTTGAAAGCGATTTTAATTTTAATTCTCTACCTGCAGATGTCTGATAATAATAATGTCTCCTAATAAAATAGGAAGGTGTCAGTTTAAGCAGCAGTATTTCGCTTCACTTCATTCTTCCCATCCCCAGACTGTGGCAACATTAACCTCTTCTTATAAAAAGGCACATAAAATTATTATAATTACAGAGTTATTAATTTTAAAAAGAGGGTTAGCAGGATTTTTTATTGTTATTAATAGAGCTCGCACAGTACCCCTGCAAGTAAATCCCCGTGTGAAATGATGGATCCGATTGCTAATTCTATTATTAGATATTGCCTAGGAATTGCCTTTCGGGTTTTTAATTAGAGTAATTGAAACTAGAAGAGGCGGGGCTAATTATTTTTATTTTCTCCCTTTGTTATTATTTAAAAGTCATTGATAATGTTCCCTGCATTCAGATCTCTGCTTCAGGAGGAGACTTACAACAAAGCAACAAAGAGAAAACAGACAGATCCCCGGTCTGGAGGTTGAAACTCCCAAGTCAGCAATGTGCGTCTATTAGATTAACAAGGGTTTGTGGGGTTTTGGGATCTCGCAAGAGACTATCCTCAATCCTACTTCCCCTAATCGGGGCTGATATTTCATGGGTGGGGAAAAAAAAAAAATTAAAAATCCGAACAACAACAGCAACTCTGGTAACATGAAATCAATGACCTGGCAGTTACACTCTAATTAGCGCCTCCTGCGAAGCAGCCCAAAGCCAGCCCAGGGAAATCACACCCCGACGCAGGCACATGGGGAGCAGGAGTGGGGGGCAGGCATACTCCGGATGCGCGGCTCCCCTCGCCGGGGAGACCAGCTCCTGCCCCAGCCTTCCCCACGCCTCTCCCACCCGCGGCCGTGGCTCCTACACCCGCGGGGGGCGGCTTGGCCCCTGTCCTCGCGTCCGGCGAAGGGGGGGACCGGCTCCGCTCCGCTCCCGACGGGGCAGCCGCAAAGCAGCCCCCGGCTTCGGTCTCGTTTGCCCGAGCTATTTTTCTCTCGCCCTGAAAGAAGCAGACAATATTGCACATTCATCAGAAAGGCAGGAATTTGGTGCTTTAGTTGACTCCGAGCCGGGTAATTCAGGGGGAAAAGAAAGCTGGATAAATGACTCGAAAGTGTAAATGAGTGTGGAGAGTGCAAATCGCCTCGCGGAGAAGTGTGATTCTATAAACAGCATCATCTGGCAAAAGGGTAAAGAACTGTGCAGAGCTCACAGCTTTTCTAAAGCATCACGTTGATATTTTATACATGCACAAAAGCGGACAGAAACATATGATATATGTGCATTAACACCGGCTGTGCCAGCAAACAGGAGCGGTCCCTTTCCATCCCTGCACAGGTGCATCTCCCACAGGTTCAATGCTCCCTTGCTGTCTCCGATAGAAATCGTTATACCCAATACAATCTATATAAATTAAAGTATCTTCATTTTGATACAGAGATTCGGTTTTATATTATACATTTCGTATATATTGCTACGTATTCCTCTCCACAGACGAATGTATTTCGTGAGTATGCGTGTAGTTGTGCATATAACACATACAGTTACACAGAGAATCTGAAATGGCAATTCGTCAGCGATAAGAGAACTCATTAGACATATAGTTGCATAAAGGATCGTGTACAGTTGCATTAAGTCTCATTAAGAGAATGAATGTCGGTCTGCGCCGTTTCGCGCAGAGAATCACAAGTTCCTGACTTCGCAGCAGGAGGAAACTGCCAGAAGCTGGGGTGGTCCGGTCCCCCCGGCCGCTGCCTGCGACCTCCTTCTCACTGGGGAGCTAAGCGATGTGGGAAGCTGAAGATGGGGAAAAGGCATTTACTCAGGGCAATTAGAAAGCAGGTACCGCTTAATAAAAAAAAAAAAAAAAAAAAAAAAAAAAAGGGAAAAAGGAGTTGAAATTATTGTTTAAAAAATGCACATAAACGAATCTAACAAAGTAGGGAAGCAGAAGCAGCTTGGCGTGTAAGGTATCATACTGGAACTGCTTCTACTTCAGTCCTCGGGATTAATCAAAGAAATCGGTGCGGATGATGAGGAGTTATTCAGCAGCTGAGCTCTGGAAAACTGCATCCCTGCCTTTTTTATACATTTTATTATTTTCAATTGGGTTGAAAAATTAGGAGTGTTTAGAGAAAAGAAATACACATTTCTTCTTCCAGCGGGCTGGAAAGCTTTGATTTTATTAC
Source organism: Galbula dea (assembly GCA_013399015.1). NCBI lineage: Eukaryota > Metazoa > Chordata > Aves > Piciformes > Galbulidae > Galbula > Galbula dea. The sequence continues at coordinate 233,130 of VWZX01007032.1, read as the reverse complement.
CTCCCTTCTTATATTTCCTTCCCTTTCCATTTTTCCTTCCTCCGAAGTTTGCGGTGGGGGCCGCAGGGAAGGGAGGGTTTGAGAAATTCAGGAACTTAAGTGATTTTTTGGAGGGAGTTGTTCACCTTCTTCTCTCCCCCAGCATTCATGACTCTTTTCCGATGACCCCAGCCCTGAGAGCCAGCAGCCTGGGTGTTTCGCACCTTCCAATCAATGCCGAGCAGGGAAAGGGACGGGTCTGGGCTCTTCCTGACGGTTTTCCTTCATTGTGCCTTTAAATCTTTCCCTGGCAGGGCTCGGCAAACGTGGCCGTGACTGGGGCGGTGTGTGCTCCCCATTTACATGGACATTTGTCGATGACAAAACTTTCTTAGGAAACTTTCAGGAAGATTCAGCTCCTGGCAATCGGGGGAAAGACGGCAGCTGCCAGAGACGCCCGTTGCCATCAGCCCTCGCAACTTTCTCCTCTCCCAAAGCAAACGTGAATACGCCTGTTTACATGCTGGCCATCTCCTCTCTCTAGTGTTTTTAAGTGAAAATCTTTGATGTTGTTGAACCAAGAATCTCCGTCCCTCGGCCGGCTCGGAGGCAAAGCTGACAAGCTAAGGGGATGGTGGGGAGGGAAAGAGACCGACACGAATAGAAGAAGGCAGGAATGGCCGCAGCCTCCTGAACCCACTCGATACGTGTCACGGCCGTTTCCACGCTTACAAAGGCCGCTCGGGAAGTCACCCCCCAAGAGCGTTTCCTATAGATAGCTGGGCAAAGAGCAGCGGATTGCATCTCCCCGCGACGGCCGGCGGTGCGTGATGATGGAAGGGGTAGGGAGGGGGCGAAGGAGTTCTTGGGCCAAATTATCAGTTATTAAAGGACCCTTCCCGGACCTACAGAGCTCAGGGGCATTTCTCATCTCAACTCCAAACAGGGGGAAAAAATGTAGTCATCTATCTTTAATCATTGACTTGAGGGCACATTTCACATCATCTCTCAAATCTGCATTTTTTATGAAGTGGCCAAAACGTGTGCTGTGTGCCTAATTTTCTCTCCTTTATAGGCGTTAAGCAGAGTAATGAGAAATCGGCTGGAAATTAACTTGCTTCCGCCCCTGCAACCTTCTCCCCTCATGAGAGACCGGAACTTTTATCCCCTTCGCACACACTTTTATATCAACTGGTTCAGATCCCAGCTACCAGGGCAGGCTGGGAGAGGAGGGGGGAGCTGGACGCAGCGGAGTTAGGAGACAGACCTGCAAACTTCCCTTTTCTCTGCAGCTCCCAGACCATAACAGAGATTCTTGTCACAAGGACAATGGTTGCGTTCCCAGAATAAGGTGAAAGGCACACGAGTTACATCTCCCCCAGCTTTTAGTCTTCCTGTCAATATTCCTGTCACAAACCTACCCCAGCCCCTGAAACACTCTGAAAACTCAGCGCGCCCCACAGATCTGGTAAGACAGCGGGTGTAGGACGACATTTATTTCTAGGTTTTAATACACGGAAATGCATTATCGTTGTTGTCATTATTGTTCTTCTTATCATCATTAGTTCCTGGAGTATTGGAGTTTTCCACCGAGGTCTGAAGTTTTCCACCTACGTGGAGGCAGCTGGTAAGGCCAGGCTGGGAAGGAACACCCACTTTGTTTCCTCACTTCTCCGCACCTTGAGGTCTTGCTTTTGTTGCTCTTGTAGCTGTCCCCCAACCCACCCACACATACACCCCGCTTCAGCCAAAGCTGCTCAACCAGGCGGCCTGCCCATGCCGCCGTCCTGCTGCGGGGCCGGCTCTTCCCCTCCCCACCCTGGGGAAGCGTTCCGAGGGGAAGCCTTGGGAGAGGAAACCTTGCTCCTTCCCCTCCCTCGGCGTGCCGGGGAATTGTTGCTTCTGCCAGCCGGCCTACACCTCTCCGTTGCTACCCCACGGGACCTCCAGGCTGCCGAGGGACAGCGGGGCGGGAGGCTCAGGCGCTGCCGTGTCCCCTCGGGCGCGGGGGGGCCAGCGCCCGCTACCCGGCGGGAGGCACTTGCTGTGGGGACGGTGGGACGGCAAGGTGCGCCTGCTCCCTTTTGCCTCCCTGTTCTCCTTGCCTCTCTGTTCCCCCTGCTCCCCAGGGACCCGTCACGGAGACTGGAAGTGAGCCTAAAAAATAAAAGTGCGGGGGAAAAGAATTCTTTCAGCTCAAAACAGCGTTAAGCTGAGATTTAGGAGCTCCATAAAATGTCAATGGGGAAATCGCTTCGGTGCGGGCTGCCATAAATGTTTCTGCTTTCCTGTTCTAATTCTGATGTCTAGCGTTTAAAGGCTCTTAAAAGACTTTTTTCTTTCCTTTCCTTTTTTTCTATTTTTTCTTTTCTCTTTTTTCTTTTCTTTTTTCTTGGTTTTTCTTTTTCTCTTCTTTTCTTTTTTCTCTTTTTTTCTTTTCTTTTTCTCTCTTCTTCTCTTCTCTTCCCTTCTCTCTTTTTTGTCTTTTCTTTTTTCTCTTCCCTTTCCTCTGCCCCCTCACTTCCCTTCTTTCTGTCCACAAACGCTAGAACAGGGGTTTTTTTCTCCTTTTCTGTTCCCCTTTTCTAGTATTGCCTATTATTTGCATCACAATTTTATGTCGTCTGCCTTTTTATCCATCCATCCTTCCTCCTTTCATCCTCAAATTAAACATCCCTTCTTTATTCAGCCCTTTTTTTCTAATATTAGTAAAAATCAATGATTTTTTATTCATCCATCTTGATTTACATCTTCTCAGTTCCATCCTTTTATTTCCCCCTGCTTTTGTACATTAATAAAAGGCGCGCTTTGTGTCCTCAGCCTCTCGGGTTTTTCACATGATCTTCCACTTTTCCCTTCCCTTTCTTCAGTTCTGGCAACGGCAAGCAGGTGTCCCCCGCCTGCTCGTCCCTCTCCCTCGTTCCTCCCCACGCAGCCCCAGGGCAGCTCCTCGGCCCCTGCGAGCCCAGGCTGTCCCTAAGCACAGGGCAACCGCAGTCCGACCAGCTGCTGGATCACCCTCCTCGGGCTAGAAACTTGTCCTGAGCTACCTGCGGAAGGAAGAAGTGGTCACATCGACGTCTCCCAAAATCCCGCGAGAGCACTTCCGGCCCCGAGCCAGCCCCGTGTAGGGAGTGCGCTAGCCCGAACCGCGGGACACTTCGATCGGTTGTGCCAACCGCCGCCTGCGGCCGCGGGTATGAGAGCGTGGAAACATTTTGGGAAATGCTTTTGAATCTGAGCCTCACCACAGCGCAGCGAGGGGGTAAAACTCTCCATCCCCCGCCGTGGCCGAGGCAGAAGTCCCCGCCAGGCCGAGTCCTGAGTGCTGTGCCCGGCAGTCCAGGAGCGGGGCCCGGCGCCGCCGATCTGCACTGCCCCCTCTGGCGGGATGCGCGGCCGGCCGCCCCGCCGGGGAACTGGAACGCGGCCGGAGGCGCCGCGAGCCCGGGGATAGAGAGGAAGTGGAGCAGCCCGGGTCCCTCTGGCCCAGTGCCAGAGCTCCTGGCCTGACACTGGCCGAGGACCCGGCTTCCCAGAGCCGGCCCCCGCAGCGGTACCGGGATGCCGGCCGGCCTAGTCCGCTCCGCCCCGCGCAACGGCCCTGCCTCAGTCCCGGTCAGCAACATCACGCCAAGGCCGCGGCATTGTTGTCGTCTGCCGCAGCTCCGTTAGCTCCCACCCCGTCCATGCCCCGCGCCAGCACTCCAGTACTCAAAGAGACCCGGAGGCAGTGGGAGCCCCTGTGGGTGCGTCCCGCGGGCAGCCGGGAGGGTTCCTCCCCACGACAGCACGAACCCACCGCCTCCTCAGGCACTCACCCCCACCCCGCACCTCCCTCAACTCCCTCCCCACTCCACCGTTCTGACACCAGCCCAGCTCCTGAAAGGGCATCCTCTCCCCCGTGCCAGTAACATCCTTCCAACTTCGGTTGCTCCAAGTGTTCTGCACATTCCATGGCCTCAGCTCATTCCACACTGCACAGACAGCGCCGAAACACAGAAAAGGCCCAGGCCTTCCTCTGCTCCTCTCCCCTTCCCCTGTGTCCTCCCCAGCTCCACCATCATCGCCAAAAGGCACCAGGTGGCCTGCCCAGAAGTTGCGCAACCGTGCAGGGCACAGCGACACAGACGTCCCTACAACTCTGAAGTCACCCCAAAACTCCCGAGAAGGGGCCGGGTCTGCCTGGGCTCGGCTGCCAGTCAGATGGACCGCAGGGAGAGGCCTCCGAGCGCTGCAGCACCCGGCCGGGGTAAAGCTCTGCTCCTCCGACTCTGTGGCAGATTCTTCAGCAGGTTCCCTCCTTGACACCCTCCAGGTCCTTCGGGGTATACCGTGCCTCAGTGAAAGGGATAGGAGACGCCGGGCAAGGGGAGAGGCGCTCGTTTCCTTACGGTGCTCTCATGCCAAACAGGCACGCAGGCCCCGTTTCCCGCCGGCACTCCCAAGCCCCCTGCTCCCCGTGTCGCCGGTGTCTGCCCTATTACCTGTTGCAGCCACTTTCTGGCTCGGTTTATGAGGAAAAAGCCTCCCTCACTCCTGCATCCTGCATCCCCACCGGGATGTTTTATTCCCTAAAACACTCAGTCTCGGGTTCTCTCCCAAAACGCGCAGGCCTCCCGGAGGCAGGGCCCGCCGCGGAGGAGCTGGGGGGTTCCCGGGGAGGTTACGAACCGGCGCGATCCCGCAGCCAGGGGGAACAGTGGCCTGTGCTTGCTGAGAGAGCCGCGCTCCCTCTGCCTCCGCATTTCCCTGGGAACTTTCTATTCCGGAGTTAACTATTAACTGTAGGAAAGCAGGCAATTTTCTTAGGAATGTGAACTATTTCCTTTATCCAGCAGATAGATGGGATGATTGATTAATATGGAAATTTATATTAAAATATGGGTCGTAGGCTGGAACACTTTCCCTGTAGCCACAGCCGCACGGCGGAACAGACGTCCAAGGCCAGCAAGACACCGAGCTACTGCCGGGGGTTTTCCTGTTTCGCCAAGAAATGCCTTAATTGTGAAATACATGCAGATATAATAGCTCACGTTAACACATTCTGAACAGTGCTGAGTGAAAGGGCACCCAGAGGGGGCACAGAAGCGTTCCCACGAGGGAAGAAGCGCTGGGGGTCCCGCTACAGAATACGGAGGAACTGTTGGGATATGCCTGGTGGTCGCCTCGGGAGCAAAGGCAGGAGCGTGGGTCCCACACTCTGGCAGGGTCGGTGGGTGAGGAGCAGAGACTCATGTATATGAAGGTGGTGTATAGCCAAACAGGTACCCTACAGCCCTTTGTAGAGTACCAGTTTACTCCAGGGTTAGAAACAGAAATTACAGCAGGAAAGTCTGTAATTCTAGACTCGAGTTACATAATACTTCAGCACGGCTTCGATGTAGGAAGAGACATGTGTCCGTAAATGTACCCACAAGTCTTCCATCCTCAACCGTTCACTCGTTTTATTTGCAGTAAAACCTGCGCTCTCTGGTTAAGGGTCGCAGTTTGACACCAACAGGAAATGTTGCATCCCGGAATGCCGGCAGAAGCCCAGTCTCCGGTTATCCTGGACGCACCATGTCTTGCTGTTCTTCCTCGGACAGCCCTGCTCTAATTAACCAGCGTCTCTTTTGATGGAGAGGAGGACTCTCTCGGCGACCCTCTCTCGACCCTCTGCGACGGTGCGCAGCCCCACGCCGCCTCCTGGGCCCTGTTGCTCGGCCCGCCTGGCTGTCCCCCCGCTCCGCAAGGGTGCCTGGCATGGACACCTGCTCCTCCCGGCCCGCTCGGCTCAGCCTCCCGGCGATATTTTTCATACTCCTTTACCACCCTCCTTTTACCGATTCACTTTTTTTGTTTGTTTTTCTTCCCTCTTCCCCTGTCTTTATCCCGGGGAGAAGGGAATTTTCCAGCCTCCTTTGCTGCTCTTCCCCCTTTTCCGGGTTTGCCCCTCTCCCACTAGCTCCCACCCCATCCCCCCTCTCTCTCTGCCCCTCGCCCCCCTGCCGCCGCTTGTTTGTCCCGGTGCCCGGACGATGATCGCGGTGTATGAAGTTCTAACTGGTTTGTGTCAGGCAGCTCTCTCTAAGCAGCCTGGCGTGACGGATTAAACATCAACTAGTTAAATAAAAATTAATATCAACTGCCTCCTAACTTCTAATGTCATGTTGTTTATAACTAATGAACTGATTAGGGGATAAACACATCAGGAAGACATTTCTGCTTCCCTGCTCTTTCGAGAGAGATTTGCAGAATTCAAAGTAAATCTCCCGGAGTCCCTCATGGGTTTTTCCCACACCAATTCGGGGAGGGAGGAGGGGGATTCCGTGGGGTTTATTTGGGCTAGGTCGGAGGAATACGGAGCGTTTGTGAGGGTTAGCTGGACTTATTTACACATCTTTCCGTGAAAGCACCTTTTAGAGCGGCTGGAGTGTGTGGCTGCGAGCGGGGCTCCGGCTGCAGCGAGGTGGCGAACCGCTCCAGACAGATCTGGCGGCTGCTGCAGACCGGACTGGAGACGACGTCTGAGAAAAATACTCATTGCTGCCATTATTGACTTTTGGCGTACTATTTTAATATTTAAAAGGAAACTTTCTTCCTTGCTTGAAGAGACAATCGATGATTTTTAAGTGTTATGAAGGAAAGCACTCCCTCCACCTTCTGTATTTTTACAGTGATCCACTTGTCTGGGGCATGCTTTTCGCCAGTCTACGTTGTTAACATTCTCTTAAACACTACAGAAAAAGAAACACATGCACACACAAAACCCCTAACAGCCTCATCTTGGAGGGGTCCCAAGCTTTTAAATACTGTTTGCCCAGCACCGCCAGCTCTGACAAGACAATAATAACAGGGGAAGCTTCTTAAAACCAATTTAGCAAATGCAGAAACGTAATTTAAATGAAGAATCGATAGCAGAATGGTTCATTTTTCCTGGGACTCCTTGTTGGAGCTGAGAGAGACTTTCAATCAATGGGAAGAGGGAAGGGGGGGCTAGAAAGAGAGAAGGAAAAATACTCGCTCAGTGATGTCTTTAGCACGGGGAATTTTTCTGCTTTTCTTTGGAGCTTTCTTTTATTTATTATTTAGCTTCAGTCGCGAAGCCTTTACCAAAACGCGGCTGTAGGTGTAAGGAAGAGACGAATGGACAGATAAATGGGTGGACGGATGGGCAGATAGATAATCGCTCGGCAGCGCAAAGGCAGACGCTCACAAGGATACACTTCACAGAACTGTCTCCCGACGCCTCCAAAGTAAACGGCGGAGTCCCTGTGCCCGTGCCAGGCCACCCCACCGGGGGGCTACGGGACCCCCGAGCTGAGCGCTGCCCACTCCCGGCTGGGCTGCTCCCCGGCACCGATCCGAGCTGCAGCCCCGGTCCTGGACCCCGGCGCGCTCCCCCCGCTCCCTGAGCCCACAGCCTCCCTTTTTAACTTGGAGGAAGTTCTTCCTCTGTCCCCCGTCCGCCTCTCCCCGCCAGCTTCTCTCCGAGCACATTTTTATGGTAATAAGACAACAAATTAATCTGCTGTTACAACAAGGCTTCCCTACAGGTAGCCCGTTTGCGGGAGGGGGGGCAAAGGGAAGCAGATTCAAAGTCCAGGCGCTGTACCCCGGTAGGACCCCCCCAGCCCCTTTCGTCCCCGGCTGCACAGCCCTGCTACATTAGAGCAGGTGAGTCCCTCTCCACTTTTATAAGCAGCAGCGCTGAATTTGCTTTGATTGTTATTTATTTTCCCCTCCTTTTAGCCTGTCCCGGTTCAGTAGAGCGGCGTTTCTTTCTCTGTGGCTGGTTATTTTTTTTGGTGGTGGTGCTCTGGTGTGTGTGTGTGTTGTTATCTAAACCGTTTAGTTTTGGGTGGTTGCGCCTAGATCTCGAAAGTCAGCGGGGGAAAGCAAGACACCCAAGCGGGGAGGAGAGAAGCGAAGAAAAGGCCGCGGCGGATCTACTGGTTTGCAGCCGTCCTGGGGAGACGGGCCATTAGGCAGAGGAGCCATGGCTCAGAGCTCAGGGAAAGCAGGTAAGGGGCGGGGGGGCGCTGAATATTCAGCAGGGAGGGATGAGACCGTCACCCCCAACTCCCTCCTTTGGCAAGAGGCAGCCTGCCTCTGCTCTCCTCCATACACACCCTCCTTGCCTCACGAGATTCCCCTCTAACACTTGCCATCTCTCTGAATGTCCCAGTCTCCTAATGGATGACCGCTCCAGCCCCCCTTGAAGGGCCGGGTTTCCAACGTGTTTACCGTGAGCTTCGCAAGGACGCGTAGCGGAGCTTCAAGACGCGAGCGGGAGCGTGGCCAAGCCCTGTCCCCTCCCGGCCCAGCCCGGCTCGGTGGATAGCGGATCCGCTCGCTCTGTCTCGCAGCTCCCTTCCCCACCCCCCGGGCTCCGGGGCCAGCCGTGCAAGCCCCTGCCATTCGGTCTCAGCCTCCGGCCTATTTTACGCTCCGTTTTTGGCGATTTGCCCCAGTCCCGGAGTTCCCCCTCATCAGTAGAAAGTTCAGGGCATCGTTAAACTCTCCCCCCACTTATTCCGTCCCCGTCCCGTGAAACTTTGCTGGCTGTGGCAGCTCTTTTGCTTCTGGACCTGCACTGTCCCCCCTCGGAGCTCTCCGGCAGCCCAGCGCCTGGCCGGTCTCTGAGAGGCCGGGGCGCGAAGCAGCTCCGCCCCGGGAGCGGGACAGAGGCAGGCGGGGGCCAGGGCCAGGGCAGGGTCGCCCCTGCGGGGACTGGGGCGGGGGCCACGGCGCTAGCTCTGAGCCCTCCGAAACCTGCTCCGCCAGTGGACGGGTCTCCGGATCACCCCCTTCTCCTCGTCGTCGATTTTATGATTTACAAACAAAGCTTCAAACAAACCCCGCCGGGGACGAGAGGTTTTCCTCGGCGCTGCCTCTCCCGCTGAAAGCACAATTACGCGGTTTGTCTTCCTCAAATTACGTATATAAACGGAGCTTTTAATTTAGGGATTTCGGGGGGGAAAAGGGACATAGAGGTTTAAAATGCAAACCTCGCCGGCTGTCAGCACAGAGCCGCTCTGCTTCCCCGGCCGCCAGGCGCTTGCTGGAGGGGAGGTTCGGAGGGAAAGGCTCGGAGGGCGTTGGGATGCGGAGCTGGCAGCTCCCATTTTCTTTTGTCATTTCTGCTGGAGTCACAGGGTGAACTATCCCCCATCTAGAGAATGATTCAGGTGCACAAACAGACAGGACGCAAATAAAAACACCTGCCCTTCGGAAACCCGTATCTCTTCTCTGTCGACAGATTCCCCACATATAAATGTATGTGCACCACCTCAGTAAATCTTAATATGTTGTATGTGTACACACACACATGCACGTGCGAGAATTTATTTTCATAATCAAAACAATTAAATCTATTATATATGGCCTATAGTATATATAAATGCTGTATATAAACTACTACAAATACTACAAAAATTCATTAAAACGTAAAGAAAAAATATAAAGGCAACGTAAAAGGCCTCCTGGAAGAAAAAAGCTACAGTGGCTTTTTTTCACTGCTCTGCACCAAAAATCTTCTTAGTCGGAAGTGAAAAAAAAACCTTCAGAAACTTTGCAACCCGCTCTGTTCCTTTTCCCTTCTGTGTTTTTAAAGGATCTGCCGAAGTCCCTTCGCATCTGAGGTTTAAATAGGGAGATCAATAGAAAACAGTTGTAATGATCTAATTAATTATGGCAAAATTAAAAGCGAGTAGAAAATCAATCTCTGATGGTGCTGAAGATGGAATTAAATTGATAGTCCATCTGTTCACCTCCTAGACCGTATAAATATGCAACCCAAGGACGGAGCTAATGGGATCAAGCTGCCTGGGAGACTCTCTCTCAATCTCTCTCTCTTGTTTTTACCTCTTTCTTTCCCGAAGTTTAGCCCCCCAAAACCAGGCTGCCCCTGCTCTCACTCCCAGTCCTGTGTTTATCCAGCTCTCCACTCGCTGGAGACGCGCAAAAGACGCTTGTGCCAGGCAACTGAAATCGACCGCAGCAGCCCGCGAGTATGAGAGTAAAAAGCCGTGTTGTTATGGGGGGAGGTAAAAAAGGGGAAGATGAGAAAGCGTTCAGTGACAACGTGTTCCCTATCTTGCTCTTATTAAATCAAACAGACAGCCTTGATGATGATGATGGCTACGGAGTAATCTGAGGATGCCCTCACTCCCTTTAAGCGTCTTCTTCACATGGACTGGGGTGTCAGAAAAGCCAGCCGTTTCTTTAGCCAGATTTCTATACGATACCGTGCGTGTGCTAGCAGAGAGGCAACACAATTGAATTAGTTTTGTTCGTCGTTTTTTTGTGACTCTGAGAAGCTCCAAGGGCAAAGACCTAACGGGAGGACCTTAGTGCCACCCCCTCGTCCCCGCCGGGACAGCCTTCCCCAGGCAGGCACTGGACACCCTGCGTCAGGCTCTCCTTGGTCTCCCCACGACCACTGGCCTGCCCACCGCCGCGGTGTGCTTCGGAACTGCCAGTGCCACTTAAACAACGAAGAATTTTTGTCATTGCAGAATTATAGAGACACCATGAATTTCCTATATTTGCCAATTAATTAAAAAAAAAAAAAAGAAGTAGTAAAGAAATACCCGACTGCCCCAATCTCCCTGCTAGTCTGTGGGTGCAGAGCGCACGCCAGCAGTAGAAAGAGCCAGGAGGAGCTGTCAGGCTGAAGGAGCTCCCCATCATCCCGGCCCCGTTTAATTGTGAAAAATGAAAGCTGGGTGCAGCGGTTCCGTTGGAATGTAACCGAACAAAACTATGATGTTTATTGCCCGTTTTAGAGCTGCTTGGGGGTGGGACGGACTATGTGTGTGGGGATGTCATTTAAATAAGCTAAGCTTAAATATAAATCAGCTAAGACGGGGGGCACCAGGCCTGGCTCTATCCGCGTGTGCACACCTCCACTGCCTTCCCGAGTTTCCGGCACGCGTGTTGGGGCGAAAAAAATCGACCGTATCTCACCAGGTTGTATTAATTTAGCTCTTCCAGAGCCCGAGAGGCGACGAAGAGAGTCCCGCCGGCGTCGCCCGCCTCCCCCGCGCCGCGCCGGGCCGAGGCCGGGCACTGGGGCCAGGCACCGGCGTTGTAGCCGGTCCCGGAGCTCAGCGCAGGGCCGGAGAAGCGGGGAGGGGGGAGGGAGGGCCGGGCTCTGCCTGCGGGTACGTCCCTGCCAAAGTTCGCCTTTCCCTCACACTTCCCCATCCGGGCAGAAAGAGTGCCCGGAGGGAACAAGCCGCAGCACCAATCGGATTTATTAATTGATGTATTGAAAAGAAGGATTGATTGACATCTCCTAATGGAAACTACAGCCCCGCTTTCCTGCTGCACGCTGCCCTCCCGGCTATTCCTTCATAAAGAAACCCTTGAGGCTAAAGGTAGATTTTCATTTAAAGTGCCCCCATCCCCAATTTCACAGATTAGATACATTCTAAACACAGACACACATATCGCAAATTAGAAGCTAATTTAATTATAAATCAAAACTGGGCATAAATCTGCACTCACCACAAAGGATCCATTTAGTAGAATGCAACCTCCTCCCCTAACCCTGGAAAACTGCCTTGCAGAAACAACACTGTATATACATTGCCAAAGTTATGGATTGTGCACAGTTCAAAGATATCCACGGGAGATACTTTTTCTCCACGCTGGGGGACCGGTAAAGCCCCGCGTGTTCAGAAATTAGCCGATCACATGGTGACAATTTCTTTTTCTCCTAGGGAAAGGAATTCTCCCATAAACAAAAGTTTGCATAGATGTAGAAGGTTGTAATTCTGAACTTACAGGCTGGGAGGGAGTCGGAAGCGGCAGATATTTGAAGTCCAGCAGGTCAGGATCAACAAACATGTTCACACACACTCACACACACACACACACGCACCCACAGAGCCGGGGTTCGTATTGATTGGTGACGTTTGGTTTGCAAACCCCAGAGAGGAGAGGAAGGAGTAAGGGATCAGTGCAACAGAGGAGAAGGCAAAGACAGGCAGCCAGGAAAAGCGCTCCGCGGCTCGAAAGAGCTCCCTTCCACCTCTCCATCCCAGATTCGCTCGTCCTCTCTCCTTGGCTCCGTGCCGCTCCCCCTCGCCCGCGCAGTTGCTCCCCTGCTCCAAGCCTGCCCAGCTGAGGCAGTCAGGGGAGCTGAGGGGGAGATCTCTCGGCTCACAGTTCAGTCCTTCCCCGCCCCCTCCATCTTCCAGCTTCTCTTTTTAAGTTAAAACTCTCCCTTTCCATCCTTCTTTTAATCTCTTCTCTTCACCATGCTTTCACCCCCTCTGTTTCCCGCACACTACATCCTCCTGCCTCTCGCTGTGTCTTCCTTCCCAGATGCACTAAACTCCGAGGACATTAACAGCTGATGTTAAAGAGGAATGATTCTTCCTGCCACTTTTTTTAATTAGGCGCCGAACTTGGGCTTTTGCAGCTCCAAAGCTGAGGAAGGGGAGATCCCCTGTGCGATGGGGGCAGGCGGAGAAAGAACTGAAACTGCCTGGTTTCCCGGCTGTTCCAGAAAGAGGGGAGGGGAAGAAAGTTTCCCCACCAACTTACGATCAGTTTCTCCTGAAGCTTTGCAGCCCCCTCGCCGCCTCCCCTGATTCAAGCCCTGCTTGCAAGCAGGATCCCAGCCCTCGGCCGGGCAAGAACCAGCCCTCACCTGCGGCTCTCGCACCGGGTGGAGGGGCCGCGCCAGGTCCTTTGTTGGTGTGTTTCCAGCCTTTGTTTAGCGCTGGAAACGAGTCTCCCTTCCCCGACACAGCTCCCGGCGCATCCCTCCGGACCGGAGAGTTGCCCGTAGCGTAGGGAAACGGGGGCAGAGGCAGGGCCCGCAATGGGGCTTGCGAAGCGCTGCCAGAAAGGCAATATGGGCAGCTTACTCTGGGGAGGTGGATTCGTGTGTGTATAGAAATTGTCCGGGCTCAGCTCGTCTGGGAAGAAAAAGAAGATGGCGAGAAGGAAAGCAAGAAAGACAGTGAGAAGAAGGGCGGGGGGGGGGGACAGGAAAAAAAGAAATAAGAAAAGAAAAAAAAAAGAAAAAAAAAAAGAAAAGAAAAGAAAAGAAAAGAAAAGAAAAGAAAAGAAAAGAAAAGAAAAGAAAAGAAAAGAAAAGAAAAGAAAAGAAAAGAAAAGAAAAGAAAAAAGAAAAGAAAAGAAAAGAAAAGAAAAGAAAAGAAAAGAAAAGAAAAGAAAAGAAAAGAAAAAGAAAAGAAAAGAAAAGAAAAGAAAAGAAAAGAAGAAAAGAGAAAAGAGAAGAGAAAAGAAAAGAAAGAACACATACAGTCTTGAGGCATATCTATCACTTTGTAATGCATGTGTGGAGAAGTCTGCTCCCAACTTCCCCCGCTGGCCCTTCCCGCGGAGGGAGCGGAGACCAGCGGCCGCCCCCTCTCCCTGGCAGGTCTCTTTGTGCGATCATTTTTGGAGATGTGAATCCCAGGCAGTCATTACCACACTTTGGCCCTTCTGACTGCTGGAATTACCCTTTCCGGGGACTTTAATGGGCAAGCCATAGAGTTTTTCGCTGATCCGCAGCAGTTTTCGCTCCCTCCCCGGTTTTATGGGTGTATTATAGTTAGGGGTTATATAAATGTTTTTGCGTGTGATAACTGTAAATCCTAACATTTGCAAATGGCCCGGAGGCAAACTAACCTTGGACGGGCAGAGAGAGGGAGGGTCTCCCACTACCGCTGATTAAAAGGAGACTTTAATAAGCGTCTAATTCACTCATCGGGAGTTTTATGGAGAAATTAGAGGACAAAAAGGAAAAAAAAAAAAAAGACATCTCCAGCGTAGGGGGAGGAGACAGCAGAATGGGGCTCACACGTCTCCACCCCAGCGACAGCCCAGGGCACAAGGAACAGGCAACTGGGCCTCACCAGTGCCACCACCTCCCATCACGAGAGGGGCAGGAGGGTTCACATCTGGGACAGCTCCTTTGGGTCAGAGGAACAGCATGGACCTCCCTGCCCTCACCCCCTGTTCCCGCTCCGGGGCAAAGAAACAATCAAGCAGAGGAGCGGAGGGGCTCGGGGACCTGAAGACAGACAAAAGGAAAGATAGATGGCGGGGTTGTGTGGCGAGCGGGCGATGCCGGCCCGCGGAGGTCACCTAGCTGGGACTCAGGTCCGGAGACCCCGCCTGCAGCCAGGGCTCCCCCAGCCCGAGGCCGGGTGCGAGGCTCGGGGGCAAGGCATGGACCGAGGCCCCGGCCTGGCACCGGGAGTTATGTGCCCGCTCCCCACGTACCTGCCCGGGGACGGAGGGGCAGGCTCAGGCGATCTGCGCCGAGGCTGTCCCTGTCCCCATATGTCTGCGGCCCAGGAAGCTTGGAGACTCTCCCCAGCCCCGGCCGACCCGATGAGCTAAGAGGCGGCTTTGTTGCACAAGTGTCTCTTCACATTGTTGGCTTTTTCCCCTCGTTTTTTTCCTTTCCTTTTTTTTTTTTTTTCCTTTTTTTTCCCCCCTCAATGAGGCTGCAAAAGGTCTCCGGCTTGTCTCGTTTTTGTGGCAAACTCTCTCTTGTAAAGAGGAGAGGTTAAAGTGTCGGTGACTGAATAAAGAGCAGCACACGTGGGCTATTACCATTCAGGGCAAACAAATGCAGAGAAAGGAAAAGACAGCAGCAGGCAGGGCGAAGGGGGAGCGCGTCCCCCCCGGCGCACACACGCACCCGCCCCGCTGGCAGGGCCCGTCCGCCGGCCTCGGCGCGGCCCCGGCGTCCCCTAGACATGCAACCCACCCATGGCTCACAAAAGAGCGAGAGAAAGAGAGAGGGGGAGACATGAGGGGGTCTTAGATGGGAAAAAAAGAAAGTAGCTTTAGGGGGAATGTGCTGTGGAGTGTGAAATTGCAGCCCGTGGTGCTCCATATTGTACCAGAAGCTCTCCAAAAACTCATCCTCCAACGTGACCAGAGGTGCTTAGAGGGGGAGAGAGAGGGAGAGGGGCTCGGAGACGCAGGGGGAGGGGAAGGATTGGGGGGTCTTTCATTCTTTTCGAGCTCTCTTTCTTATTAATTGTGCGTTTAAAACCTAACTTCGTGTTCATTTGTTAAACTCGGCTACTAAGAGCAACCCTGGGTCTCCTAAGCACAACAGCTGGGGGGATGGAGAGAGGCGGCAGGGCCCTGTCTGCCTCCCCTCGCCCTACCCGGCCCTGCCCTCCCCAGGGAAAACCTCCCAGGCAGCTTTGGTCCCGCTCCCACATCTCGACGCTGCTGCTCGCCACCCCGGTCCTGCCTCTTCGTCCTCTCCCACCGAGGAAGATCAGACACCAGCACCCATACAGCGAAGGAGTGATCGATCTCTGGTCTGGACACTCCTTTTCCCTGGATGGTGCTGGCTGGGGAGAGGCAGCAGGACGCCTCCTCAGGCCAGAAATGATCTTATTCTCAGACAAAGCACCCCAAAAGTCGCCTGTATAAGTTTCATCAAAGCACCCCCTCCCTTGAAGATTCCTCTTTCACACATCCCGACTCCTTCCCTTAAACGCTCACATCGTTGGGCTTTCCTCCCCTTCCCCCCCTTTATCTTTTCGCAGCCAGGGATTTCGTCCCCTACTTTCCTACGCGAGGTTAAATAATCATCGCAGGTTAGAAAAAGTCATACAGACGGTCAGATTTATCCTGCAATATCATAAATCTGGTGCTGAGGAGTATTAAGGACTGAGCTAAGCCACCCCCAAACTACCAACATTTAGGCTGTAAGCGCTCGCACATTTGGCAAGGGGAAGAAGGAAGGCGCCGTGTGGAGCACAGGAGTTAGAGGCACCTCGACGTGCTATAAACAGAGAACTTCTGACCTCGCAGCACTCGGTCCCGCAAGCCATAGGTTTAGCTGGTTTCCAGCGTAATCAGCGACAGACAACCCGCACAGAACTGGGAGCCAAAGTAGGTGCAAGTGCTGTCTCGGGAGACAACGACACCAATTTTGCCTCAGGCTTGGCCTCTCTAGGGGCTCCCCTGCTGCCCACTCCCGTTGTTCCCGGGAGGACTGCCCAGCCCCGCTGGCCGCGGAAGAGATAAGGCAATTGCCGGGAACCGTGTCTGTATAACCGCTTCCCGGGACACGGCGAGCCCAGCGATCTGCCAAGCGAAGGCAGCGCTGGAAAAAGATCTGACAGGACCCGCACCGTTATGTGTACTGGGGCCAGGGGTGGGAAACAAGATCAATGGAGGGATTTCGGCTTGATCAGCTGGAGAAAGCCGGCTAATGAAGCAGATAGAAAGATAGCTATCGTCGCAACTCCCCCCAAAAGTTTATTTTTCTTGAAATTTCCGCAGAGAGGCGGGAGCCTCTTTTGAAGTGTAAATGTTTCTAGCTTGGGGGGGAGGGGGCTGGGTTAGCGAAGAAGAGGGAGACCTTCAGATCCTCTTTGAGAAAGAGGAAAAAAGAAAAGAAAAGAAAAGAAAAGAAAAGAAAAGAAAAGAAAAGAAAAGAAAAGAAAAGAAAAGAAAAGAAAAGAAAAGAAAAGAAAAGAAAAGAAAAGAAAAGAAAAGAAAAGAAAAGAAAAGAAAAGAAATAGAGGCAGAAAGATTAACCTGTAGTGGGAAGGGGGAAAAAAGCGCCTAGGGCTGGTGAGTTGGGGATAGGTTTGCAGAGCCATGGGAGTGGAAAGAGGCTGTGATCTGGCCTCGCCCCGTCCCACAGGGCACACGGCCGTGCCCGGGGCCACAGGGCCAAGTCGGTATTTTTAATCTGGGCAGACAGAAAACGTTCAGTGTATTTAAATGCTGACAAAGCAATTCATCCAGGAAGTCTGGTGTGAGAAGGGGCACCAGGTGATACTGTGGTATGTGTGGTGGGGTGAGGGGACAGCAAATGGAGAACTTTTTCTATTTTATTTTTTTTCCTCTTCCTTTTCCTTTTCCTTTTCCTTTTCCTTTTCCTTTTCCTTTTCCTT
>VWZX01007032.1:0-216257 GCA_013399015.1 Galbula dea | reverse complement strand
TCCTTCTCCTTCTCCTTTTCCTTTTCCTTTTCCCCTTTCCTTCCCGAGAACACTGTATTGTTGCATCAGGCTTGCGGCTCCCCCGTTTACACGTGTTACCTCTGCGCCGTGGGACTCAAGCTTCGTCTCGGAGAATGCCCACGTTGTGTATTTCTCAAGTCTCTTATTCCGGCCTTTCTCTTCACTGAGAAGGTGAAACGGCGTTAGGGAGTGAGGAAACTATGGCAAAACACATTCTCGGGAGGAGATTTGGGGTTCGCCTGCTGCCCCCGCCCTGGCCCACCACTAAGCTGTTACCTCCTCACAGTACAATCAACAGTTATAAAGACCTAGAGCATCTCTGTGAGAGACAAAATCAACTAACTCCCCAAGTGTTAATGACGGCACAGTGCTAGAGGCGACAAGGAAGTTCCCAGAAAGCAGAGGCCCCGGAGATGGGGCGGTTAGGTAGGGCAGATACAATGCCAGAGGACGAATCCTTTTCCCTGACACTGCTGGGGCTCCTATCCTCCCCTCCCGGATTCTGCTGGCCGGCTTGGCTTATACGCCTGAGCGCGGCCCGAGGGACCCGGGGCGACCGGAGCTGGGGAGTAGAAGAGTGAAGGAGGGAGGAAGGGAGGGGGAAATGCTGGAAGACGAGAATCGCCCTAGACCACTTGACGAAGGGCAGTGATAGAAGGGGCCGTTTGCAGCCACAGACCGCGCAGGAGCAACGGGGTGGCGGAAGGGATTAACGACAGCGGCGATCGGCGCGCTCCCAGCCTGGCCACAAACAAGAGTAGCTGTTGTTGTTGTTAGAGGGATTGAATAACCCCCGGGCATTGCCGCCCCGTGGGCAGGTGGGTGAGCGGGGCCGGGGCCGAGGATCGCGGCGGGGCCGCTGCCGGCCCCGCGCCCGTCGCTCCTTCCCCGGCCCCGGTCCACAGCGCTGCCAAGCCGACCGGAGAGCGCCATCTAGGGGCCCCGTCTAGGACCGCCTCCGCCGTCGCCCCGCACCTGCGCCCGGCCACCCCCTCCACCTCTGCGCGGAGGGCGGCCCCGCAGCAGGCTATGGACTCGACTGCCCGGCGAGGAGCTGGTGTAGTGGGCTGGGGGCGCCGAGGGCCGGACGCGAGTGGGCGATGAGGCGACCGGCCGCCGGTGATGGGGGGTACTCCCGGCCCGGCTCGGTGACGGGGCTGGCCGCGGGCCACAGCGGCCTCTCGCCAAGTTATCGTCTGGCAGGAGTTCCCCGGGCGGAGTGAAGGGGCGCTTGCTCCACCCGTGTGGCAGCGAGGAGCTCTGACCGGGCAGCAGAGGCCCTGCTCCAGTGGGACATTCACCTGCGTGAGGGGGCGGCCAGGGGCTGGCACTCGCCTTTCCGCAGCACCCGCCGTGCCCCCTGTAGTAGCAGAACCGGGAGCCGATCGCTGTCCCACCTTACATGTAACTG
This sequence comes from Galbula dea, assembly GCA_013399015.1. Classification (NCBI taxonomy): domain Eukaryota; kingdom Metazoa; phylum Chordata; class Aves; order Piciformes; family Galbulidae; genus Galbula; species Galbula dea. The sequence goes on along the minus strand of VWZX01007032.1, from coordinate 214,825 downwards.
GCGGTGGTGTAAAAAAAACCCAAACAAAAACAAGGAAAAAAAACACAAAACCCCCCAACCCACAGGTTTTTAAAGTTTTTTTTCACATCGTGGTTGGGGTTTTTTTTTTGCACACAAGGGAAAGACAGAAGGGGGAGGGGAGAGAGAGAAAGATAAAACATCAGCTGAAGTGCCAAAATGATTTATGAGACAGTGCAAAATATTTCATAAAGATCTCTCAAAGATTCTTAAACGTGTTAGAAAACAAAGAGGCTGTTTTGTGACAGATAAGTAGAGGGATGGGGAAGGATGAAGGAGGAGAAAAGGAGAAGAACAAAGTACGTTTCAGGTGATGATGAACTCGCAGTCTGAAAACCAAAACTGAGCTTACAACAACTTCTACCTTTTCTTTTTACCTCTGGTTGTGACTCTGAGAAGGCGTTTCTGACTTGACCCCCAAAGCCACCTACCTATATGTTAGCCGTAGACTCACTTGTGAAATAATTTTTACATCCCACTCCAGCATTTAAATCAGAAGAAAACAACAGCAGGCATGTGGAAAGCGGAAGGCTGGATTTGCTGTTATTTCCCCAAATGCGTATGAGGGAGAACTTTGCAGTGACTTAAACAGGCCCAACCTATTGGTTCAAAAAGGTGCAAAAAGTGGGCTCTTCCTTGCTTTCGTTCTCTCTTTTTCTCTCCCTTTCCCTCCTTCTCAAGCTCTGTCTCTCTACCTTCTGTTTATTTTTCTTTATGTTTTTCTCTCTTGATCTTTTTTCTCTCTTTTGATCGCTCATCTTTTCCCTCTCCTTTCTCTCTTTCCCTCACCTCCTTTCTCCCTTTCCTTCCCCGTCCCTCTCCCACTCCCAGCCGCACACGGCGGCATCCCAGGGGTGTATCCAATCCCTCCACCCAGTTTCACATCAAGTAAAGTCCCCGGTAAAAAAGAGCGGGGCGTGAGAAGGGAGATGAAACTACCAACTCGAGTGTGCGTGCGTGTGTGTTAAATAAGGGAGTTAAAGACCCAGAGCAGCGAGTGACAACAAAGCGGGGCTCACATCCCTCCCGGCTCCGGCCAGGGGCCGCCGCCTCGCACACGCGTGGTCCGGGGCGCATGGGGGCTCCCTCGCCACCGGGTCCCGCAGGCGGCGGCCCCCCCGCGCCGAGTGCCGACGGCCCGGCCCTCCTCTCTCCTCTCCTCTTTCCTCTCCCCTCTCCTCTCCTCTGCTGGCCGCGCTCGGCTCGGCGCGCTGGCGAATCAGAGAGTGTCGGAATCTATTGCCTTTGTCTGACAAGTCATCCATCTCCGGGGAGGCGGGCGGGGGGCTGAGGGCGCTGCGGCTTTTAGAGAGACACACACCGGGAGCGGAGGCTCCAGTCTCCGGCCCCGGCTCCTCGCAAGCACTTCCCACCTCGGGCGAAAGTCCGTCGGGCGCCGGATCCTCCGCCCGGCCGAGAAGAGGGGGCGCGCCCGGCCGGCCGGTCGCCGCTCACAGCTTTCCCGGGGATTGCTACTCCGCTTTTAACTTAAATGAACTAGCCCCGGAACGCGGGAGGGGGAGGAGGGCGAGCCGCGTCCTCCCGCGCCTTCCGCTGCCGGGCTGCCGGCCGCACCTTGCTCCGGCACCCCCTCCCCGCCGCCAGGGTTGCTCTGAGCCCTCCCAGCCATGACCCCCACCTGCCCCCCGGCGCCGCCAGCCCCTTGCTCCCACGGACTCTGCTGACTCCGCCGGCCCCGCTACCCCGGCCCCTGGAGCCGGCGCAGCCCTCCCGCCCCCCGGAAAGTACTTCGCTCCCCGCTCCGCCAGGCAGGGGGGCCAGCGCACCCCGCCGCTCCCCTCCTCTCCTTGTGTTTTTGTTTTGTTTTGTTTTGGTTTTTTTGTTATTTTTTTTCTCCCCTAAGTCTTGAAGTTGAGTTTTAGAGGCGACACGGCGGCTTCAGCCGACTTCTTCCCCTTCCTTTGCCTCCCCATGGATATGCACTGCAAGGCAGACCCCTTCTCAGCAATGCACCGTGAGTACTGGAGCCCGGCTCCTTCCGCTGCTCTCCCTCTTTCTCATCCCTCCATTCCTCCTTCTTCAACCATTCTTCCTCACCTGATCCTCGTTCAGGTCCATCCTTTCCCTGCCAGCCTCTCCTCCTCTGGCCGAAAATGGGCTCAGAGGGACGTTCAGAAGGCAGGACGGGCATAGCCGGCCCCGGCAGCAGAGTAAGGGTGCCTCGCAGCCCCGGGCCCGGGGAAAGCACAGCTCCCTACCGGCAGCGGGGCAGGGACCAGGACCCCCGGGCCCGGAGCACAGGGGGCTGTGTGCGGCTGTACCTGTTCTGCGTGCCCTGTGCGTGCGGAAGAAAACATTCCCCGAAACAGACTGCTCCTCCGCAAAGGCACTTTCCCCATCACCCCTCAGAAAACACGAATTTATTCCGACTCGTGTCAGCCTCCGGGCTGGACCCTGTCCCTGTCCTTGCCCCTCCTGACATCCAGCGTGGCTCTGAACCCCTAGATTCCCCCGCGATCTGATGCTATCTGCTTTGATTTCGGATTTCAGTAGCAGAGAAGGGAGACGCCAGTTTTAAATTAATGGCGGGTTGGTCGGTGGCTGTTCCGTGGTTCGGTTTGGTTTGGTTTGGTTTAGCGAAAGGCTGGACTGCGGGGAAAATAGGGCAATTATAAGTCTGGGAGATCTGGGGGCTCCGGCGGCTCCCAGGAAGTCACGATCCCTCCTGGTTTATTTACCAGATCCGCGGTGTGCATTTTAAATGCATTCCTGGCACCAAGGAAAGTGCATAGGTGATATATTTTCACTTTAAAGAACCTTTTTACAAGAAGGAGACGAAGGAAAGCGAAAACAACTCTTTACCAGGGACTGTAACAAGGAATTTTAAGGGATTTTAATTTCACCTCACAGATTTCCAAGATTTAAATTAAAGAAAAAACCCAAACAAATAGAAAGCCGAGACTGAGAGCATCTTGAGTCAGGAAATGAATAATTAAGAGCAATTTGTAACTTTTGACACCGAAACTTTTGAAGACACGCGGGCAGCTGCATAAAACCAAACCGAAAAGATAGAAAAAGGAAATGTTTCAAGTTTTTAAAATCCCGATTTTGCCGTAAGAAGGACGGCGCAGAAACACAAACCCATGTTCAGATCCCTAAACGTGGACGTACTTAACTGTCCTTCTGTTTCCAAATTAATGGTTTCCAGGACACATTGCTTAAAATATGGGGTTCAGTTTTGGAAGACCTCTAATAGACAATAGTCCGTGCATTGGACATAATTTTTAGTTTCCGGCGGTGCCATCTGCTTTCAGACGCGGTTGCAGCAGTTCTGCCTCCAGTACGATACAGAACATGCTGCAGCAAGAGAGGCACTGCATTGTCACTGATTTTTTAAAAAATCCGGAAGAGATACGCGAACAATTTTGGCTTCAGATTAAAAAAAAATAAAAATCAACATTTGATTTATTCCCTAGAGCGTATCTCTAGATTACAGACCTAAATATTAGTAAGCAATTAAAATATGTTTGGGCGCGGGCTCCTGACACTGAGGCAGCAAAACACGACGGGTACGAAAGCAGCACGGCTGGGTATAGATATAGACAGACGTCGGCACTTACACGCAGATAAATACACAGAAAGGTCTTACTGCTGTGATACAAATAACATTAGGAAAACAGGGGGCAGAGCAAAACAAACTCGTGTGAAAAATACCCGGGCTGCAATAATTTGAATTATTAATTTTTAATCTTTTTTGCATCTGCTGCCTTTTAATACTTTGTAATGCGAGTTATAAAAGGTGCTTTGAATTATTTATCATGGAGTTGCCGAAGAAATTGCTGTCTTGTAACTTTAGAGGCAACATGTGCAGAAAGGGTTCTGTACCAATGAAGAAAACACGCAGCAACATATACCTGCGGGTTTTAGTGCAGGAAGATAAGTATTCCCCCTCCCCTCTGAAACCCTAAATATGTTTTAAGAAAGACTAACAAAAGAATGCCACGAATAACCCCGGCTCATAGGGGAAGGGACGGAGAAGGCAGCCGGCGCCCTGGCCGAGGCGGCTGGGAGGGGACGTGTGGAGGTGTTACTGAAGGGGTGGAGGAGACGGAAAAAACTCTATTTGTGCAAAAAGACTTCGATCGATCGCAGGGCAATGAGAGTTTCCACTAAGTTCAGAGCCAATAAGTCAGTGTCAGAAGCAGGGGAGAAAAAAAACCTCAGCGAAAATACAAACAGATCATTTTTCAGCAAACTGTAAAACGAACTAAGATCTGCTGGCGAGGACGATGCAGAAGGTTAGGGTTGTGTGAAAGGAAAGCTTTAATACAGAGTGCACTTCACAGCTCTATCAGCTGGATGTTCCGGAGATAGAGACACGCAGGCAGCAGAGCCCGCGAAGCTGCACCGCCTGCCAGTGCGCATCTCCCCGCACGGCCAGGCACAGCCGAGCTGCTCCCGCCTCCAGCGCGGAAACCCCAGGTACCAGCGGTTCACCACTGCCTGTTCTCCTCAGTCCCAAAAGCAGATATTTCCCTTTATTCCCGTCAGTCTGTTCCTCCTGCCCACGCTTAGCAGGTGTATACTGATTTTTTTCTCCTCAGTTATTTCTCGAAATGGAAAAAGACAGACTGGAAAAAAACGATCCTAGCACAGTCTTATCTTAGAGAGCACAGGGTTTTGCCTGGAAAGGGGGGAACACAGGAAAATGGAGCACTCTAAATTCTCCGTAAATCAGGTTTGTGTGGGGAAAAAAAAAGACAGAACCATGCGAGTCTGTTAGATTTTTGTTGGCAACCGTTTTTCGTTGGTTTGATTTTTTTTTTACTAAAGGATTTTTCCTTTAAAGATCGAAAGCTGAGGAGAGAGAGAATCTCTGTAAACAAACACTGGCTGCGGGACACACTGTTATTTTCTTTCTTCCTCCCTACCTCTACATTTCTTTCCCTTTCTCTTTTTCTCTCTTAATCCCTTCAACTCACATCCGAAAATAACGGGAGAAGACGCGTTGCATGGGGGACATGCGGCGGGTGAGGGAGGGCGGGGTTCGCGAGTAGCTGTAATTGACAATGAGACAGAAAATAGTGGGAAGAAAATGAAAGGCGAGGGGAAAAGCCCAAGAGCAGAGAGAAGGGGCACTGCGGCAACGTCCGCCCAGGGCCACTAAGTCCCTGAACCCCGGAGTTTGGGAAAGCGTCCCTCCCCAACTGCTGGGAGAGGAACCAGCGCGAGCACTTGCCTCTGTCCTGGCCCCGCCACAACGGCCCTGGGGAGACGCCACTCCGGCGTCCCGGGCAGGGGCTGGGGGGGGGGAGAAGTGCTCCTGGCCCTGGGAGGGGAGGCGGTGTGCGGTTGGACAGTGCCCGGCTAGCCTCCAGTTGGGAGAATTCACTCCGTCTTCTCTTTCCATGCCATCTTTCTTCCTCTCTCTCCTTTCTCTTTCTTTCTTCCTTTATCCTTTCTTTGTCTAACATTCTCTTGCTCTTTTTCCTCTTCCTCTTCCTCTTTATTTTTCTTTTCTCTTTATCCTTCCATCTCTCTTTATATTTCTTTCTTTCTCTCACTCTCCCTTATTCTTCCTGGGTTTTAATCTTTCTTCCTCTCTTTCTCTTCTTCTTTCCCCCCCTCCCTGTCTTGTTTTAACCTCCCTACCCCCTGCCATCACCTCCATCTACTTGTAGTGACTGGAGATTTTGCAGCACAAGTGACGAAGAATCCACGACTAACGGTGTGTTTCTGGTGTGCGTGGGTTGTTGTGTTTTTTTTTTTATTTCTCTTTCCCCAGCAGGGCACGGGGGTGTGAACCAGCTCGGGGGGGTGTTTGTGAACGGCAGGCCCCTACCTGACGTGGTGAGACAAAGGATAGTGGAGCTGGCTCACCAGGGGGTTCGACCCTGTGACATTTCCAGGCAGCTGCGGGTCAGCCACGGTTGTGTCAGCAAGATCCTGGGCAGGTAAGGAAAGAGGTAGCTCCTTCGCCTTCCCTAGGATGGCAACGGTGCATCCCTTCCCCGCTCCGGGATGACCTCCCGCCCTTCGCGCGGCGCTGGTTTCACCCTGCCACCTCCCAGGCGACCCCGGCACCTCCGCGCCGTGAGAGCCCGCGGCTGAGCAGGGCCCCCTCCTCCAGTCGGCAAGGACATACTCCGACCCGCCCCCCCCCCCCCTCCCCGCCCCGGCGGTGTTTGGAAACTCCTGGGAAGACAACTGGAGAGGGGTGGGCGGCAGGGCGGGAAAGAGAAGGAACAGGGGAATTAAAAACAACCAGAAAAACAACCCCAAAACACAACAACAGCACATGCCCCAACTCACAACAATTCGTGAGCGACATTAGTAAATAAACAACGGGGCAAATAAATAAATAAATGCCCGCGGTAACCGATCGCCGCCAAATGTGATGTGAAACATCCACAGAGGCAAGCCGGGGGGGAGGCGGGTCCCGGCACCCCCAGGCCCGGCCACTCGGTAGCGAAGCCCTGGGTGCCAGCAGCGGCACAGCCGTGCCTCTTGCGCGCGGTCTGCGCGCTGCTGTGCCCTCTGCAAAGGACGGGCCACAGCCACTGCCGCCAGCAAAGCTGAAGGCCAGCTGGGAGAGGGGCTGGAGTCACCCTCAGTGAGCACTCGCTCCCCAGGGATTCGTGGGGCGAGAGAGGGCGATAAACCGCGATCACGCACCCCCAGCCTTACTAGCGCTCCGAGCCGGGAGAAACTCGCCGGGAAAGCCGGGGGCAGGAGACGGGTGGCACTGCTCGCTCCGCGCGCCCCCTTCCCGGCCGCTAGCCCCGGCTCTGTGATCGGCGGGCTTCGCCTCCACCCGGCACCACCGGGGAGAGGGTTTCTGTCCCCATACCCGGGCCTGGAATGAGTGTGTGCGTGTAAAGCGAGGAAAGGGAAAAGCAGCGAACAGCCCAGTGCCCCTTGCTTCTCACACACACACACACAAATTTTAAAAAAATTAAAAATAAGAGCGGGAGCGAGCCCCGGAGAGGAGAAGGGATTGCCTCAGCCCCAGTCTTAAGTGGTCGGGCGCCCCGCGGAGTCGCGCCATGCGGCACCCAAGCCGCCGCGGCCCGAGGCCGTGCACCAGCAGGCCAAAACAGAGGCGGGGCGCGGGGCCGAGGGCTGCTGGGGTTCCGAAGAACGGCGGGGCAAGAGGCGCTTGGGGAACCTGGGATGCTCGGGGCATGGCAGGTTACTAACTGTCCTTTGTGCAGATATTACGAGACGGGGAGCATCAAGCCCGGCGTGATCGGCGGCTCCAAACCCAAGGTGGCGACCCCCAAAGTAGTGGATAAAATAGCCGAGTACAAGAGACAAAACCCGACAATGTTCGCCTGGGAGATCCGGGACAGGCTACTGGCCGAGGGCATCTGCGACAATGACACAGTCCCCAGCGTCTCTTCCATAAATAGGTAAGAGCAGCCCCGCCGTCCTACTCGCGGCCCAAACGCCTCTTTACGGCCCCACAAACCACCCCCACCTCGGCACCGCGAACGGCGCAATCCTTCCTCAGTCAGGTTAGATCCAGCCACCCGCCCTCAGCGGGACCCCTGGGCCTGGTCCTCTAGCCCTAGGCCCCAAGCAGGCGCTGCCTGGCCCCGCCGTCACCCTCGAGCTCAGTCCTGGGCATCGGGAAGCAAATCTGCCCCGGGGCTCACTGCTGCTCGCCGTAGGGCTGCAGCTCGAGCCGACCGCTTGGCGTGGGGCGGGCAGCGCTGCTGCAGGAGCGGATGAGCTCCCCGCCGAGCAGCTTGGCGACGCAGCAAGGTTTGGGGGCTGTTCAGGGTGACCGGCGGTGGAGACGGATCTTCTCCTGTCCTTTCAGCATCTTTCTTGGGGTGTAAATGACTGCCAGCTTTGCCAAGGTATGAGGGCTCTGAGCTGAAAAGCTGCCGTTCCCGCTGTCAAACTGGGTTAGCAGCCCCGAGCCACTGAGTACTGGAGGAAGGCTTCCCTTGCACCCACTCCCCCCGTTCACTCCTCTCTAGCCCGAGGGAACGGCTGAAATTGCAGGGCAGTGCCTTCCCCGTCTGGGGAGCGCTGCTCCCTATGGCCCCTGCGCTCCCGGTGTGGGCTGATCCTGCCCTGGCAGGAGGCTGGGCAGCACCAGGACCGATTCGGCACCAGCAAATGAATTCCCTCTATTTCCTACCCAGACTCCTAGGGTAATACTTCTGTTAGTGGAGGCACTCAAATTTAGTTTCATGTTTGAGGTGACAAAAATAACCATATGACAGGCAAAAAAAGAAAAAAAAAAAGGATCGATACAGGAGAAAAAGGCCAGTGGCAGATGTAATCAAGTACTAACACACTGCAAAGGGCTCAGCCTGTTCACATGCCTGGACATTCAAACGGAACATACAGTGGGTCTTCACACTCTGGCAATACTCAACACTCTTAGTGCACAGTAAAAGTAATTACAGCATTTTAGTGTAACGTATGTACAGATACCTTGACAATGCCCACAGAAGCACAACCCCTAGAAACAGAGTAATATGGGGATATTTGCAAAGAGTATGTACAGGGGCACAAAATACCTCACCAACAGAGAATAATATATGAAATCTTGCATGCAATCCCAAATATACGTCTCTTCCCACTCAAAGAAATGTATATAGGGGGTATGTAAATATGCATGCAGGTTTTTGTAGCGTTCACATAGGTGACAAACATACAAGTCAGTATATTTGGCCCTTTTGATATATTACAAGTTTAGTCAGATATATTTTTAAAAGCTGGTGTATTTATAGCAAGGGAAGCAAAAAGTAAATAGCAGGGAAAACACAGCGGTATTTTTCGTCTTGTGCTTTTCATGGCAGATTTATCAAAATATGCCTAATAACTCAGACTGTGTATTTCTAAATCTGGCATCCTATATAAATGGGGTTTAATATTTTGCAAATGATATGGAATTATCCCAAATCATCTTGAAAACAGCAGGTAGAATTAGCTAGTGGAATGTACCTTGGCTAAGAAAGATTCCCTCAGACACAGAGTCTCTGTAATATACTGCTAGGCTACCCTAGGAAATTATCCCTGTGTGTGCCATCTGTATTAAAATGGTTATTAAGTTATGAACAGGGTAACATAATACTGATCGGCTAATTATACACCCTCCTAAAAAACCTCCAGATCTCTCTTACTCTCTCAGTCAGGTATTGAAATAATAACAGTTTGACATTCAGACACCTTACAAAGGCAGCTGTGGAAGGACAGCCAGCTGTCCCTAGGAAGAATTAAGCTGGAGGTACAGAAGTCCAGAGGAATGGCTGTGGGATCTTTAGAGGAACAGCATATATGGACCAGACACACATGTATACTTTGGATAGCTCAAGGGACATTAGCATCCAAATGTCACTGCAGTCTCAGACTTATGCCTGTAGGACCCAATGCCTTGTCTCTGGGTTGTGATGTCCCAGGCAGAAGGCTGAGCACCAGGTTTTACTCCCACCTTTGTTACCAGTTTGCGCCAGAGATTTGGGGGTTTTGTACCTCAGTCTCCCCACTCTAAAAATGAAAACTGATCTGTCTCAGAAGGAGGTGGGAATAGGTATCAGTTAGATTGTGCTTATAAAATGCTTTGAGAAGGACAAGTGCTTGGTAGCTGCTAAGTATTATTAAAGAGGCTCAGCTGTGACCCACTATGCTTGCTTCACACTGCGATGGCATTTGAGCATGTAGCCACCAAGGCACAAGAGCATTTAGCTTCACATGATTAAGTCTTATAAAAGACTTTTTCTTTTAAAAATTCAAGCCCAACTTCCCACTGTTCACCTTTGTATGAGGCTCCCCAAAACTCACATTTGTGAAGAGGTGCCCATTTTATTGCAGGTGTGTGCTAGGCAAGAACAGGACAGCAAAGCTGGAAAAAAATTGCAGCAGAATAGGAAATAGTGAGTATATAAGGCCCCAGTCCTGGTGCCGCAGAGAGTAGTGTGAGCTGCATCACCCCAGCAACTTTTGTGATTCCAGCTCACAAAACTCAAAAAATACAAAGAAGGTACTAAGATCACAATTGAAATACAGATTTTTCTCTCTCCCATTGTCAAAATACACATATAGAATTAGGTCAATCCTTTGTAACAGCACATCCCTTACCTGCAGTATGATCACAAATTGGAGTTAATCTAACACTCTGAGTCTCTGAGTAGCTTCAGATAGATGTCAGCTTTAAAAATCTACCTTCTAGAAATATCTGTCCTCCTATTTTCACAAAATGGGAAATCTCCAAAGCAAAATCAACATTGGCCCAGCATCCAGAACTGTAAGAGCCACAAGCAATGCATTTACAGAAATAGAAGTTACTTATGTCCCTGACTGTGAATACTGCACTTCAAAACAGAGATGATTGTATATAGACAAAAATTACTTTTAGTTTTTATAAGATTTTCTGATAATGTATTAATTACATTTTATTTTCTTTCTTTCTGGGGATTAGTCTAACATTGACAAAGGCTTTTGGGTGAGAGACTATAAAACAACACAGTTTCAATTCCATTTTCAGTTTCCCTAAAACATTTAAAAAACCTACCTTCCATTAATTATTTTTTGTGATACATGAATTCTCTGGGCCTATATGGCACTGATCTGTCAATATTTCACAGAGACTATCAGGATGTATTTCGGACAACATGCAATGCAGTATTGAGATTTATCAGAAACTTGTTTGCACCAAACTCATGCAGATAAAGGCTAGATACAAACTGGTGAAAACTATGACTTAACTACCCTGTCAAGATTCAGGAAAAAAGTTAAAATCTTCTGCTACGTGGTAGTTTTCCTTTAATTATAGCAAAAAAGTCTAGAGAATATACTAGTTAATAAGCGAAGCACACCAGAACTTGCACGATCAAGACAGAGCAGTTATCTCTCCACCTGGAACTTTCCTGTTCCTGCTTCATACAATAAGTACTACATAGTATAAAATTATTGTGTATGCAGAGGTGCACACACACATATATACGTACACATATATATATACACACACGTACATATGTAAACACACATATACACAGTGCATGTATTTGAGAAACAAGCGACAGAAGCTCTTAATTCTTTGGTAGGCAATTAATTCTTTAAATCATTTGAGCACCTTGTTTCTTGAGCACCCTGCCAGCCTGAACTTTTCCATCTATCATATGTCTATGAATGAGGTATCTTTGGTCACTTTGGGTCATATTTCAACTGGATTTAGGCACTGCTGTAAGCTTTATGGCGGTACCCTAAATACAAACTTGGAGGCAAACATTAATTAGAATTTTTCCTTTGTTTGTTTTATTCCACATACAGCTAGAACACAGGTTCCATGAGATAATAATCACTCCAGAAAAAACTTTTGAATTAGACAGTGTACTTTAGTAGGAACAGGACGGAGCATATCACAAACACATGTTAATGATTATGCAGCGAGTGATGCAATGGACATTGTACTTTAAGCATTATTTCCTGCTTCTCTTAAATTAATGAATTCCTTCCAGGTCCAGAAAGGCAAAGCAAAACATCCCCTTACCCCAGTCTGTCTCTCTATCTCAGCTCTCCTGCAGTTGGTTTCAGTACTAGGGACTCCCAGTTTGTCCTTATCCACAGAATGCCAAAGCCAAAGCCTTAACGATTTCAGTCAGCCTTACAGATACATTTTGGACTCTCAGTTCTTGAGGGTAGACCTAATGTCCCATGGGAGGGAGTAGAGTTTATTGGATATATTGTCTCAGTTAAGCTATTAGATGTTTTTTTCAGTCTTCTCTTCGGTACTGGGTATATATTAATTTCTAGTGTTAAGCACTTTGTTTGCGGGAAATGTTTCCTGTTCATTATGTAACAATTGGCTAATGATTCCTAGTTAGAGTCTCTGATAATGACATGATTTTTAAAGATATATATGGAAAGATGCAAACATTGATTCAGGTTAAAATGACTAGTGAAGTATCTTGTACATTGAAATATTCTTGAGCATGTGGCCAATTTCCATGGCTGGGGGCAGGCCTTTAGTTTAAAGCAGAGAATAGCTTATTAGAAGATCAGATTTCTGTTACCAGTTCCGCCATTAACATTTTGGTTGATCTTGGGCAGGTCATACGGACTCCTTATGAGGGTGCTTTGCCATCTGTAAAATGAAATAACAGCACTTAACTACCTTTGTAAAACTCAGTATGACTTTTCACTAAAAACGCCCATGGAGTTCAACACGCAATGAGAAAAGGTTCAAAACTGAGGCTGTTATTTTACATCAGATGAGGCTTTGGCCCATGCAAGGGAGATAGAACTGAACAGAATTCTCAGTTGAGGTAAACATAATGTCTCAAGACAAACAATGGGAGAATGGCAAAAGGCAGGTGCATTAGGGCAGAGGCTGTGTCATATGAGGAAGAAATCAATGTTATGCAAACAGAGCTTTCTGAGTCACTCTTGCTAGCCTTGCTTGAGAATTGCCCCAAAGGACACCCTGGCCAAACTGAGTCTTTCCAACTGAACAAATCTGGAATTCTTGGAAGACAGATAGTGAATCTAGGTTTACAGAGTATCTCTAATGGCAGCTTGTGACCAAAAGTAGTGACAGCTGCATGGCCTGCAGTGAACACAAGGTAAATTGGACAGTTTTAACTAGCAAGTGTGTGTGTGTGCGCGCGTTTGTGTTTGCGTGTATGTGTGTGTGACACAAACCTATCACCACTGTCAGCATTCAGTTGCCATAAGTCAGTTTTCTCAGTGGAGAGACCAAGAATCGGACTGCCTGTATAGCTTGGATTAGCCTCTAACTGATGGATGTGTTGGTGCAAGGCAGTGGTGAAGAAAACTTGTCCAACAGTACCCAAGAAAGTTTACTAGGTCTTGTAACTTAGCACTTCTTAGTGTGCACTGAAGAAAATTGGGATCCTAGCAGCGATTCGCACCCTTAGTTGATGGCGAGTCTAAGGTTCCCATGCAGTTTCCTGCATCAGGACATGCTCTCAAGGTAGAAGACTTCTACTGTCAGTTGCTTTCATCTATGCAAAGAAAGCGATTGGGTCACACAGGGCTTCATTACAGGGAATATACTCCTTTAAATTCAGATTCTTTTCCATCAGACACAAACCTGGTATTATCTTCTTTTTATCATTGCAAATATAGGACAGGCTCATAAAGAAGAGGTTACAGACAATGTTACTGCAGCTGAAAGAGTAAATGAATGCTCCGAGCATTGCTTTTTGTCTTATTCCTCATATCTAGCCACTGGAAGGTTGTATGGTGGGAACTACAATAAGCTAGCCACATTTTTTCTAATTTTCATATTGCAGAGATACTAGCTCAACAGAGACAGTTTAGCAAGTAAAATTGGTTGTGCCTGGGAAGTTTTGAGCTCCCTGTACTGTGAACCTCAAAGTTCAGAACCACATTGTTCTCTTTTATCATCTAAAAATCATAGCTGCTCCTTATTACATAGATTTAAAGAAAGCTTGATTTTTGGTGGCAGTTAAACATCTTCAAGGTTTTGCATCTGGGGAATGATTGCTGCATTCTGCCATAGAGGTAGCTGCATTTCAGTGCTGGGTGAGTGAGTCTAACAGAGCTAAACCTCATTTACCAGAATCACTATTATGTGAAAAAACTCATTTGACTTTTGGAGAAAAGAGGAGAAAAAATAAGTGGCTCAGCCAAGAAATGATGAAGTGGTGAGAACAATATAATGATCTGAAGGGCACAGTCCCTCCAACAGGAAAGGAATTATTCACATTTAAACAAAGCAGTATAGCCAGGAATGAAAGGAGGGAAATAAGAAAGGAAACATTTAAATGGTAGCAGAAGGTATCTCCTGATACGGATGTCCATTAAGTTGTGGAATTGCATCCCATAGGAATTCCTGATTTCTTGGAATATATGTAACTAGATGGCATTAATAACAAGCAAGCGTACAATAAGATATAATCTTGTGTTGGCTGAAGAGATAGATAATGCTCCAGCAGGCCAGCTGGACCCTTTATGTTACAATGACACGATGCATACAAAACAAAGTCATGTTTTCTTTCAGCCGTATATCAAATATCCCCCAAAACCTGTCTCTGATCCTAAAGCCCATCCACACAAAAGATTTCCATATTCCTTGAATAAAAAGATATGACTTCAAAACAGTTGAACAAAGCTGAGCTTCACTTATATTCCATGGTCTTTAATTAAGGTACGTTGAAATTCAAATGGACTTTAGACTATGCTTACAATCAGCAAAATATTTAGGGATCCCACTTTTGGAGAGGGTCTCTATAAACGGAAAGCTAGAGACTTCCAAAAGCATTTGTCTTTGGCTTGACAATTGTGCAGCTAACTAGGGCTTTAGGAAATCCCATCTGTGTGTAGATGGCTCTGATGATGACTGCTACTCATGAAAGCATCAGAAAGGTTTGAGTTTTCCTCCAAAACAATCATTCTTTAAACTGAAAGCTAATGGGAATGACGATTTTTCCACTGTAATTCCAATTAATCTATTGGAGCCCATACAGGCACGGCCGTATTTACAGTCCCAACTTTTTAAACATGCCAAGGCAGAGCCTAAATCATGCAATTGGCATAAAAATCATGAGAAGTTGTAATACAACATGGGTTTGGTTTTGTTTCTTCTTTTCTACCCTAAATTTTTTAAGGGATTTCGATATCTCACTTCCATTAAACAACTTTAAAAACACCTTAACAAAGCAGTCCTTTGAGTCTTCTAGGGGCCAACAGGCCCTTTTTCAAGCCCTCACAAGCAGGGGAAACATACTTTAATAAATAGGTACTGGAACTCTCATGGTGTCACTTGACTACAGGAGCTGGAAAACCCACAACAAACACCATTAGGCTTGTGATGAAATACTAGACAGTATGATATTCAGCGCTAGCCTCCAATTTTCTTTAGTGCTAGTAACTGAGAGCTGATTTTGTACCACTTATATGGCTATCTATCCAGCTGAAAATCACAAATCTAATCACTTGGTTTCCAAACTCCTCAGAGTGCACTTACAAATATTCATTTCCAATCAATTTGCACCTGCTAATATTTCTCAACACTCACATGTGATGACAGAGTCAGAAGCAATGCCAGTGCTTACTGTTTCTATTGCAATAACATAAAGAGGCTCTGTGCATAGATCACAGCCCATTGTCCAAAACAGGCACAGCATAAATAGGATTTTATTTTGAGAGGTTATTTTAGAAAATCAGTGTATATACATGTCTTTCTTTACATCATTCCCTTAACTTCTACTAGGATCATAATTCAGACAGTCCTCAAGGTTTCAGAGATCCTGAAACAAACATCTTTGTTTGTTAGAGGACATGAGATATCTGGCTAGAGCTCACTCACCAAGCACAAGTCCAGGTAAAGGGCAGAGCAAAACTGTGAAGCCCTCTTCTTCAGGCTCACATCTGAAAAGACTGAAAAGAGGCTGAACACTAGCTAGACTGCAACAGCCTCCCTTCTCTTCCCTGATAAGTAGGCATATAAATAAATAAATAAACGGCATCCTAACTGCACTGAGAACTCAATAAAACAATCACATCAAATATGAGGCGGTATAAATCTCATGTCTGCACAGGTAACCCACTCAATTGCTTTTATTATGGCTCAGCCTGACTCCATTTATTACCATCCGTGGCCTGGGTGAAGGATGTTTGCATGGAGGGTGGTCTCCTGGTGAAATCCTATCCCTGGAGCAGTGACAATCAGCCCATACAGAGGTGGATTTTGGTGGGGAGACTAAAGGCAGATCCATCTGTCTGCATGAAAACCAATCAATAACCCTGTAACTAGACCCCTTGTCGCTGGGAAATGGACAACACAATAGTTCAATCCTGGAGCTGTAGGAGAGGAATAGCTGTGGCTGGGGTGTGAAGAATGACAGGATGTATGCATGAAGTTTGAGACATATGTACAGAAAATGTCTGTCCATATAGATACTGAGGAGGAGTGATGGGATAGGAGGAGCTTAGAGGGTACATATAAATATATATATATATCTCACAGGTAAATTTGAAAGGTTGATGTGTTCAGAGGTGGGTTTGGGGAAGGAAAAAGCAGAGTTATAGTGTGTTTTTTTTATAGGGCATTTATACAGGGAGTGTGAGTGCAATGGTACCTTTGGGGAAATGTGCCTACTGGTTGGATACTGCATATGAGTGCATTGGTATATGGCAGGGAACATGTATCTCTGGACAGACACATGGACAGCGACACAAAATGCTGGTAGGCTAAAGGAAGCATATGCAGGAGTTCAATGTGGTTGGGAAGGATATTCCTTTGTCTTCTGTCTGGCTTGGGATTTATGTGTGTACTAGTTTTCACAGAGAGGAGGAAGAGTGATGTGCCAAAAGCCTGAGCTAACTGACTGTGAGTTCACAGATATACTTCCCAGAAAATGCTACATATGAAACATTTACCCAAACATTACTGTTAAATCAGGAAAGGAAATTTCTGGTGGCTTGTCTCTGCCTGTATAAAAAATAGAAATAGGACATTTCGTGCTGCTCTCATCCCCTAGCTCTGCAGTTCTGTAGCATTTCTAAAATCTGCACAGCATATTGCTCGCCAAGCTTCTAGCAACTCCCTCAACACATGCACACATGCATACACACAGAGATATGCTGGAGTTTGCTGCTATCAATTGTTCTGTCCTGAGGGCCAATTCAGCTCAAAATGTCCATCAGTGTATTTCATCTGAGAGGTGGTATCCATGTTTTGCAAGGCACATAGATGTTTGTTAATTTATAAAAGGAAAAGCAGAGACCGTGACCAGATGACAAAGTCATAAAGGAAACCCTCATGTATCTGTCAGACAGGATGCCCTGCACCAGCTCTAGTCAGGGTACTTTGTATGGTTCTGGTAACAATAGCAGTACCCACTTTGTTGGTCAGGGTGGGTTAATGTCTCGGTCCTTCGATTCCTGGAACCAGACCTCATTTTCCTCAAGCTCAGCTGAAATAAGAGAGCAACTTCACTACCCCACTGCCCATTTTCAAGCTCTCACTTAAAAATTGTGATAAAGTCTTTGGGCACTAACATTTGGGCACTTCTTGAAGGGACTACCGCCTTTCAACACACTCATCCTTCTCTAAAAATTCTTTTAAGACCAATTTTAGTCATCTGCCATTAAAAAGGAAGACTGCAGCACAATGTAGCTATGTGATAGTGCCTGCAATTAATGTTTGCCTAAATTTAGGCTCTTTCTTAGTTGCTTACATGTAGACTTTTAAGCTTGAAAAATTAGACATTTTAACATAAATTATACATACACAAAAATTAGAAACACACTTATTTAAAAATCAGTATGGAAAGGAGGAGATGTAGAAGAGAAAAAGAAAGAATAATATTCTGAAGAAAGGGAGATCATGTTTGCATAGTGAGTGAATAAGAGAAGTGTGTTTCTGGGATGTGCGATGTACAAATGGGCCAAAGCTGTGCAAGCAGAAGCAGAGTGGAAAATGTGCAATGTCACAAATTCCCTCTCCCTGTGGAACAAACAGCAAATTTAGAGCTTTAAGCAGACAATGTTTGTGGTGCTGCCTCTGCCAGACAGACAGTCACAACATGAAGTTCCTAGAGTGAGTGGAGAGCACAGCTGAGCAGGGTTGCAGGAGGAAAGGCAAGAGATAAGGATTGCCCAGAGAGGTTGTGGAGGCCCCATCCCTGGCAGTGTTTAAGGCCAGGCTGGATGTGGCCCTGGATGACCTGGTCTAGTGCATGTGGCGTCCCTGCCCATGGCAGGGGGGTTGGAACTAGATGACCTTTAAGGTCCCTTCCAACCTCAGCCATTCTATGATTCTATGGAGTGAAAGGCTAAAGCAGATTTGACTTGGAGAGGGTCAAAACCAGACCTGCTGTAGTTTTCCAAGAGGCAGTCTTGGCCACTGTGCCAAACAAGATGCCGAGTATTGACAACCAACTTCCTTATGGGGCTTTAACAATTTCAGGCTACTTGTGTGAATGAGTGAGGGGTCTATGCATATGGATCCAGGTAGCCAGGATGGGGACAGAGTAAGTGTATCTGGCTGTGTGCAGATCCCAGTGAGGTGCACAAGCTGGAGGGCAAGGAGGAACTGCATGTGTGACTTTGTATGATTGCACATGAGACTGCATGCGTAAATTTGTGAAAAAGATGGCTGCCATGATACTAACTCCCTTTTGTGGATTACATTAATTTTTGCAACCTGCTAATATTTAAAGAAGAATATATGCCTATGGGTGACACCCTCCCCATGGGTCTTGGTGCCCAGCAGACAAAACTAGCAGAGCTGGTGGTACAGGGAGAGATGAAACGGAAGGAAATGTGGCATGTTTTGGATGTGTATACAAGGAAATGCCCCTGCCTCAGTGAAAGGAAGGGATAAAGTGATACTGGGGATATGCAGTCTTTACAAGAGTACAAGAGGAGGGTGCCAGCCCTGTAAACGAAGCCTTTGTATTGCTGAGAGCACCACCTTTCCAAAATGAAAGCACCTTCTGCACCATTTGAATGTGGTCCTGTATCATTCTGTGTACAGTGAAGTAATTTGAGCATGGAAACCCGGGTGCATTTGTGCAGATAGACTGCTGAGTCTCTATTGTTCCACCAGACAATCTTCTCTGTAATGGATATTTGGGCGATACGTGCCCTATACCCCATGACATGTGTACAAGGAGAAACCTGGGCATATCACTAGGGCAACATGTCCGGCTGGGAGTATAGACTTAAAGCAAGTAGATACTACCACTCTGGAAGAACTAAGAATAGTCTTATCCATGAAACAATGTCTTAACTTTGTGGTTACATGCAGGGAGTCATGGGGGCAAGCAAAATCCTCGCTGTACACATCTTGGGAAGCCTGTCTAGTTTTGTGGGGTTCTGCACAGGATTCTGTGTGACTGCTTCCTGATGCCAAGGCAGTTGTGTGAATGCACTCAGGAAGTGTGGATGTGGATAGATGCATGGGGGGTCCTAGTAGTGCTCATATCTTTATCAGCAGTTCTTGTGCGTAGACCTGGGGATAAGGTGCTATGGCAGCCATTCTGCCAACATGCTGAGGAGAATGCAACTGGTGAGATGAGCAGCATCTGTAACACAAACACATATGCACATGTATGCACAACAGAGTGGCATCTGCTGAGATGTGTGAACAAAGATGGTGTACGGCAGGGTGGGTACACGCATGTACAAAGATGCCATGTATAAATGTGGGGACATGCCTATTGGTGGTACCTAATGCATCTGGAGGAATGAAGGGTGTTTATGCTATGATGTATTTGTCAGGGAGCAGATGTGTGCTAGTTCATCTGATACATGATGCAAGAAGGGGATACCTGTGAACAGTGGGTGCAGAGGGGGTTACGCTAAAGGAGGTATTTCTAATGATAGCCATAATTTAATGCACTGGACTCTACGCTTATTTCCTCTCCCTTCCCCTCCCCTCCCCTCACACTCTTCTCCTCATTACCCAGGTTATCTTGTTTGGGTTAAGAGGCCAATTTCAACAGACTATAATTGAAGAGTGAAGAGAATCTGATAAGATAAGGAAGGGACATCATTCCTCGAGGGATCAATAGAGGTTTCATGTTCCTCCTTCCCCTGCTGTGTCTCTAACACGCTAACACTGTGTGTCCATGGGCCTGGTTTATTCGCTCTGCTCATCTGTGAGCCTGGAAAGGAAGCGTGGGAGTTGGGAGGGGGCTGTAGCTTCCGTCTGTCACACGGCTAGAGTGGGCAGAGGGCATCAGAAAGGGACAATAGGGACACCAGTGGTGATATAGTCCCCTCTGGGAGCCAAGAGGAGGCAGTGAGGTGACAAGCCTGATGCCCGCCTGGCTTTGGCAGGGGCTCAGTCTCACAGGGGAGATGTTCACCTTTGGCCTTTTATCTCAGCGTTGTGCTCAGTGAAGGAAGGATATTGATAATTTGTCTAGATTTAGACTTGCTTTTCCTAGTATCCCTGTGCAGACGAGCTCAAAGCATTTTATAAGCGCTTACAGGGCTACTTCTCAGGGTGAGGGAGGTATAGTTACCCCTACCACCAGGAGGGCTGGTAGCTGCTCCTGATTAGGTTCATATTAGGATCTGAGATTCAGACTTGACAGACCCAGTATTTTACAAGCCATTCTTAGTATTCTTTTGGACCAAACCAGCATGAAAGGATACCCTTTAAGAAACATGGAGCTGCCTCAGCAGTGAATACAGGTCCCTTCATGGCAGGGCTGCCAGGGCTCCTATGTGGTGCAGGCAGAGTTTGTTCCAATCCTGCCTCATGCTCCTCGGCAGGAAGATGTGTATTTTATGCAAGCAACATGAGATCTATATGAATCCAGTGCAGGGCTCTGCGATGCCTAGCGCACACAGGCAGCAGAGCAGTGCAAGGGAAGTCCCTTCAGGAGGCCTAGCCTCTCACATCAGGGGAGCGCTGTAGGTGCTTCCCTGTCCCTATGGCTGGCATTGAGAAGCTTGGGCACAAGGAGACAAGTTGAGAGGTCAGCACAGTACAGGATCCAATCCAGATCCCATACAACAGGGCTGGGCAAGTTTCTGGAGAGCCTGAGATACAAAGGGGTCTGGGGCTGAGATATCTTCTTCCAGCTGATTTCTCTTTTATTTTTAACACCCAGAGAAACAGATGCTGAGAGCAAGTCAGTCATGCAGTGAGCATGTGGCAGAGTTGGGAATACAACCCAGATCCCCTGACTCCCAACCTCAGGCTTTAACCACTAGACCATGCTTCCCTCTAAGCCACCTTGAACTTTCCTCAGTGAGGATGGGGGCTACTAAGCCTCTGTGGGCTGCAGTTTACCAAGCTGTCAGGAGTGTGCTCACTGGACCGCCTCACCAGAGACAGCCTTCCTCATGCACGCTAAAAAAGTTGAAAAGAAATTCATTTCATGGCCGGTGGTTGCTTTAAAAAGGCGATTCCAGCATATGTATGTGATAAATGTTAACTGTGCATTAATCGCATTAAAGAGGACCCTATAAACTTTTCATTTCTAATTAAATTCTTGCCGGTGATTCTTGCGAAGCCAGCACACTCCAGGCCTTTGTTTATGTGGAAAATTAAAATGCAAATACAATGGAATTTATTTCCATTACTAGAATGATATGCTGGGCTCCTCTGTTTAACAGCCTCCAATTATTTTCAAACAGGCCTCTCTCTCCCTCTCTCCCCTCCTCTCTCCCTCATTTTTTTCCTCCCCCTATTACCCTGATGCTTCTACCCCAGTGTGAGGGGTGGGACTTAGTAAAGCAGTGGTTGGGCTAAGGATGGTGTCATCTATTCAAGGTCAAAGGCAGGAATATAGAGCATGAAGTGGGAAAAAGAGTGCGAGAGCACAAACAAGGAGGCAGGGGAAGTAACAAGGAGGAGTAAGGAGTTACCTGCTACAACCTCACTGAAAAATAAAAGCTAAACTCACTGGCTTGCTAAATCCCAGTCATATAGATAATCTGACTGAGAGAGGTCATGGGTCTTTCCTTGACAGGATATTTTGGTGGGAGGGTACAGCTGACAGCTCTCTCTGGAAGTTTTCTGGATCTTTCACAGCCTTTTCATAGACTTTGTCTGGATGTGGCTGCTGCTGCGGCAAATCCTGATGGCTGAGGAAGCACAGAACAGGCACAATGCCAGGCACATTGCCCGTGCACAGCAAATAAATCCACATGGCAATGACACATAATCATCAGCTGAAAAATAACTGAACTCTCTTGTACATTTCCAAGGGAACAAATGTAGTTACAGTGTCTTAGGGTGTTAGCACACAATACCCAAACAATTCAGAAGCCATTGCATAAACCCAGAGATTCAATGCCCTTTTAAAATTTCTTAATACATATATTTACTGCTAAATGCTGCTGACATGAGAGACCCGGGCCAGGTCAGACATGGGAACATTGCCAGGCAGTCTCATACAAATCAGGCATCTGCTAACTGACACAGATGCCCCTATATGCATTAATATAGAAAGTCACACAAGAAGACCCTTGCAAAAGCAAGTGTGCATTTCACTGTAGGTATATGTAGTCATTTATAGATCCCTTCACAGAATCAGTCAGATCTGCTTCAGACTTCTCACCATATTTGTATATATTTGTACAGAAATCTAGGATGTGGAGACTTCTCCAAAAACATATCTGAAAGTCCTGTTAAAATCTCTGTGTGCACCAGAAGGCACACACACGTAAATGCATTCGCATAGCCTTAGAAATATGCTCACACACACAGAGAGATCTATTCACAAGTAAGCAGCCACAGACCTAGATGCACGTGGCTGAGAACCAGCCAGACATACCACCCTGTATGTCACACACATGCAATCGGTGTATCCTCAGCATGCCCTGCTGGCAGCGATTGCCCGGGAGCCAAAGGGATACTCTTTTAGTGCATGTGAGCATCTTAAGGAATCACCTAGTGGAAATGATCCTGCCCTTGCTGAGACAGGGAAACAGGAGAAGGACACATTCACTTACAACACTGAAAAGAGGCCATTACCCAGTCAAACAACCCAGTCCCTGACATCATTATTCAATACACAGGAGCCCTGAAATGCACACTAACTCAATCACAGAGACACACGATTACAAAATAATACTGATGGAATCAATGAGACAGACATGCGGTCATACAAAGCACACCCACCCTGGTGTTAATACACAATAACAGCTGCTCAACAAGTGAATACAAAACAGCCATTCACAACCACAATGGCAAAACATGGGGCTGCATTCTCAAAGGAGGCTTGAAAACTCTGGCAACAAAACTCACCCTTGCCAGAAGGGGCTCAGAGCAAAACTTGAGGATGTGGGCAAAATCTGGCTCTTGTCAGCCTAGGGAGTAATAAATAGTAAAAGCCTCAGCAAGGAGCACATTGAGCACATTGGTTTCCCAGTAAGGCTGATGGACTCACAGTGCACTCAGGACCATATATGATTGCGCCCAGTCTGGAAATAGACTAGTCCAGTGAAATGGCACATTTTCTCAATGACCAAAAGCTCTTACCAGAAGCAAGGGTGCATGACATTCAAGACTCACCATAAGGAAAGCCAACATAAGAAAGTAAAACCTACCGAATATCACAAACACAACACAACCATGCTATGGACAGATGGAAGCGCTGTTCTGCAACCAAAGCCACAGAACCAGCTCACAAATGTGCCTCTGTAAAACTGCCCAGTCCTCTTCGAAAAACCAGAACAGTACACCCAAATCTAGCACAGCACCAGTCTCCCCTACAGAGAGGAAACAAGCAAAGTGCCCACAAAAAACACGCTCATAATGCCACAAATAATTGACCTTCCTTGCGCCTCGCAGGCTGTGGCAGAGCATGCTAACCCAAGCGCTTAACACAAGGCCTGAATAGCTGGCTTTTGCAAATCCTACACGATCTTGGGAGGGAGACAGGGGAACTTTTTTTGGCACAGCAGGCATCTGCTCGTACCAGGTTGTGTGTGTAAGAATGTGCCATTATTAAAAAGCCAGGCCGGGGGAAGACTGCTGTCAGTTGTGTGTGCCTGTGTGCTTTCTGTGTACAGGAATTCCCCTTCCTCTACCAAGTGCTGCTGTTTGTAGCCATTAAAAAGGCCAGGTCCTCATGCTGGGTGTTCAGTGAGTATTGATTCAGTCTGCAAGCAATTTTAATATTTCTTCAGGGACTTTCCAGCAACAGCACAAGTCATTAATTCACCCTCCCAAATTGCTTATTCAATAGCAGGAACATGGCTCCTGAATAAAGTCCCAGAATTTATGTGACTCACATGAGTCAGGAGGTCAAACAACTGTTATGGAGAGAAGTTAAAAATCCAAATAAAATATTGACACTTTTTTGGGGAGTGGGAGGAGGGGGAAGGAGGAAGGGAAAGAAAAGGTATTTAAAATAGGGCTTTGTTGCAATGCCCCCAGGATAAAGAACAGAAAGAGATTGAAGACAAGTTGGAGTTTGTAAAATCAATGGGATTTATTGCATATCCGCTTGGCGTTTAATAACTCCCTCCTTTCCACCTCCCCCTGCACTGCATGTACATAGGGAGATAAACTCTTCAACAAAACTACAAATAGCATGCAGATGGACACCTAAACACCAACACATGAAGGCAGGCATTGTTACATGAATGTTACTGTAAGTCAGTGGCATAGCATCAGAATGTACTCTCAGGACCCAGAGTCTTGACTGAGCAAGACAGAGTCCATCACATATGGCATTACATATGCCCAAGTAGTAGCAGATAGCCTGCGTCCACATATCCACAGTCTTTGTAGAAAAAGATGGAAGGGGAAACTGAGGAAGAGTGAATTGAAACAGCCTGCTCAGTCAGAGCCCATCAGCAGGGTGGTCTCCTGATGCTCAGACAGAGCCCATCATCCAGATCTCCTGATGCTCAGTTAGTGTTTTTGCAGCAGAAGAATGCTACCTTTTACAGGAGTGAAAGAGTGCACAGGGACCAAAATCAGACTGCAAGAAGGCATCCATCTCACAGGGAGGACACACAAACCACATAAGAAGAGATGAATCCACAGACACCACACAAGCCCACTCATATGCAGATAGATGCACACACAGGTATAAATACATACATGCTTTTACTGAGCTCATTGCTATTCAGAAACCACTGCAGCCAGATTACACAGAGAAGTAGAAGCATACCTGCAGACAGACACACCTGCAAATGAACGTGTACATGAATGCACAAGCACATACATGCACATACTGATACATCAGTGTAGCCTCATACCACTGTATATCCATGTTAAGAAAGTCATGCAAACCGATGTTTTGCTACAAACCTAAATTTTACCTTCAGTGGTGTCTTTTTAGTTAGCACCACATAAATGAATGGCCAAATGCACTAAAATGCATTCCGCACAAGGATGTTAATATATTACACTGGTAACTTTCAGTGAAACTATGCCAATCTGCTGCCAGTCAAAGATCTGAGACTATAGTAGCCATCAAAAAACATTTATTCATTAGCACTAATGAACTCCATAAAAAACAAGCACACAAACCCACAGCCTAAACATCTAATCAAATAATATTTGATGGCTTGGGATATTTAAGTGGGCATTCATTGCTTTACTTGTTTTTTTGCTTGTCTGGTCTGCTAAATCTTTTTAGCAAAGATTTAGGGCAGGTACTTTCTGTGAGCAGACATCTTCCAAAAGGCAATTTTTGAAGGGCTTTTTTTGCATTGTGATAAAAATGTTTGACAACATTTTCCTCCTAAGATGTCCTTTGACCCAATATACAGTGAGCTTTCAAAATTAAGCAAGGTAATGAAAAGGTTTATATTTCCATAGTGATAATGTTAAAAATTAATATTTTTGCACTACAAATATGCTTCTGTTTTATTTCTAAGATTGCTTTGTTCATGACTGATTTTGCAATTGCCCTTTAAAACTGGCAAAGCAGAATCATTGGCGACCTCACACTACCTCCTGTCTTCTTAGTCTAGAAAATATTAAAGACAAAATGTGAAGAGAGCATAGTTTTTAAAATACCAACACCTGTGTTCCTTTGTACTCCTCCACATATGAAGCCTGATTGCATCTGATCTTGTCCAATTTAAGTTAGATCCAAAAATGAAGTATATGCTGATTCGCAGCTGGAGGTATTCTGGTCCATTAGGTGAACAAGTATTTAATTCAGATTAAGGTGACCATGTTTTGAAATAATGGAACTAGATAAAATCACAATAATTCTATAGAATAGCATGATACTCAGAACGAATATCATGTCATTTGCAATGCAGTATTCTACTACAAAAGCCTAAACTGTAAAACTTAAATAATTAAATAATTAGAAATCAGGTCTTCAGATAGTGTTAAACAATTGCTGCACCTCTTCTGTGTTTACCCCAGCTAGTACCTAGCTTGGTGTGTTAAGCTCAGGACAAATCCGTCTTAGAGATCACTAAAGCTCACTGGGAGGGAAGTTGCCTGCATGGTGGATATAGGAATGAGGAAACGCTTGTGCATGTGGGAGGATCATTTAAACTGCTGCTCTTGGGAGGCTGTTTGTCAATTTGGAGTTGTTGAAGGAGTCTCAGCTGAGATGGTTTCATTGACAGGGAATAGGCAACAGTCTTGTATACACAGGGCAAATGAGAAAATGAATCTGAATTAACTTTACAAGCACATTGGTTAAAAACATTAAAACAGTGTTTGGATGCTCATTCGAAATTTGAGTGTCCTAAATTGAATTTAGTTTACTTCATTTCCGAAGTGAATTAAGCTAAACTAAATAAAAGGTGCCTTAATTCTAAACAAGGGAGTCAGAGATGTAATGTAGTTTAACTAGACTACTTTAATTTCACACATTCAGTTAATTCAAATTAGTTATTTTGCACAGCCATATGTAGGTAAACCCTTAGACTGCAAATGCCTACAGACACTGTGTTTATACAAGAGCTAGGAAAAGGGGACCTAAAAGTCCAGTGTACTGTATCAGCCATTGCAGTTTGTAACTGCAAAGGACAGAAATAATAGGTTCCTGAAGACCCAAAGAAACTCATAGCTCTGCACTTAATCAGATGGATGTCAGATGAGCAAATTAGAAATAGAGCAGATCTGCGCTCACAGCCTTGCACAACTGTGCAAATGTACACACAGGTATGGGCCTTATAATACAGCAAGGATCCACATTAATTATGTGTCAGTATTCAGATATGTGAGATATTACATTATGGATATTATAGCCTTGTTACGGATGAGTTCTAGGTGGTTATGACTTATTATTTGTAATAACTGTGCTTGGTGCTGCACAAAAACACCCATATAGCTAGCTGGTGATGGTTACAAGCCACAGATCTGAACAGCCTACTTGTCCATTAAACTCTGTTAAAAACTGTAATGGTTGAATAAATGTTTATTAATTCTTCATGGGGTCTGACTATGTAATATGTTACCCAAATGTCTAACTCCATATAGCTACAGTTGTAAATGTAGACCTACACACAAAGACAAATGAGTATGCACATTGTGTGGTAAACTAAAACATACAAAGGACAAATATTACTGCATATTGCAAACACCATATAGATACACGAACAAACATACAGCTCGTATTCTCTAAATATTAGTGCTGATAGTGACTTGTAGGAGTCAAGCAGATTGTTTGTTGAAAAACAACAAAAAATGTTGGTTTTCATTATAAAAAGATGGCTTTGCTCCATAAATATGAACACTAGTCTATTTTCTATGGAGATGTGCACCTATATAGCCTATATAGCACTTGTACCCTGAACTGCTCATGCATCCCTGATTGCTTTGGGGGGGCATGATAAAGGAAGGAATAAATAACACCAAGAGCAGTGAGGACTAGAACAGGGAAGGAAAGATTCCAGTTCTCTGTGGAAATGTTCAACTGTAATCTTCACAATTGTAATAAAATTCTATAGATATATTTCAGTAGTTAGAACTTGTTTTTTCAATAAAATTTAAATATATTATCCTATTTTTTTAGCATAGGGGCTCATTCACCCTAAAAATGTAATTTCAAAGTGAAAAAAACACATTTTCATTCTGATAAGGCTTAAATTCTCACAATTTTGTTCATGTCTTTAAAACTCAAGAAAAAAATAATTTAGATCTAAACTGACACATTCCCATCACTGTTTTGGTTTTGATCTGGGGCAAGAATCTTCTACTAGTAAGGCATCCACTATGAAATTTTCACCAGTTCTGACAAACATAAGGGAGGCACACATAATGACACCCCTATAAAGGGTGTAATTCACCCAACACATGCAAGCATGTACTGGAGCAGAGCACTCTACAGGATACAGTGATAATACACAGCTAATACACAGTGCTTCCAAGCCCAAAAGTTAAGAAGTCCTGAGTCAATTCCCTCCAAAAGAAAGAGACTGGTGTAAAATTCACCAGGTTGTAAATACGAATGCATTAGTGTTTGGGTTCTTTTTTTCCCTCCATTTCTGGCCCCTTGAGAGGCAGCCAGGTCCCACTTCCACCTGCTCTTTGTAGCCATGAAAGCCAGAAATACCCTGGTATTAAATGAAAGCTGAAATAATTGCTTATCCTCAAGATCTGAGGTTTTACACAAAATTCGAGGTATGGCATAACTTGCAAGAGAGTTGAGAATGTTATCTACATTTTTCTGATTCCTCCAAGTTCCTTTCCTAGTACACACATCTTCTGTTAATCAAAATGAATGTCCACAAGGAATTCAGCACAGACTCCTGAATTTTAATATCTGGAAATGGGCTCAAAGCAAAGCTTTCAATTAAAAGTTCCCATGCTCCAGATTAAGATATTTAACCTTGGCAAGCCCATGTGTTTCTGTAGGTCTTCTTAACTCACCTGCTGGCACAGCTGCTGTTCTGACAGCTCCTGCCCGTGCTGCATGGCAGTCACTGGTGTGCTGGCAGCTCTTGGGACTGTACCTTACGCCAGCTCCATGCTGCTGCAGCAATGCTGCTAGCAGGACACAAGCCTGCCAGCCTGTAGGTAACAGAAGATGTTGCTTTGAATTGCAGTCATTGTGCAGTATAGGTGTACTCTTAGGAAAAGATTAATTCCTAAAAGCATTTTCATGGCAGAAATCTCTTGCTAGTGAAGGGGACCTAGCCACCAGCAGTGCTTCTCTCCTGCTCTCTTCCTATGGCTTGTTGTTTTTGAAGCTTTGGTCTCTTGTTGCAGATTTATGAGTTTGTTGAGGGGAATGGTAGGTCTGTAGCACTTGGGGTGGATAATTTCATGGGTCCTGCGAGTTGAATATCTGCTCCATGCTTGCCTACAATACTAGAATTTGGACTTGATGATGCCAGTTTTTCCTCCTGGGCCTGTGTTTCAACCTCCAAGATTAGCAGAATTCTTTCTGTCTGTTAAGATTTCCTTAATTCACCTTAAACCTAGGATGTCAAAGATCTATACCTAGGATCCAGTTTGCTTCCCAATATTTTGTAAACTGTATGACATCTTCTAGATGTTTGGATCTTAATGAATTTCAGGCTTTCCTGACTGCAAAGAAAGCCTTCCAAACATGAATTGAGCATAATAAAGTAGAAGCACCTGCCTGAGGACATTTCTATGCTGCAGTGACTGCTTAACTGCAGCTCATGCAGATATTCTCTAGCCAGCTTTAAGCCAGCCAGTCTGGGTCCTGATGGCCCTGTAGCTACAGTTTTGCACAACATAGCCACTCCTCGAGCACACCTTCTGTTTCCCAGGTGGGGTTTGTACCCTAACACTAATCCACAGGCATTAATGGGAAAATGTTTCTTCAAGCCTAATGCAACAATTTGTTGTGGGAGGTCAGGCCAACCTCTATACATGGGGCTGACCGCTGTCAACTCTATCAGTACCAGTGGCATGAAGTTGTGCGTTACTGCTCAGCAGATGAGTTGGCAGGCCAACCCCCAGCCTGGCAGATCTCCCCCCTCCCAATAGCAGGCAGCTTCACCTTTCTTTCCTTCCACCCCTCTTCCTTACTTGTCTGGACTCGTACAGCATAGCACAGCAGAGCTAGAATGAGCAGAGATCTGCTAGAAGCTGAACTGCTTCTGAAATGCTCTGCTCAAATTAAATGAAATAAAACCATATGGTGTCATCATGGGTCACTGATTTAAAACAACAACAAAAAAATCCTAGCTCCTCTCTAAGCCCTTCAGATAGTAAAACTGCTGCTGTGAATTCTGCGTGTCCTCAGAGTGAAGCCAAGAAATGCAGTGAGAGGAAAAGGCAGTATTGGGCTTTCCCTTGTGTTTGGAGTGAACAGGCTAACGTGGAACAAAGTGGCACTTTTTTTCCCATGTCTTAAGGCATGATGTCAGTATAACACCAGTGAATCTGACAGACCTACACAAACTAACAGCAGATGAGGAGTCAAATCTTCTCAGGAGGGGCTGGGATTATGTTTTGTGATATGCAAGGCTTCTCCATTTCAACTGCTTGTCTATTTGGAAGCTTCAGGATAACAGATAATCCCTCTTCAGGCACCTTTAGGACTATAAATTGGTCTATCTAATCAATCTAATTAATCTGTCATATTTGTGCTTACATACTAAGTAGTACATGATCATCCTTATTCTCTCTTCCTTTCCAAAAGGTAGGGAGAAGGAAATGCAATTTTCATGACAGGAGAGAGTTTGAATGCGTGAATATTGCTTGTGGCCCCTGAATATGGAAGGGTTTGGAGGCATTCTGCTGTCTTGGCAGGGAGTATCAGTGCCTCGGGCCAGCTAGCAAGGAAGCTGAGTCTGCTGCTCCTGCCAATGTCAGCTGTTGTTCTGAGGGTTGCAAGCGTTGCAGCAGATTTTGAGAGCAATAGGAGAAACTACTCCCCCCACCCTGTCCCAATGGAAATCTTGTGGCTTTTGGGGGGCAACTGCAGCTCTTATCTTCCTAACTACATCTACTGGCTGCAAGTTCAAACACAACCACCAAAGTAAGTGCAGCTGAAGTACAGCTCTTGTTGCCTTTGCCTACCTCCCTTCCCTTCACATACAGCCACTGTCAGCAGGGTACATGTCACTTCTGCTTCAAGCAGGGGGGAATGAAGCCAATACTGTGCTACAGCTCGCTGAAGCACTTACTTGGCCCCTGTTATTAGAGATTCTGAGCCCTTCACTCCTCCTTCCAGCTGTCCTCACAGTGCCCCAGGTGGCACGGCAATGCTCCTATCTTCACACTTCAGGCAGGAAACAGAGCACAGAGAGAAATGCCATTTATCCAAAGTCTTGATGAGAGGCCCATGACAAAGCAAGCAACTGAAGCCGTTTCCCTAAGTTGGATTAGGCTCTATCAGATTTTCTATTTCCCTTCCTTCACCCGCCAGTCCCTTAGTTATTTTTCCTCACCATGCTATGAAGCTTGCTTTCCATTTTGAACTTTGTTTGTGCAAACGAGTCTTTATTCATTCCCCCTTCCCCTTTGTTTTGCTCAGCTATGAATTTGGATGTATCTTGACCCATAGAAGCATACGATTATCTCCTGTTTGAACCAAAGCCATGTTCAGAGCTCTTTATGCCTGTGCAGCATCAGTCTGTAGGTGGGATATTGTTGGCTCCATGGGGGCTGTCACCTGGAACCCAAAGATCCTCTTCCCATCCCATGTTCTCTCTCTTTTCCTCACACATGCTTTGACACCAGCATCGCTGGGATGGTCACAAGCCCCTTTTTGGGAAGCAATGTAACGCAGAGAAGGCATCACTGTCTCACTTAGCCCTGCACCAAGTCCCCTGCAGGCTGCCTTCTCTCTCCTGCCGGCACAGTCCATGGCTCAGCAGTACAGCCCGGCACTAATTAAGCAGCGTAGCGCAGCAGGGTGTGTGTTCCTTGGCCATCACAGCCTCCTTTGGACACACTGCAGAGAAAAGGCTGAAGCTTCACAACGTTAGCCTTCCAAGAACCAATTTAATTGCCCAGTAATGCACACCCTGGGGTCTTGTAATATGCTTCTAATATGAAGCATTTAAAATATGAATGCTCCAAAACAATTACAAGGACTTTGGTGCTCTGCTGAGTGTATCCTTCCACTCTGAAAAATAATCCATGACAAAGGAATAGAATCAAAATGAGTATATCAGTGCTTCATGAAACCTTTCAGGGTCTCCTTGGGGCAGCAGGACATATCACTCTTTCCCTTAGTGCAACTTCACTCTGTTCTTCTAGGATTAAAAGAATCGCTAGTTTGGGACTCCAGATGATTCAGACCTACCTCATCTCTCTCTGATCAGCCCTAGTATGTTTTTTGGTTTTTTGAGATACAGTCTAAAGACACTGCCAGCAATAGCAAGAGGAAAGAAACCACGAGTATGTCAGACTATAAGAGGGTTTGGACAGAAATGTCAGAGAAGTGAGGGGTGCTTCCTATGATCTGTCATTCTTTTAGCAAATAATTTCTGGACAGGTTTAGAAGTGATTTTTTTTTTTTTTACTTGCTTATTTACAAGGAGTGAAAGAAAGTTCTGCTTCTCAGAAAGGACTATGGCTCAACTAATTCTAACTTTAAATACTTCTTTCTCTCTCCTTGAACGAATTTGATTAGAGCTCATTACAATTGTCATACTGGGAGAGATGATTTTTGTCTGTCCATCTGTATTCAGAATCATCAAAAGGAATTGCATTAAACTGGCTGAAAATAACAGAATAGAAATCAAACAACGGAAATTCATGATATCTAATGCTGAACGTTTAAGAAAGTCAAAGGCATTTGGAAACAGGCAGTTGGTTTCAGCTGGAGCCATATGCAGTATTAACTCTAGAAAGAGTTACTACAGGCCAACTAGGGTAACTCATGAATTCCAGGAATGGATGTGTAATTCACAGTATGCTACTATATACTGTAATGACACTATATGCCATTACTTAAGATAATATTGCATATTAAATTCAGATTGTGAAATGAAGTTCAGTTGCTTTACTGCAATCAAAGATCTATAAATGTCCTGTTGCTGAAAATTCAGAAGACTGTGTATTAAGTCTGTGTATATTCTCCAAAACTCCAAGTAGACAACTTGTACAAAAACCTCCCACTGGAAAATGAAAAATGAGAATTTACAATAAGTATCAGTCTATGTCCCTAATTAAACACAAATATTGTTATTGGAGTCAGTGACTGTGATGGAATTAGAGCAGGGATTAATTTAGTACAGAGTGACAATTTCTTTTGGAGGAAAGAAAGATGTTTGGAAATATTGGCATTTACTTTTAGAAATCAGCAGTGCTGACTAGTATGCCAGGATTTGTTTCACTTCTGCTTTTGGGAAAGGCTCAGGAAATGTTCAGCAAAAAGGCTTGTCTTTCTCCAGTGTCTAGAGGCAAGAGCAAGAGCAAGGCAGCAAGAGTTGATCAAGGTTTTGCTCCCTCTTACAGAGCAGTAATCCAGAAATCCTAGGTTTGAGGCAGCAGAGCTGGCTTAGTGTGTATTTCAGTCTCTTGTAAGGGAGAAAAGCTTTCAGCAATCCCGAAGTTTACAACAGTATTATTGTGCTGCATCTGTTGCCACAGGACCAGGTCAGCTCTGTTCATCTTTCATCTACTGTTTCATTAGGTGGTCTCATGTAGGACAGACTTACTCAAAGCCTCGTAAAGCAGCAACAGTGATGCCTACTTATCCTTCTGTTTATCACTGTCCCTAAATGAATCGACCTAGGGGGATGCACTGCCATATTCTGTACTGAGCATTAGGGTCCTGAAATTTCTCTTCTTTCCTTACAACACTACAAGTTCAGTCATGACTGTAGAGCAATGGAGCACTGCTGGGGAAAGCCTCTTCCTGACCTCTTCTTTTTGCCATAGGAAATACCTTCTACCTGAGACCCCATTAGATTCACTGTGTGTTTGAGGCCAAAAATTATCTAACCCAAGCCGTTGCAGGTTGCACAAACAGAACTGCCCTTCTTCGCTCACTGTTTCCAGGCTCTTTCTCTTGGCATAAAACCAGCTTCATTCTTAGGAGGGGAATGTTTTTGAACAGAGCCTTTCACCTATGGGTCACTAGCTGAAATCTGGCCCTGGTTGGTAGTGACCGAAAATCATTACTAGCTGACGGCTACTTGGTGAAATGAGCTGGTGAGTCTCATTACAGTTCCTAATGGACACGTCTCAGTAAACACAGTCACAACTGGCACTAACTGGCATTCTCATGTGTGAGACCATGAACTGAACAGGGAAGGAAATTGAACCTTCCTCTTCATTCCCTGCCTGGGTTTTGAAGCATTATGGACAGACATTTTATACCACCCTTGTTTACAGCCTGGTTTTACTCTAAATGGCTTTTTGAAACTTTGTAATTTTCATGCAGCATGATTCAGCACAGCCTGCTTGGCCATCTCAGTGTAATTGGGCTCATCTTATGGTTCCCCTCAGGAAAAGCTGAGCTGTCTGATGCCACCTCTCAGTACGAATGGCGAATCTGATGTCATATCTCCGTATGAGTGGAACTGTCTGATGTCACCTCAGTGCTAACAGGACATTTTATTCTATGTCATCTAAGGCTGCAGGGGAAATAATCTAATCCATTCACTATGCTATACTACAATAGAATATAACACAGTATAATGTGTAGGTTAACTTAGACACCCCCAGGTAGATTTTGGACAGATGGATGGATGGATGGATAGATACATTTATACAAAGTATACATACATTATATCACTCTATTGATTTTTAAAAAGTTCCAGGTCTGCCTGGCTATAATGAGATTTTTGAACTTCATGTTGCGATCAATGAGGGGAATATTATTGGCCTGGAGAATTGATATGCCCGCTCTCTGTGGCTTGTTCTGCTCCTGGACTGCCCCTACCCCCAAGGTGTACGATTCCATCAGACACTTAACCTCTTTTACAGTGTCATCAGGCTAAAAGGAATCTAATAGTGACACGGGACTTGTGCTCAGCACTCTGGCACTATTGCTTTCCTGTCACAAATAATTTATAGCTTTCTATTTCCATCCCTTTGCCTACACCCCATCCCCTCTTTCTGTTTCTCTGGGTTGGGGAAAATCAATACACTCACACAACCAGAGTGGCACTTCAGGGGGTTTTAGAGGGAATATGAGAGAAGAGGGGGAGAAAAAAAAAAAAAAAAAGGAAGAGAAGAAAAGAAAAAGTTAGATTATTTGCCCTAGCAGAGACTTCTCAAATCAGTTTCTCAGCTAGAGCAAATCAGCATTACCTCAGAATCTGCCCTTGAGGCCCTTAGACACCTTCTGCATAGGTCTTCAGCAGGTTAGGTTAGGGCTTCAGGTACTGCTGACCTTTACTGGTGTAAGGATCTGGATCTCCATCCCCTGTTAGAATCTTAGGAGTTTCCTAACACACTGAGGCAATATGCTCTGAACCACCTTTCTTTTCCTAAGAAGGCTTCATTCTCAGGAGTTTTGCTTTTTCAAAAACGCCCTCTCAATGTCCCTGCTTATCTATCCATGCCATACTACCCACTAGTCACATGTTTGCTCTTTGAAGTTTTGCCAACTTATTCTTTAGATCAAAAAATAAGGGAAGCTCTTGGGTCATCAGGGAAAGTGCCCTATTTGCTTTCACTTTCTGAAGAGAATTTTGGGAGGAAGTTAGAGCTAATGTAATTCAGAGCTTAGAGTTCCAGAAACTCAGGTTGGAGAGCATCTGCAGCCTTCACCCTAACTGGGGAGACATGTTTTAGTCTCAGAAAGGAATTTGGTCTCCGTGGCCTCCACTCAGCTTATTTGATGAGTTCCTTGGTGAGAGAATTGTTTCTGAGTCATAGATACCCAGCATCTGCCAGCAGGCAGGGACTTTGCTAGTCAAGTACTAGGTGCTAGTCATTTTCTTTCACCGCTGACCTCAGCTGGATTTACACCAGTGACCTAGAGGTGAAAGATTTCATATAACAAAAAACAGAGCACTGACATTTACACTTAAGTTTATTTTCATTCTGAGCTGCATTATGAGCTTTGTGGTATTCACTGAGACAT
The DNA here is from genome assembly GCA_013399015.1 of Galbula dea. Lineage (NCBI taxonomy): Eukaryota > Metazoa > Chordata > Aves > Piciformes > Galbulidae > Galbula > Galbula dea. Next base: position 179,480 of record VWZX01007032.1, on the reverse strand, counting down.
CTTTTTGAGTTCCCAAGCTGTGTTCATTCACCTGATAAACCCTAATTTTTGCCCTCTTTGCTGAAGTTTCTTTTTCCTGATGATCTATATCCTATCACTATTTTCTACAGATGTCTTCTGCTTGCATCTTCTCATTTATGAAGGGCAAAAACTCTGGGCAAGCTTCCATCAGTTCAAAGCATTCAGTTCTGTGCTAGAAAGATATTTGTTGGTGCACAATAAAATTAAATCTATGCCATTTGTAAATCCAGCAGTGCCCCTATTAGCTGCAAAGACTGCCTTGTGATCATGCTGGCAGATCAGATCATAGATGGTAATGCAGTTGCTAACAGACAGGAGATCCTAGCTCGTTCACTGAGTATCATAATTATGCAGTGAATACCCAAGTCTGAGGAAAAGATGACAAGGCAAAGTAAGGACAGTTCTCTGGGAACTGGACCATTAAAACAGTAGAATCAGCACTAAAAAAAGGCAAACGAAGCCACTCTGCTGTACCCAGAGCTTAGATCAGGCCTTCAGGTTCTCATAGCTGGGATTGTGGGTATTCAAAGACACAGAGAAGTTGCAGTTGAGTTTTGAACATGTTTTGCTCTTTTCTAGGATCATCAGAACCAAAGTTCAGCAACCTTTTCACCCAACACCAGATGGGAGTGGGACAGGTGTGACTGCACCAGGACATACTATTGGTAAGAAGACTGGCATGAGGGGTAGTGACAGGACATGTGGAAATGACGATGAAGCTTAGTTGAAGGAACAAAGTCTGACAAGCAGATGCCAAGCAGAGCACAAGTGTGGAGGGGGTGGGGGGAAAGAAACCACAGGGGGAATCAGAAGTTTCTGTTCTTCATTTCCCTCATTGCACTGAAGAGAAGGGAATCATGGCAGTGAAAACAGCCCAAGGTAGAGGTTTGCCCAAAATGATTCTGCCTTAAGATCCATTTCACATTCATGCTCTCTCCTTTGCCTCCCTAGAGAGAAATATTTACTGCTATCCTGTGTACCCATCGTCATTACCTTTTGTCTCCTTCTTACTCTGACTCTCTTCCCCTCTCTCTCCCAATTTCTCTTCTTTCATTTTGCTGGAACTGGTCCGTTTCTTAGAGCTAGTAATACACAGATATGGGTAAGATATGCCTGATGCTTCACAACTGAGTTCTTTGTTCTAGCTCTGCAGTCAGGTATCCCATGGGTGTATTTCACTGATAAAATGCATTTTCTGCTGGGGGAGATGAGTTTATTGAGGTGAGCAGAAGACGAAGCCTGTAATAAAGGGACCAAATGTCTCCTAGTCTGTTTTGTCTAAAGGTACTGTGCTAGATGTGTGATAAGGTGCTTTTCACTCTGTGGGCTGGCTGGTGCACATGTCTGCTGTTGGTAGCATAGCTTTATCCACTAACAATTAAGAGCAGGAAAAAACATGCAATATTCTGGGATACTATGAAATACAGTGGGTTATTTGTGGCCTAAGACACCATTTTAGACACTGTTGGTTACTGAGAATCAGGTGTTGTACAAAGATTTACTGGAAAGTGCTGGTCTACATGGGACAGAGCTGGCAAATATAGTTCCGTACATAAACTGTGTTCAGGAGCACAATGGAATTAATGGGCCAATATGGAAGAACATTTCTGGATGGCCTTTTAATGTGGACTTGTTCACTGGACTGGGAATCACTGACCACAACAGATGGAGTTGGCAGATATTATTGCTTCTTGGAAAACTAGAGCAACGTCTAGGGAAGGCATTGGCTGAGCTGCAGTAGTGATTGAGTGCTGTTATTGGATTATCTCATTGCACTGGGATGTACTGGGAAGCATGGGTCTACACTGGATAGTGTTGACAGGTTCTGCTCCATCCTGGAAGGCTTGTATTGGAGGTATTGATTCCTTCAGGGCAGTGCTTTATGAGCTGAATGATGGGTAGTAGCCTGTAAGAGAATTAGGATATTCTCCCCATTGCTGGGACATAATAGGGTTGCTTATTGGGTGCATAGCTCTCCTTGTTCTGTACTGTAAAGCCCTGATTACCATGAAGTGATCATTTCTAATCTGGATGACTTGTCATTTCTGACATATTGGAAACTCATGAGCAACACTGGAGAGCCCTGAGTGGCAGGAAGACTCTTCCTGTTAACATTAGTTGGCAGAAAAGGAAGGCACTACATTCTTATTAACCTAGGTTGGATTATTTATCATCAACTCACTGTTTGTTCTAGTAGGGAACTGAATTTATTGGCCCAACACTGAATTGCTTCTAACCTATGCTAAGAAGGTAGTTTTTCAATGAGTGTTTTGTGTGGACATGTAAGAGGCTGGTCCGTCTGTAACAGAACATGTGCACTTCTGGTGTAAAAATGCTGAGAGGAAATAATTTGGCAAAATATGGATGGACTAGGAAGTCACTGGAGAATGTGGCCTATTCAGCACTGCAGTCAGTTACCATGGCATGCTTCTTGCTCTGAATGAAGATATAACAACAAGGTTTAGCTTCTTGATGGAATACAGTTGCTTTTTATTGATGGCCCTGTACTAGAAGTCTGTAGAACTATGGTAGGAATGGACTGTTAGAGCTGGGATGCAGCAACTTTAGCAGTAGAACAAGTATGAGTCCTTCAGTGTGAGGGACTAGGAGTCTGCTTAGTGCCCAGGCTTTCTTGTGAGACTGCTGGCATATGTAGCTTTCAGCTGGGGGATCCCTGAGTGCTGTGCTGCTCTCCTCATGGCCCTTTTTCCCTTTTCCTTTTGTCCAGTGCCCAGCACAGCATCCCCTCCCGTCTCCAGTGCCTCCAATGATCCAGTGGGCTCTTACTCGATTAACGGGATCCTGGGGATTCCTCGGTCGAATGGCGAGAAGAGGAAACGTGATGAAGGTAGGGGGAGGGGAGAAGCTCATCCTCCCTTTTATATTCTTTGTCCCCATGTACAGGCTCCAATTTCAGGCCAAGGTTTGCAGCTGCTCCAGGGGCTAGATCAGTTTTAGCAACAGAGACCAGTTCCCCACCACTGCCCTGCTGGCTTGGAATGCACTTCTTCCGAGGCCCTTTCATGACAGGCTTCGTCTCCAGACATCTGTTCCGCAGGCAGAGAGCCGTCTCCATTGCTGGAGCTGATCCCAAGTTCATTCACTGCTGGAGACGGCTGGAACTGAACTCCCCAGGTGCCAGCAGGTGCCTGGACTTTGACCTGCGGGTAAACGTGGTTCCCCAACTCACTTTTTCAAACAAAATGCCATCTTGCAGAAGCACCAGCAATGTGGGATTTATCTTCATTCCCCTTGCAAACAAGTTCCTGCCCTGTGATGTGCTATGAGCTGCATTAGCTACATTAGATCATAAGGGCCCAATTTTCAATGGGTAGCATCTACAACGGAAATGCCATGCTTGCAACAGTCTGAAAGCAGAAAAAGAGGGCTTTTAAGTACCTAGGCCTTTTGATAGGGCTCTAAGGAATTAGGGTTAAGCTATCTCCTTTTCCTTCCTATCTACTGGGAAGGACTCAGGGCAAAGTGAATCCTGAAATGAGCCAAAAGCTGGAGACTTCAGGTCTTGACAGACTGAGTCAGAAGGAATAGGTAAGGTCTTGGTGCTCTTATGGTGGCCTTTTAAACTTTTAGTTTTCTTAAATCTTGCTCTTTTAATTTGATGCATTCAAAAATTGAGAGCCAGGAGGTGAACTTGTCTAAGAGTAGTGCCTGACTAGTTTGTTTGGTTCAGTCCTGCCTTCAGTATGTTGTTTACCACTGTTGCCTGTTGCATGGGGGGGACCTCTTAGCGGTACAGGTGGCTCAGTGTGCTGCATGTGCTGTAACCCCAAGCCTGTGCAGTGCAAGAGAACATGGAGTTTCTCTGTGATGCATAGCAAGAAGACAAAGCTCTTCCAAAAGAGATATTACATTTTTGTGTTTTGCTAGTAATTTTCTCAGCATTCGTTCTGGTGAGGTTCACATCTGTAAGATCTGCATCTAAATAAACGCATTCATCCCAAGAAAAAAAGGCAGTCATCACGATCCCTTTCTCCATAAAACAAAGTAAAACTAGAGGCAAGGACCCAACCCAGCTCCTTTAAAGCAAATTGGAAGATTTTTGCTGATGTCATTGGAAATTGGCTTAGACCCCAGAGGAAGATCCATTTCCCAGCTAGATGGCAGTAAGGCCCAGCTAAGAGAAAAGTACAGCAATGGAAGGGCTGAGTCAATGCCTCAAAGTCAAAAAATGTCAGGAACGAAAGACTGCAAACATTGCAAACCCCTCCAGCATTTCCCATCATTACATATACAGGATATAGTGACATTTCAAACTGAGTGAAAAGTTTCTCTAATGGTTGTGATGGTCTTGGCAGTGATTTGGGGGTTTTGTGAACCCCTGTTCTTGTGTAGTTCAGTGTGGTGATCACCAGTTCTCAACATGGTGCCTCTGTATCTCATTGTGAAATGAAGCAGTTCAATCTGGCTTTAGCAGCTATTCTTTCCAAATACCTGAAAAGATCGTCCTACTTTAGATACAGCCACACAGTCACTTTTAGCCTCAGAACCTGACCTTTTTATGAGCAGCACAATTAAACACAGAAACAACCAAGCAGCCATCTAAGACTGTGGCACTTCACAGTGATATACTGACACTAAGAACAACTCCCTGTGTCTGTCCTTAAGTCATCCGAGATTTGATTTATAAAGGTCAAGCAACATTCTGCAACTTCCTGCTGTTGACCAAGAGCCCACATAACCCATTAGGAATCAAAAATGTATTAGACAATCCTGGAGACATTTCTTGTCTTTAGCTCTTAGAGTTTTAGCTGGCAGTTACATGACACAGCTGCAACTGCCTTAGAGAACAGCCTTCATCCTACCATCCCAGATATCTGCTGCAGGCATATGCCACGCTCCTGTTCGAGAGAGACCTTACATGAAACCTCCTGCTAGCTGCTCAAAACCCATGGCCAAGAGTTACCTGGTCTCACACTGGCCTTAAGAAATGCTGAAAGATGTCATTACTTTGCATGGTTGGGTCCTAAGGCTAGAAGGATCCAGGGAAGGTTTTGCACAGCCAGTGACCTGCAGCCACTCCTGGGCAATCTCCCTTCTAGCTCTGAGGACTCTGTTCCTAGTTGAGCTGGGGGTTAGGAAAGCCTGACAAGAAATCTGATGCAGGTATTTCTTTCATGCTCATGCTGGGTGCAAACACCTTCTCAGTATTTCCCAGAGCTTCTAGGTAAAGAGTGGGTAGATATTGGAGTAGGCTGCCCAGGGAGGTGGTGGAATCACCATCCCTAGAGGTTTTTAAGAAGAGGATAGATGTGGTTCTTCAGGGGATGATTTAGGGATAAGAGTAGTGTAGGGCTATCGGTTGGACTAGATGATCTTGAGGGTCCTTTCCAACCGTAATGATTCTGTGATTCTGTGATTCTGTGATTCTGTGTGATTTGTTGCAGCTTCGTAACTGCAGGGTTTATTCTCATGTTGAAAAGCTCTGAGGGGCTTCCAATGCACGTCTGTTTTCCCAGCACTTGGAGGGTGGCTCTTCTCTAATGGAGACAGAAGCAGCAGCATTTCTCCCTCTTTCCAGTCTTTTGAAGCAGCTCTGCTGCGAGGATTCCTCTGTGAGGAATGCAGTTCAGCAGAAAGGGGGAAGCACCAAGCTGCTCCTGAATCCCCAGTTCTGAAAACCTTGTTAGCAACCTCTGTGATGGCCAAGGGGAACAGGGTAGGAGAAAGACAGAGGAGACTATCTGAGCACACCCCCTCCCTCAGGTCCTCCTTGATGCAGCTGGTGCCTACATTAGACAGTAGCATAGATGATTAAGAAGAGAAGAGATAATTATGTGTCAAGATGATGTGGCAGAACTCTTGAGTTGGACAGAAGGAGCCAGACGGCTGCACAAGGTGGGCTCAGTGATGGACACTCACAGCCAGGTGTGTCCCTCACAGGGAGATAGAAGGAAAAAGGGAAATCCCAACCTACCAAATGTGCCGGTTGCAACTGCAAGGGTGGCCTAAGAAGACTATAGCATTGAGAGAGAGCTAGCACACAGGTAGCTCTGAGTGTCAACTAGTCACAAGAAGAAACTGTTCGATCACAGGTCTTTCCTCAAAACTCAGACTGTCTTCCTCAGGTGAGTGCCTAGAAAGGTTAGTCAGGATTTTCCCTGTTAAGACTGTATATTCCTTTTCTTTCAGGTTTTGATCAGTGATTGTAAACTCTCTGACTTTTGTGACAGATTAGACAAAGCAAAGGATTGGTGTTCTATGATTTTAAAATCATTTGTCTAAAATAGTTCACCACCACTCATAGAGCAGAGTTTGTGCCATTTCTTGCAGTCTGTGGGCACTGCTAGTGTTGCTATAATTTCCCTCTGACCTTCTCCACCACTTTACACCCACCATCTTCCAGAAACAGAAGTGGCCCTGTAGCACATAATGACTTTCCCAAGACCACTGAGGGTCTTGCAGTATCAAGCTGCAACTGGAAACAGGAATTCCTTGCTCTTGCTATTCATTAACGACCTGGATGAGGGAACAGAGTGTGCTGTCAGCAAGTTTGCCGATGACACTAAACTGGGTGGAGTGGCTGACACACTGGAGGGTTGTGCTGCCATTCAGTGAGACTTAGGCTGGAGAGTTGGGCAGGGAGAAATTTAATGAGATTCAATAAGGCCAAGTATCGAGTCTTGCACCTGGGAAAGACCAACCCTATGCTTCAGTATAGATTGCGGACTGAGCTGTTGGAGAGCAGTGAAGGGGAAAGGGATCTGGGGGTCCTGGTGGACGGAAGGATGACCATGAGCCAGCACTGTGCTCTTGTGGCTAGGAGGGCCAGTGGGATTCTGGGGTGGATTAGAAGGGGTGTGGTTAGTAGGTCAAGAGAGGTTCTTCTTCCTCTTTACTCTGACCTGGTGAGGCTGCATCTGGAATATTGTGTCCAGTTCTGGGCCCCTCAGTTGAAGAAGGATAGGGAACTGCTTGAAAGAGTCTAGGAGAGAGCCACCAAGATGATGAAGGGGCTGGAACATGTTCCTTGTGAGGAAAGGCTGAGGGAGCTGGGTCTCTTTAGCTTGGAGAAGAGGAGACTAAGGGGTGACCTCATCTATGCTTTTAAATATGTGAAAGTTGAATATCAGGAGGATGGGGTCAGGCTCTTCTCAGTGAAGCCCAGTGACAGGACAAGAGGCAGTGGCTGTAAGCTGAAGCATAGGAGGTTCTGTGTGAATATATGTAGAAATTTTTTCACAGTGAGGGTGCCAGAGCACTGGAACAGGCTGCCCAGAGAGGTTGTGGAGTCTCCTTCTATGGAGGTATTCAAAACCCATCTGGATGCGCTTCTGTGTGACCTGGTCTAGGGAATCCTGCTGTGGCAGGGGGGTTGGACTAGATGATCTTTCGAGGTCCCTTCCAACTCCTAATATTGTGTGATTCTGTGATTCACAATTCTAATGTTGTACTATGCTGTGATGGCAGGCCAAGTTCAGCAGGGTCCTTGTCAGACTGAGGAGCAGCAGTAAGAAGTCCAGAAGGTTAAAGGAGAAAAATATTAGGCAAATATTTCTATTATTCCATAAGCCACTGATAGCTGAAATGATGAGATCTGGGGTGACCCAGAGGCACTAGCAAAAAATTAGTATCACTCATACTGTAGTCTTGAGAACTGTATAAGGAGAAAAAGGGAGAGGTGAGGAGAAAGGGAAGGATGGATAGATAGAAGGATGAATAGGTGGCTAGATAGACAGATACTTAGACAATATGAAAACAGTGTTTCAAACTGCATACCATAGTATTCCCAGCTGGGTAAAACTTTTGGGATCTTTGCAAAACCACTCTTATTAGAGGTAGCTTTTTCTCTCCACAGCAGGCCACAAACAGACTTCCTCAAATTCTCAATTGGGATTTGTCTTCCATTGAGGCTGGGGCTATAACATTCTCAGCATTATTAATCTTGCTCCCTGACAATATCTGCAGTATTTGACAGCATTACTGGCAATAATATCTGCAGTGCTGACAATGGCAGAGATAATATCCCCCAGTATTATCTGCATTAGCAGGAATCATATCTGCAGCCTGTTATTGGCGGGAGCAGACATAATGTGTCCAGTATTATTAGTATCAGTAGTAATAAAACCTACAGGCTTGTTAGTACGATCTGTGTTAATATCAGCAGTAGGTTTGTGGAAGAGGAAGGGATGGAGTGATGCTACTGTAAATGGCAATAATACTCAGGCCATTTGCAGTAAAGGAATCCCCAGTGGAGATGAGGGAGCAAACCTGAGAAGGCAGAAGTTCCTCCTTTCCTTTTTTCACCTGTCATTTTGATGATTAGAGTGATTTAGATTGAAGTAAGTGATGCAGGGCTGTGTCAGTGCAGGGAGACAGCAAAGGGTTACCAACATTTTTGCAGATCTGTGATGTTTTCTAAAGAGTGTTAGCAACATGAGTGCAGGTGGTTCACCATACTCTTCAAAATGGAGTTGAGCTATGTAGAGCAGGGAGCTACATGCTAACAGTAGGAGCATCTGCTCTGTTAGTTCTGCAGCTGCAGGCTGGGTAGCATCATTGCACTTCTCTTTGGTGCTCCACACATACTTTTCTGGCTATTATGATGACACCCTCTACTGAGAAGCATTGTGGTGGTTTTCTCTTCCTTCACTCCACATGGGAGGACTCTGACTGCAGGGCACAGTTTTGACAGTATTCAGCTTGCAGATTTTCCTACTTGGTCATAATCTCATTTTCCTAATGGGAAAGTAGAAATGCCTCCTTTAGGTGGAGTGTCAGGCAAGAGTCTGCAACAGTCCCAGTCCTGAAAGGTTTTTTTTTTAGATACTGCTCCAGAACATAGACTACCTGAAAGAAACTTTTGAACTCAGTTGTTGAAGTGGAAAAGTAGCACAGAGAAGAGAGATGTGTAATGTGTTTAAGAAAGTCTTGAGTTTTTGAGCAGATACACAGCAGCTGTATATGCCACTACAAGTATGATCCCATTTGTGGTGTTCAGAGTGTCAATGATATAATTTGGAGATGTAGTTGTGACGTTTCAGGTACTTTGTGGCATTGTCAGTGGCATCAATATGTGTTTGTAGGCAGTGTGGTTATGGTTATCATGTTGTTGTGACTGTATTGGTTGCAGGCTTGTGACACAAATGACGTTAATGGTATCACTGCTTGCTATGTTGCCCCATTGCACTCAAGGTGGTTATAGTCTTCACAGAGAGGCTGTGAATTGTTCCTGGTGGCATGTCTGCATCATTGCATGCAGTAAAGTTGTTTCAGTTTGGTAATTGTTGGCATTCTGGTGCAGACTGTACTGTGCTGTGATTGCAATTCATGTAATAGTCACTGCAGATGAGCTAATGCGTTGACTGACAACAGACTGTCACCTGGCCATGATGGTGACGTCAATATGGCTATGTCACTGCAGCACTGTGTTGAGAATGGTGTGTTTTCAAGAAGTAAGACTGTAGTGTCACATAGCATACTGGTGGTGGTTTTGCACATACAGCATGCTTTTGCTGTCATCTGCAGTATTATGATGCTTTACCACTGCTGTAGTTGCACTAGTGTGGAGAAGTCTAGCCCTTAACTGTCTTATAGAGAAATACATCTGTTTTCCTGTGCTGCCTGCATATGTTCACCAAGAGTATGAGTGACTCTACTATGGCTGTATCATGGCACCTGATTTATGTTCATCCCTGGGCATAATAGATACATTTCTGTTCTCCCAAAATGGTTAGGTTGGTTAGGACAACAGGGTGTGTTTGGATCCCTGCAGGTGACACAACAGCACTACTGTCTGTGGTGTGGCTGCGTTGTTTCATACTGTGATTTCTTGTCACCACAGCTGATGTGTTTGTGTTATTCTATATGATTGCATTATTGCAGGTCAGCAATAGTCTAAATGATGCTGGAGACACATGCAGTTACATTGCCTCAGGTGCTAACCTTATGTTCCAACTGTCACACACAGTTGTGTGGTGTGCACCCAGCAGTTTATGGCTGTGCACATGCAGTGAGCGGTTTCTCCAGTGTTTCACACTCTCATAGTGTTTTCCTCCTGTTTTCCCTGGGACTGTGTTGTTTCATACAGTGTGACCGATTTTCTAGTATCTGTCATCTTGCAGCAATGGGGATGTCCAGGCTCATTGTGTCTATACACACAAGTGTAGGTAACACACCCTTCTATTTGAGATGAAAATGTAAATCAAAGAGGGGGTTTATTCTCAGCAGCCACCCACTTCTCTCTCCTGAGGGCATCTGGCTGGTGAGACTCCTCAAAGGACATAAGAAAGGCAGCTGCTACTCATCCTACACCTCTTTAAATAAGCTGCAGAAGAATGGTCAGAAAAGGGAGAGTATGTGTGGAAAAAGAGAGGCAGTGGAAACTGGATAAAAGAGAGGACAACAAATAAGCAGCACAGTACTGTCAGAAATGTGGGCTGGTGCACCACGAATCTGGAGGTCAGTTTGGAATCAAGAGACATAGTGTGTGTGTTTTTATGTGTGTGTGTCTCTGAACACACCCTAGGAGTTTGAGGGGTACGCATTTCTCAGGAGGACTCCAGGTAAGGGAGGGTTAACAGCTTACATCACAGAAAGCAGTTTGGACAGAATGCTTTGCTTCTAAAGCTTATAGTGCTGCTTAGTTTGGCAGGGTTTGGTGCTATGTGAAGAAAAGCTGGTCTGGTTTCAGCTGTGTTTGCGTGCACCTTTGCTTGTGTATTTGTGTCTATAGGAATGCATGGCTCTATGTTTTTTGTATCTCTGTGTTAGGATCACTGGTTTCTACTTATCTGTGCTTATGTACTGGGGTGAGTGGCAGGCTGGACCCATATTTTTGTGCATGCCTATGGAGACCTGGAAAATATGTATGTTGTGTACAATACTGCCTAGTAGGTGAATGCATACCATGGATTATATGGATGTCTGGGCGTGTATGGCTCAGTATTAGTGCTATGTATTTCTATGAATACCAGGTATTTGTATTCACATTTTGAGCATATATGTGAATGTTGTATATTTGTATGTATATTCTGTGTGTATGTGTTGTTACATACTTCGAGTATCACTGTATCTTTGTGGTTGCTGGATATGAATATGTAGCCTGTTAGTGCTGTGCACTTCTGTATATAGTTTGTACAGATGTGTATTTNTTCTTGCCTGTGTGAAGGATGTTTATTTATGTGAATAGCTTGTATTTGTTCACATGATTTAATTTTGTATATGTGAATTTAAGGAAATTATTTTGAGTTCCAGGTTTTTGTTTAGTTAGTGTATGTATAATTTTGTAAGCTGTTTATTCAGAAATTACATTTAATTGCCATACACCTGCATTAGTACCTCTTTGTGTCCCAGTTTGCATTCTTGTGTCTTTAAATGTTATTGGCTATGTTTTGTGAGTCCTGCGTGTAGAGCTCCTCTTTAAGTTTATTTGTGTGAGTGTCACGAATGTGTTCTTGTCTGACTGTTTATTTGTGGATATTTAGTTTGTGGTTAGATCTTCTCCTTCCACTTTTTGACTAATTCCTGGGAGGGGTTGTTGCAGCTAATGTGTCAGCAGGAGTCAACTCCTCCCATCAACTACCCCCATCATCTCTGCCTGTTACACATGTCCACCTGTGTAGAGGCTGATCCCTAGCTTTACTGGTGCCTGTCTCTCTCTGGATCTCCTTGCTCACTTTAGATGAGTTGTATACTGGGTCTGTCTGCATTCAGGGAGGTGACTGTTCTATTTTTTCATGGCTGTAAAGGGTATGGGAGTCAGAGGGAGCATGGTGCCTGGATCCATAAGGATCCTAGGTTAATGCACAGTGGATGGCAGAATAACCTGCAAAGGGATCAGGAATAGCAGGCAGCATGCAGGAAAATGGTATTTTAGAGGGTTGTTGGTGACTGGTGTAACAGTGGACAGTGTGCCATGTCAGTGGGAGATAAGAATGACACTGTTTTGAGGTCAAGTGACACAGCAATGAGACATAAGAGCAATACTGCTATGGAATCAAAGTGACATGGCACTGATGAGCAACAGGGATCAAGGGGACATGCTAGTGACCCAGGCTGATCTATCAGAACAGGGAGGGCTGGGAAACCTCCATCAAGAACCAGCTGAATAAAGCAAAGGAGGAGGAGCAAGATGAGGAAGATTAGAGGGAAATCAATGGACCTGTACTGTGGCTGTAGGATCACCAGTAGTGTGGGACATGCAGTGTGTCTATGAGGAGATCAGTTGCATCACAGTGTGAACTGTAGGGGCAGTCTGTTAGCAGTGGCTGTTTGCATCACAGTGATGGAGAGCAGGGATAGTGCAGTGATGACATCAAGTGATGGACATATCCTGTGACAGTAGCCATGGACCATAGGGACTGTGTGGGCAGGGGCACTATTCCCACTTGCTGGAAAAACAAAGAACCTAACGGGCAGTAAAACAAAAACAAAGGAGACTTGGAAGCACCTGACAGCCCTAATTCATCACAGCCCAAGATTTTTTTTTCCCCCTCATGTTCCCATTATATTTGTTTGTAAAAGTGGAAATCAATTTTGAAGGTAATTTTCTGGAAAGAATGGAAGGGAGGTGGGAGGGCTGGATAAGGCAGAGATGGCAAGAAGAAAAAAAAATTTAGGCCAGGCACAGCCCAGGGGCAGCTCTTGGCAAGGTGAAAGAAAATTGCATATTCAATCTCCATCCATGAATCTCCCTTGCTGATGCCCGCCTCCTGCTCGAAAACAATGAAGGCTTTCTCCCCTACACTGCACAACGCCTGAGTATCAGTGCTCACTTTAACTTCAGGGTCATTAATTCACCTGATTATTGCAGGAGAGGAGAGGGTTGCAATGGCATCCGTTTTAAAGCCCTCCCTTAGCTCATCCTTTGATTAGTTTGGGGTGGGGGGAGTTGAGATAATGTGTTGTCTTGGACTCAGTTTAAACTGGGAGGGATTGAAAAGGAGGTGGAAGGAGACAGAGGTGGAAAGGAAAAGACGTGGCCCAGCTTGTTGTTGAAGAGAGGGTTGGAAAGCAGTCATTCTTGCATCCCTCTATTGTAGCGTTACTGCAAATTAAAAGTAGCAAGTTCCACTCCATAGCTATCTTTCAGGGAGGGGAGGGGCATGGGTATTTGTCAGCATGGGTATAGGGGGATCTTATCATTGCTTCTTCAGCAGCCCAGTGTAGTGTCACCCTGTGAGGTGACATTTGAATTTACAATTCCGCTGAGAAAAGCCATTAATTCACAAATTAACATTTCTCCCTCTCTCTCTAGCTCTCTCTTTCTCTCTCTCTCTCTCTCTCTCACATGGATGTGCAAGCAATTGAAAAGACAAAGGAAATAGCCTTAAGGAAGGGACTTTACTGCTACTGTGTCTGTGCAGAGATTGCTACTCCTGCTTCTAGATAGATAAACCAATTACCTGAGCTGCTCTATTCATGGCAGCCTGCTATTACCTCCCTTTGTAGAGCTGACTCCATTGCTGGATTACACTGTGTGTATCTCATTAATGTAAACCAGCACGATACTGGGCACTGTCCCTGACCCTTCCTGCCAGAGCCCATTGCTCTGGAGTGGAAGATGGAACTGGAGAGGAGTTGAAGCAGAGGTGGTGGTAGGCACAAGGTACCTCCTAATACGCAGGGACCAGGCCACACAGAGGAGCTGCTTAGAATACCTGCATTGAGTTTAGAGGAGATTAGGCCTTCCTTTTTACAGAGGAGATTGCATGATGTTAATCCTGTTAACCTTGATCTCCTCCATGCCTTGGTGAGCACTGAGTGCTGCCCATGCCTCATATATGGGCACCAGGTATGGGTAGCCCCTTGCAGCCCAATTCTCAGCATTACCCTGAGATTCCTCCAAGTGTAGAAACGTGTATGGTAGGCAAAATCAGTCATGTGAGTACAAAAGCTACATATATACATATAGCCAGAGGCAGATGTAGCTGACTGCACCCAGGAGGTAACTGACTCAACAGAGGTTCACAACAAACCTCAGAATAAGAAGCAAAAATAAGCACTCTAGTTTATGGACTTAAAGGGCCAGATTTCTCTGTAGTGCAACTCCACTGAAAGCCAGTCAGTGATGCCTGTGGAGATGTTCTTGTCAAAGACAAACATTAGGTACTACTTCCACACAGCCCCTGGTCCTCTTCTAATTGCTTTCTTCTGCTATGCTATTTCTCACATGCTTACTTCTGCTATGGATGCTTGGACAGCACATATGTACAGTACACACATGGAGATGTAGGCACCCAGCTGCATGCTGATGCCACCCCAGACACATGTCTGTGACACTTGCACCCTGCCTATGCATATGAATACCCCTGCAGACACAGCTTCTCCCCACCTGCTCTGGTGAGGTCCCTTTCAGTGGCTCCAGGAATTCCAGCTGGGGTGCACACTGGCAGGCAGCTGTCTGAGCACCTTCACCCCCCCTAGGTGTTTGAAAGGCCCTGTTCAAGCTGTTCTTCCAACTTTCATGAAAAGCAGAAGCTTGCAGAGGGTAGTTCTTCAGGTAGAAGAACAGATCAGAACTGCTTGTTTCTGGAAGCCTGGTCTCCACGTGCTCAGCGCACAGAATATTGTGCCTCCCTTTGGCATTGCCTTGGCTACTTAAATCTTCTTAAAAACTTACCCTCTTAACAAGAGCATGTGCCTCTCTGACATTCCCTGTGCCCCATACCATGTGCAGCACATGGCTGGGGAGCAACATCCCACAGCCGGTGCTGGAAGACAGATCACGATCATCGGAGGAATCGGCAGGCAGTGCCAGTAATTCAAACCATCCTGACCGTTCAGTGAACCCGAACCTGCTGACCTTGACAGCACTAGACAGCAGCGGCCTCAGGAATCCCAACCTTTAGATAGGCGTCGGCAGAGGACGGCTCCTGCTCTCTGCTTTTCTTTCTCTGTCTCTCTCTCTTTCCAGTTACATCCCAACAACCACGGGGGCCCAACAGTCAATCCCCAGTGCACCAATCAGCCCCTAATTTGGCTATCTCTGCACTTCCAAATCTACATCAATGTAATGTTAAGCATTTCTTGCCGTTCATAGATATAAATAATTCCTATAGAGGAGTGTCTTGTTGTGCTAAAAGAAAACACTAAGCACCTTGTTCTCAGGTAGGACCTGAGAGAAAACCCCTCCTCCTCCTAAAATGGGGGCTGCTGCTGTTTGAAAGGATAGCAGGAGCTCTTTGCTTCCCTAAGTGATAGCATCAGATCCTCTAGCTTTGTTTCACTGGATCCCAGGGGAAAACAAGATCTCAGCAAGTGATTAGCCCCTGAGAATCCTGGCTGGAGGGGCAGGGAGGTGACTCAAGTGGAGGGGAGAGAGAGGAAGATCAGTGTGCTTAATTCTGCCACAAGAACTTGCATTGAAGGAAAACGTAATTTGTGAATGTTTTAAGACCCTTTCAGGGAGTACTAGATTTCTTCCAGCCACCTCTGTGTCTGCCAAGCAAGACTTAAAACAAACAAC
The DNA here is from genome assembly GCA_013399015.1 of Galbula dea. NCBI lineage: Eukaryota > Metazoa > Chordata > Aves > Piciformes > Galbulidae > Galbula > Galbula dea. The sequence continues at coordinate 164,032 of VWZX01007032.1, read as the reverse complement.
ATTTTGTGTTGGCTAAGCATTAAGGCCTTGCATATGGAGGACAACTCTGTTAACGCTAGATACTTTGAAAAAAGTAGTTACAGATACCTATCTATTGAGACATAGCAGACATGTCTGTCTGTCTCCTGTCCATCTCCATCCATAATTCTTTGAAGGTGATTTTTCCATGCATCAGCCAGATAAAATAAAGCACACTTTGAATAGGTGTCAAATGCAACTCATGCCTATTTTAAGACCCTTTAAAATGTTAGAGTTTTGTCAGGGGGCCTAAAAGTAATGCGTAGGTCCACATTTCTCCTCTGCTTTTCCTTCATCCATCCAAGCATCCTACTGCTTACATCCCATTAGGTTCCAGGTACATCTTCCCACACAAGTGAACCACTACAGGAAGATGAACAGGAGTAAAGTGCCAGAACAGGGGCTAGGTCATGGGTATCATTGTTCCCATTTGGGTGTGGTGTAGGTCACGATTTCTTTCTCTCACTGGCTCTGCCTTTTTTGGAAGCTCAGAGGTCTTATTCTGCTTTTAAGTTAGGGGATCTGCATCAGGACAAGTTTGTAGGCATCTGATTAAAACTTTATGAGGTGGTTATTGTGTATGAAATGTCCATCAAATCTTAAGTGCCTTCTAGTCCTCTCAGATGCTTTAGAAAAAGCTGTTAGAAAGAAGAGGTATGCTTCCACAGTTGGTTTCCCAATGGAGCTGTTGTCTTTGGTTTTTGACATCTAGTGCGAGAAGAGGCAGGCCTTGAACAGAATTGTTGACCTCGCAAGCAGATCAGAACTATCCTAGAGTTTGGGACAACTTAACCAAATCCCAGGAAACCTAAAAAATACCCCAGTAGATAATTCTTAAAGATACTCATGGCTCTTCTCTACCCAGCCCAGCCCAGCCCTCTCTTGTTTATGAAACTGATTGCTACCCGTGGCTAGGTGCCTCTTACAATTTGGAACATATCTCCAACACACGTCTTACAGAGATCATATCAATATAGATTCTTTCATTTACCAGTAAGGGCCTTTACATGAGGTTATGCAGAAAGATTCCAAAATACTAATGATTCAGAGTTATTATAAAAATGAGTATTCAAAATAAGGAGTTTGCATGATGACAGTCCAGCAGTTGATGCATATCACAAGCCTGTAGCTCTTTCATTACATGGCATTTTGCAATTACCTATCCTATATCATATATTGTTTATTAACCTTCTCATTGTTAAGATCTCATTTACCCCTGAACTGTGGCTCACTCGCAAGTGGACTGTGGCAGATGTTGAACAATACAGAGCATCAACAGTGAAATTTTCTGTGCCATGTCCAAATGAAACCACAGAAAATTAAGATATGCTGTAGGTAATCACTCAGGCTGGATTTTGTTCAGGACAGTCAGGTTAATGTCTGCACTTTTGCAAAAAATGCCACGGGAATTTTAATGACTCTGAGTGATTTGAGCCTTTGTTTTATGGCACGTCAAAAATGGCAGCTCTAAAAACACTCTGCTTGAGCACTGGTTTAGTGCTGACTCAGAAGACCTTCCAATAACATGATTCACTAGCATCTGGCTCAGGGGCAGGCACAGCCTCCTTCGACTTGGGAGATTAAGGTAAAAGTGTGTATGTGGGGACAATAAGGTGGAATGTAAGGAAAGAAAAGTCTAGAGCAAGAGAGACAGAATGAAAGGAGGTATTGAGAGGCATGTTAGTGGGGGACCAAGCCCATGAAACCTAGCAGTCTAACGAGGAATTTTCTAGTGCGTTAGAGATGTCCATGGCCTGATCCAGATCTGCTGAGCCCTAGCACTGATGGCTTCTCAGGTACATCACCCAGAAACTGGGAGATCAGGCTGGATGGGGACAGCCCAGCTCTGTGCTCTCTCCCTTGTCTCTAGGAGTCCTGACAGCAGCGTTGATTTGCATGTCAGGCAAAGCACTGCTTGAGAAAAAAAAAATCAAACCTCTGAGTGTGGCAGTGTCAGCGCTCGCTGTTGTTCGACAGTGTAAAATTAAATTAATAAAGCCCCCAACACAGGAAAACATAACAGGAAATTAATGGCCTTTACTGTCGCTCTGATGCAGTCATTTGCAACCCTGCTTTCCGCACCAAAGACTTCATAAATGCAAGCAGTTTCTCTAAACAAGCATAGTTAGGGCTGCATGTGATGTAATTTTTTGCATTGCTTCTGTCCTTTGGAAAGATCATCAGCTTCTACTAGATAGAGTGCTAATAATGTGAAATCAGTTAATAAAGCCACCCTTTTTTATGTGCTCACCAAGGGGGATCCTGCCAAGAAGTAGCTCCCCAACAAATGGGAGGGAGCTAAGTCATGCTAACGATGCTAAGAACATCATCTGCTCTGGCAGAGGGAACAGCATAGCTCCTGGTGCCTGGCTTACCTGTGGCAGTAGCTCTCCCTGAGGGCTCTGCACTAAAGGCAATGTTGTGGACACCACAACAGCATAAATCAGGATAACCCTTCTGATAACTTTCAGGATGTGTAAATCAGCATAACCACTGAATGCAAGAATCTTACAGATTTACACTAGCTAGAGGATCACAGAATCACAGAATTACCAAGGTTGGAAGAGATCTCTAAGATCATCAAGTCCAACCATCAACCTATCACCATCGTCTAAAACCATGTCCCTAAGACTAAATCAAGTCCCTAAGTACTATATCTAAGATCTGGCCCACTGTGTGATAGTGCTGCCTGCTGCTCCACCAATGTAAACAAAGTGAGTGTACTGATCCTGGAGGCAGCTGCATTTCTATCTGGCTAATAGTTAAGCCTAATAGTAAGAGATACTGGACCCACACTCTGTCCCTCATTACAATGGTATAAATCTCCAGTGCCTCTTCTGAGGTAAGGAACTTGCTGTGGATTTGCAACAACCTGACTGAGAGCAGTATATGTTCATCCACTTCCAGCATACCCAAAAGCCACAAAGCTGCAGTGACTGCTCACACAGAAACCACCAGCTTTGACTGCCCAGGCTAACACACCTCATCTGCACACACACACGTGCAGTAGTACATGCTGTAACCACATCTGAGGCAGCTGCTTGTAGCCTAACACCAGGAAAGGCTTTTACTGGTGTATTCAGTAAGGCTGGATGTGCTGCTTACTATCTAAGGCACGAGTCTACAGACTCAGTTTCCAAGATGCTCTGGGCCAAATTTGCAATCATACACTTAGATGCTGCAGTAAATACATATGATTTTCATACGCATACACACACACACTCACTTCCTTAAATGCAGATTTGCATGCTCCCATGATAATCCAAGACAGATCTGAGTAACACTTCATTACACATTTGCACACACAATTCATTTCATTTACATTCTCATTGAGCATTGCCATTTTGCTCATGTAAGCCCTGCATTAAAGCTGCACTGCCCATCCCTGCTCCATCTGAGGTACTCAGTCATACTCAACCTCTGTGTTAAAAGGACTGCAGCCCCCCAGCTGTCAGGCACTGACACACATCTCACTCTTCTTCGGTCAGGCATGCTCACTTCCCTATATGAGCAGCTTTCCTTGCTCACCAATTCCTCATCTCAGTTATACTTGCATTTCAAAACATAAAATCCCTTTGTTTCTGACCCCTTCTGCTCTGAGCCTGAGCATGTAAGTAACATGTACACACAGTTTATGTGTCACTGACACACTTAAGTTACAGAGACATATGGACCAGCACAGTACCATCAATTTGGATATTCAGATTCAGGTTTGTGGATTTCATTGAGGCAAATGGACACAGGAACCTCAACAACTGCAGAGCTCACAAAGGCTGATATGCTTCCTTGAGGTGATATCCTCCAGCATTCATCTCCTGCTATCCCTATTTCACAGAATCACAGAAATATCAAGGTTGGAAGACAACTCTTAAGATCACCGAGTCCAAACACCAACCTATCACCACCATCTAAAACCATGCCCCCAAGACTAAACCAAGTCCCTAAGTACTACATCTAGATGCTTTTTAAACACCTCCAGGAACTGTGACTCCACCACCTCCCTGGGCAGCCTGTTCCAATGTCTTAACAACTCTTTCAGTGAACAAATTTTTCCTGAAAAAATTTCTGCAGGATACTGTACATAACCTGAACTTGTATTGTATCTTCTTTCACTATCACAGTGTAGATTCCTGATAACATTCCTTCTCTGTGCACTGCTTAACCTTGCCAGCCCCTTCCATGCTCTGTCATATCTACCTCGCACTCACCTGGGATCCTTTCCATCTGAATTTGAGGTTCATTTTTCTCCCTACCAGTTCAATTATCATAATCAAACCCCTGACAATTCCTGCAGCACTACAATGTACTGAAATACAGAACTGACCCTCCTAGAGAATTCACCTTTGATGCTGCCCAAAGGGCTGCAAAAATTCTTCTGGAAGGAAATGTAAACCAAATTTTACAGCCTTCCTTTTCCAAACCTATTGAATAGGGCAGAAATGTTACACAGGTACAAAGATTGCCAGATGAGGGCTGCCCTTGTTTCTACTCTGAGGAGTATAGTGTTAGTTTAATAATCACTGAGGATTCAAATGGAGTCTTAAGAAACATTGTGATAGCCAGACCGGATCAGCTTGTTCAGACCAGGACACAAGGACCAGACACTTCTGATAATGTGAAAATGTGTGATCCACTCGTTCAGCCAAGATCTCTGTCCTTGACCTCTCCCTTGGTTGAGGGTCAGCTCACACACCGACGCTGGAGGTCTGATATTCCCAGCAGGAACTTGATGCCAGGGTTTGAAGTCCAGGTATGATAGTGCTGGGCTCCTTCCTGTACACTTGCTGAATGCAGCATGAGGGTCTGTGCAGGGCTAGCTGCTGTGAATGACAAGCACTGGCTATCGATCGCGTTCTGAACTCGGCCCAGCCTATAGAAGGTAATTAATGACTCCATTTGCCTCAGTACCGAGGAGAACAATTGAGTTTGAAACTGCAACAACTGGCAGTGTGGGGAAAGGCCCCTCGGGATGCCTAGGAAAGCTGCCTGACAGGCCAGGGCTGTGCAGGGACACAGGAACACATCAGAGGGGGGAAAAAAAGAGAAGGGAAATCAGATAAAGGGAAAGAGCAGTCTTAACACAAAGGGTAACTTGGGAAAGGGCACTACATGTAGCTGTAAGTGCCTAGTGAGTGGGATAGTGCTGCTCTGAGTTAAGCTGTCCCCTCAGTGTGGACAGTGACAAAATCAGGCTGCAGGAGAGGACAGGGTCTCCTCTCTGGTGCAGAGGGACGGCATTTTAGCAGCTGGCTCAGCATTGCTGCATTAGACAGATGCGTTTCCCTCAGAGGCTTTGACAATTAGATGGGTTCTGCTGTGTCACCTGGCTGGCAGTTCTCATGCCAGTCACATTCACTTTTATTATGACTGTGATTTTTACTGATAGTGCTGTGAGGCCCCAGCTGAGACTGTGGCCCCACAAGGCAGCAGGCAGACACATCACAGGGCCAGTAATATTCCCTGCCCCAAAAATGAACAGTATCTCCATGTTTGTGTGCTAGTTGCATAGCTTCTCATGACCTTCCTACATGTTTCTGTGCCACAAAGATCTTCTTGTGGTCTACCAGAGCCCTTATTATGCCAGCAATACTTCTGAGTTGTTTGTTGAGATGGCTCCATGCCACCCAGATCACAGGTGTTCTGTCACCTGTAGCCAGGGAAGTAACTGTATTGCACTTCTTTGGGCTACTTGTAGATGATGGTGTATTTGTGGTTTCCAGACCTGGGAAAGTCTGTTTGTTTTGGATTTTTTTAATGGGTGTATTCCCTGTGTCAGATGTAGTTAAGGTTGTTCCTGTGTCCACTGGCACAGCATTTCCTTGTTAACTGTCAGGATACTTCTGTAATGCCTATGGAGCTTTTCTGTGTCTTGTGTTGAAGGTTTACACTGAACATGGACTATGTGTGCTCCCTCAGCAGCCTCTTGAGAGGAGAGATGTTTCCTGTCACATGTGCAAGGCCAGTCCTGATCAAGCTAACAGCAAATGTGGGCTCTTGTGAGTGACATAGTGACCAAGGCAGTGGTTTACCTCTGTTTGTTAAGATCCTTCTGATTTAAGAGAGAGGTGTCCCTGTACCACAATATCACAGACTTTCCCTCACCAGTAAAAAGGGAGCTGGGAAAGGTGATGATGCTTCCTAAAGGTACAGCTCACACAGTTACCTAGGTGTCATCTCCAAACTCATCCTGCAGCGGAAGCCTTCCTTCACTACAGCACCCCTTCCAAGAGTTGCTTTCTTGGCAAATCCCTATCCCTTAAGCTTTTACTCCTAGTACTGTTCTTCATCAGTTGAAGTTACTGTTGCCCATCACACTGCCATTACTCATGGGATCTCCTAGTCCTTCCAAATTCAAATTTTCCCCATCAGCCCTCCCTTCATTTTCATCCACAACCCTTTGATGGACCCCATTTCTTTCCCAAACTCCTCTTTGCTCCTTACTGCCATTTTTGCTCATATGTACACAGTTGTCAGCTCCCATATGTTGTGCATTACAATACTTGTGGCTTTCCCTGATAGTCCAGCTCACAGTCATATGCCTAGATGAGAACTATAACTTTGATCTAAAACCAGATATAAGTGTCTGTCCCTTGCAGTTTCAGGGAAAAAATGAAAACACATACTCTATAGGTTTTGACACCAGAAAACATCACAAGGGATTTACAATCCTTTGGTTTTTAAGAAAATATAATGAACCATGACTGTGAATGTCTCAGTGTTAGCAACACAAGACATATAAATATGTGTTTCAGGATCATCTCTATGAAACTCTCTCCACTTCATAAGCAAAATCCATATGCACAGCTTATATTATTGCTCTGTGAAGTTTGAGATTTGTGTGCCCTACCACTATTAAGTCCAATAATACTGCAAGCTGTTTGGACAAGGTCCACCTTGAGGTAGCCTACAGGCCTCTGTCAAAAGTTTCTTTCTTTTCGTAGATTTTAAAGCCTAGGCCATGGCAGAGTGCCCCCCACCACATACACAGAATTCCTACCTAAACTAAAGCATTGCTTTTCTCCTTACTTTTCCACCTCTTCCTATCTACTTGCTTGTTTTGATCATTCTGATATCTTATCTAACCCTGTTCTTTTCCTTTTTCCTCCCTTCATCCTTCTTTATTTCATTTCCCACTGACTAGGCAGGTCCTTTCTTATCAGCTGGTCCTGAGTTTCCCAAATACACATAAGCACTTATGTGTGTGCACACACACACAGTGACACAAATAAATAAATAAATAAAAAGGTCAGTGAGCAGAGCAGCAATAACCCCTAAAACAGTACTATCAGAGGGACATGATTGATCAATTGAATTCCACAGCGGCTGAAAAATGTGGGATTAAGCAGTGTATTATACGCACAATGAGTTGAGGCATGATGTTCATTTCAAGTTCATTTCGCCAGCCCTCTGCCACCAGATCAGGCAATCAATAGGGGCAGCAGATATCATATATCACCTCTCTCTGTGCTAGGGAGAGAGCACCATAATCTCTCGCAAATTTAGAGTGACAGATTTGTCAAGATCTGAAGGGCCTCTGAATAAATGAAGGAAAAGAGACTCCTACAGTGACTTGGGAAAGCTGTGGTTTCAGCTTCTTCACACAAAGGCATGGCCTGTGCACACAGGAGACATGTATGCACAGGGCTCTGCAGGTGGACAGGAACTGCAAACACGTGTGCACGTGTGCACTAATCTGTGTAACCACCCAGGGCAACTCGCTAAGGGTAAAATACACTGGTTTAATGACAATCAATGGAAGTTTTACTGTTGTCACGGCTTAACTCCAACTGGCAACTAAGTACAAGCTACCAGAAAGAAAATTAACTCTGTCCCAGCTGAAATCAGAACAACCGTATGTGTGAACACTTGCCCAGTCACACCAAACGCCATGTATAGTGTGGGGCTGCCATCCTAGAAAATCAAATACAGACTAAACCAGCCACTGCAGACAAACAGCTATCAGGCATGTATGATGATGCAGAATCTAAAGAATACGAGGATAATGATATACTACAAAGATACCACGTGTATTAACATCATAGTGTGCAGTCCCTGACTGACACGTGGAAAATCGTTAAAAGCAAACAGCTTCACAGGCTGCAGACAGGTTGAGACAAGCACTGATACAAAAGCATACTCTCACACACCCCCCCACCCCAAGCCTGGATGCAGAAGTTCTGTGCCAGCTTTCTGCAAGAAGGACCAGAGAGAAGCATCTACTGGAATTGGAAGTATAAGCCTTGAGCTACTGTAGTTCCTCTGAAAGCCACCTCCTGCAGCAACAGCTCAGTCCACCTAAAACATGAAAACTGAACTGACACACACAGTATGCAGTCCTGGTCTTTACTTTCTTCTCTCTTAGTCAAATCTGTCATGAACCCCAGCCTTCAGGAACTCGAGAATTTTCCCTTGTGCAAAAAAAGCCCAAGGAGAAGAGAAAATGTGAGGGATTAGTGCCAGTAAAGAGGTCTGCTCTGGGTAGGGGTGGAAAAGAAAGAGAGAATGGGCTGCTCAGGGGAAGGCTGCTGGCTGGGACAAATCAATATGTAATATTTTCTATGGTCTTGAGAGTGGTACTGTACTACGTTACTGTATATAATGTACTATTGATTATATCATATCGTATAATCACCTATAAACGGATATATCTCATAGCCAGAAGGCAGCAGGCTCAGTTATAACTCTTGGCCACCAGTTGGGCATTAACTGTGCCAGGAAAATATCCAGGTCTTGGATACCATCCACAAGCTAAAAGATGAAGTGGCAGAGTGGCATGGTTCTGGCCTTTCCACAGCGAATGCCACTCCAGGCTCCTGGGAGCACCGTCTGCCCATGAGCACCTCGCAATCATATGGAGGAGGGAAAAGGTCTATACAGATCCCTCAACCACATTCTTGACAGAAAATTTCTGAGATTCGCAAACTGGAAGCCACCAAGAAAGGCTGAAGTATGAGGAATAATAGTAAAAAAAGTAGGAAGGTACCTGCAGTGCAAAAGTGAGAACCTGATTTTGGGTTAGACAGTGACTTGTGTCTGAGGAAGAACAGTAGGTAGAGATCCAGCAAAGAGTGTATGAAGGTGTATCAGCATGGATGAGACAGGGGATTTTAACCAGTCTCACCAAAGTTAGGCTGAGAGGTGACAGCAGAAACATATTCAGTACAGTCAGAGAAGATTATAATGAGCAGACTTGCCTCAGATGAGATGAAAGATTATGACAAAGGAAGATTCACTTCAGATGGGACTAGAGGTTATAGCAGACAGACTCACCTTGGATGTGACAGATGCTAATAGCAGGAGACTCACTCACTTCAGATTAAAAGGGGTTATAACCGAGATAAATGCACCTCATTTGAGTTGGGGGATAACAGGGAAAAAAAACCCAAACCAAACCAACAAAACCAGGCGGGTGATGAGGTGGTTTATCACAAGAAAAAATTCACTTTGGATGGGGCAGGGCATTTTAATGGACTCACCTTGGAGGTGATATGAGAGGACTTGTAAGAGACATGGGATGGCACAACAGAGCTAGAAACACCTAGAACGTGGCAGGAGGCACTGCAGTGAGATTGGACTGTGTTAAGAGGGCTGTTACTGGGACAGAGATGCTCTTCTGGTGATGCTTCTACCAGAAAAAAAAAGCTCTTCTCCTAGTAGAACAAAGGAATACTAGGAAGGCCAATTCCCACTGAGTAGGACTAGGTTTTGTAATGCAGTAATTCATTTTGGATAGGAAGGGGGACCAACAGAGACAAAGATTCATTTCATTTTGGAGGGAGTCTTCTAACAGAGATATGTGTTGTCAGAAATCATGAGCTATATGTAGAAGAATGGGACAGATGCCACAGCAGAAGCCAATGTACATGGAATAGGACACATGCTCCATAGGGAGAAACATGTCTCTGGTGAAACCTGGAGTAAGAAACAGGATCATTGCTGTTATCTGAGGGGGATTAAAGATTCATTTGGGGTACAAGAGGACAAGATCAGATGAGAAGGAAATGATAACAGAAATACAACATCTATTGGGACTGGGGAGCTACAACAGAGACTGACTCCCTTCCAAAGCTGTAAGAGAGCCCTTTCTCCATTCCAGGCTTTCTCAGCCTTCTTGAGCACAGGTAAATCCTCAGCAATCTGGTTTCTCCGTGAGCTGCCTCTCCAGTAGCCTTCCAGCGATGCTAATCGCTGCACTTTGCTCCCATTTTATGCTCAGCAATGGAGATTTGGCAATTTTTAACACTGAAAATTGGTGGAACCGAAACCCATCTCTGAGCTGAGCACCATTCTCCACAGCCTCATTCATCCTGAGCAGGAGATTCCCACAGAGCCTGTGGGAGTAACCCAGCTGCTCCAGCTGACAGAAGGGGGCTTCCCTTGGGTCCTCACAGCCTTCCCTTCCCCCAGGAGCGACACAGCTCCCCTGCTAGAGGCTGAGGGCCTCACTCTTTACCCCTATGTCCTTGTCCCACATCCCTTGTTGAGCCCAGCCAGGGTGGTGCTAACTCCCTTTTTTCTCTGTCTGTGCCCTGCAGATGTATCCGAGGGCTCAGTTCCCAATGGAGATTCCCAGAGCAGCGTGGACAGTTTACGGAAGCACCTTCGTGGCGACACTTTCACCCAGCAGCAGCTGGAAGCTTTAGATCGAGTTTTTGAGCGTCCTTCTTACCCTGACGTCTTTCAAACATCAGAACACATCAAATCTGAGCAGGTGAGGGCCCAGCCTGGTAATGGGGACCCACAGGCGCCCATAGGATGATGACAGGGAGATTCCTTCACTGAAATCACTCTCTTCACCTCTTGTCCTCAAAGTGACCTGTTATTGCACTCATATCACATTTACATTTTACAGCACTTTCTAGCTGTAAATATATCACCATGCTGATGCATGTGTATAGAAGACCTCTGCCTCCTCTCTTGAACTTGCTGTACACATGCAGACTGTGCTCTCCCCAAATCCCTATGTCCACCTCTCCCTCTGCACACACACCTGCAGGTATGCGAGTATGCTTTTGCCATGAGCACACAAACAGTGCCATGCATTTTCACTGGCACACAGCACTGCACAGAAACTCCTGCACCCTCAGATCATGCCAGTGACCAGCAAACCACATGGTTGCGCTTTAACAGAGAATTTTCCTTCATGGCCCAAAGCGGAGACTTGACTCCCATCTCCAACCTAGTTTTCTGCACTTCTGCAGCTCTACACCCCCCTTTCTCTTACTCCCCCAGCCTTTTATCCCAAAAGCTGTTTGTCTTAATAAAATGAAAATCAAAAGTCTTTTTAAACCGCCCCAAGCCATAAACCAACAAAGGAAGAGAAAGAGAGGCTGGCTGTGGACTCCCTTCATCCCAGAGTCCCTGGGTTTATTACAATGAATAACCTTTATTTACTTTCATTAGACTATTAAGCACCAGCACAGTCATTTTTCCCCCTGAAACTCTGAGCAGGGCCCATAAAGCAAATCCGAAGCCTAATTGAGTTCATTTTAATTTCTCTCCGATCACAGCGAATTACTCTGGTGATAAATCAGGGGGCAGGCTCACCCCCAGTAGAAAGCCTAATTTGCAGCTAATTACAAAACTGATTTCTACAGGAAGATCAATACAAGAAGGAATTGGAAATGACTAGGCAGTCCTAGCCAAGCAGGGACAGGGGTGGGGAGGGACAGCGCAGGGAGCCTGCTGGAGGAGGGGGAGATGCGGGAAGGGGGTTGGGGAAGTGCATGGAAAAAAACGGAGCAGAAAGAGCAGAAAATCAGTTTTAATTTAACGTAATATTAATCAGACCAACTTTTCCTGCTGTTTTGTAGCCTTCCCGGTTTCTCCAGCTCCTGCGTCTGGTCCAGAGGCTGCCACAATAAAAAGGCAATTACCAGAGCCTTTCGGACAGGATACCCTTTCAGATTCAATGGCTCTCCCCCTCCCACCCTTCTGTTAGCCATGTGGCTACCCCCTCCCCAATTTCATACCCCAATGCACAGGGTGACAGAGGCAGGGGATGAGGCTTCTTTGTTTTTAAAGAGCTAGGACAGAGGTAACAGCAGAGGGGAGGCAGACAACTCAGCAGAAAGCCTGGTCTACAGTAGGCCAACACTGGCTGCAGCCTATAGCCTGCCTGCCCCAGTCACGTCATTGCAGCCCTCTGCCCCAGCTGTCCTTGTCACCAGGGCAAAGAACTCCTGCCTTCTGCTCAGCCAAGAGGAGAGGATGTAGATTTCTCCTTTCTTTCCCCCTGTGCTGGCACAGGCAGCCATACCCATCCCCACAGCACTGAATGAAGGCTCAGTCACACCACAGATAATGGGCCAGATCCCTCATCCCTCTTTACCTTCACAGCAGCACATAGGCAGGTATAATAGTTCATCCTAGGAAAGCCCCCCCCAACCCTCTTGTCACTTCATCTCCATTTCATCCTCCTCCTCCTCTTCCATCTGTGCAGGGGTTTGCATCTTTCCTCTTCCTCCCCCCCATCTGTACACCCTTCCCTTTCTCCCAGAGCATCAATAGCGAGCTGTCTTTCTCCTCTCTTCCCCAGGGTAATGAGTACTCCCTCCCAGCTCTGACCCCTGGTCTCGATGAAGTCAAATCAAGTCTATCCACCTCTGCAAACCCAGACCTGGGGACCAATGTGTCAGGACCCCAGACGTACCCTGTGGTGACTGGTAAGCTGCCTGACCAAACAGCAGAACCAAGCTTTTTATTTATTTCTCTCATCACCATTAGCTTCTGCTTTTTCTGCTAATGCAAGATATCCCTCTGTGGCAAAAATGGAAAAAGACAGAAAGACTGTGGAGGACATGAGGGCTCAAGAGAAGCTTGAAATTCAAAGTATTTGCAGTTTTGGGTACACCTAGAGGTGTCAGGTGTGACTCAGACAGGCAAACACAGGCATGAATCGGGAACTTGTGTGCCCAGATGTGTCTTAAGGATGGATGTTGGTGGAGGACAGATATGTTCAAACACACACTGTGATTTTTGACTTCGTGTCTGAGAATAAGAGGGTTGTGGCTTACCACCCACAATCTGCACTTGGTTTTCTTGGGAAGAAATAATGTAAGTTTTATTCATCCCTGGCGTTTGCAAGGGACAGGTGCAAACTAAATACTGAGGTCTGCTGAATTGTGACTGCTAAACTCCCTCTTCCTTAAGCCCATGAGTCTTGAACAGCAGCTGGCAGAAGTTTGTTCATAGCCTTCCCCCTTCCCTCATGTGTGGACACATTAAACTCAGGGGTGTCTGGGAGAGTAGGAAATGAGAGCAAGTACATGACAGTGGAGGAACTGGGATGCACAGAAGTAGGAAGCAATTTCTGCAGCAGCTGCTCCACAGAAGCTTCCTCTTTGCTGGTGGCACATGCAGTATCTGAGCAGCACAGGATTGTCCTGTGGGTGCAGGGCTTGCCATCCTGATACTAGTGTTAGACTGCCTGGCCTGTGAGCCATGAGGAGATGTTCTAGTGTCACAGCCCTTCTTCTCAGGCTTTAGTTGCTACTGGTCCCTTCTCACACAGTTACACATTCAGTCCTGGCTAGCAAGGCCTAAGTGACTCCCCCCTGTTTGACTACATCTGGTGTATTCCCTCTAGAAACCGCATGGTGTAAGTTGAAAAATAACTTGTGACGAAGAGGTGTAAATCCTGTTAGCAAGGGAAGGAGCTGTTTCCTCTTGTCCAAAAACTGTCCTCGGATGGCACAGAATCAAGATCACTGGAGTCTGTGTCTCAACATTTTCTTGCAGAAGCACCAGCTAATAGCACCTAAGGTTAAACCAGCTCATGGCTAAGGCAGGCAGTCTTTGCTTGTTCAGCAAACACAGAGCAAAGGCATATTGTTGCATGCAACTTTTGGCTAGCAGGAACTTTGGGATTGAGCAGGATTAGTAACAGTTACCCCAAATACAGAGAAGATCCAGTGTGAAGTCTGCAAAATGTCATGGAGAACCATGATAAGGCAAACTGCATATCTAGGGACTGTCTGGAAAGTGTGACATCCCTTGGACTTTTTTCATTGCTTTTACTTCTGTCAGACTGGATCCAGGATCCTTACAGCCATGCAGTTTCTTAGCCAACCAGAAAGAAAAGGCTCAGCTGTGGCAAAATTGTTCCACAATTTCTTTGTATTTGCAGATGCAAGGCAAAACTCAGCTGGTTTTGTCGTCTCTTACAGAAAATACTATCCTGTCTTTGGGGGGCAAAGCCAGTAGGAGAGCAGTACTGTCCTTCCTTCATGGGAGGCAGATTCCTACAGCTGGATGTAAAGGTGAGGTGCCTAAAATCAGAGTTTAAGATTCAAAGAGGTCATTAAAATAATTCTCATTAGACCTTCTGCCTAAGTGAAGATGGTGCATTCTAGCCTAATACGACAGCAAAATTCCCAAAGGCTAGGGATACTGCACAAACTTTGGACATAACTCTCACAAGGGGACAGCAGGAGACAGATCTAGCTACACAGAAGAGGCTGTGGGCTAAGGGAGAAAAATCTTCATGTCCCCCACACCCTGTGCCGTCCCCAGTCTGTTCCCTGCATCACTCCCAGCTCAGCTCAAGAACATCCCCATCTGATCCATCTGGATCCAAGAGTGAAAAAAGATCATTTCAGACCCAGCTTGACATTCCCAGGTGGCAACTTAGCACTAACATCTCAATCTGTATGCGACATTTCAATCAGCACAGAGTAGCAAAAGCAGAACTATTAGTGTTGGGAGCTGTTCACTGGTGGCAATGATGGGGAAACTCAGAAACTGGAAATGAAAAGGGAAAAAAACCCTCAATAACCTGCAAGACAGCAAAGGAACGGGGGCGGAGAATTTTTCCTCTACACTTAGGCCAGGATCCAATGGTTGGATTAATGGTGCCATTACCCAAGAAAGGACTTCAGATAATGCTCATTCTTAAAATGTTTTTGCTGGCAATTAAATGGTTGCAGTTATTGATCTTCATTGATCTGATGTCCTCAATCTGCATAATCTATTAAAGATGAATGATTCATTATATGTTTGCTATGGGGCTGGGCAATGCTTTCAGGAAGGACCAGAGGGGGTGAGGAACTCAGTGCTGCCTCTTGATCTACCTGAGCTAGGAAATTAAGGAAGAGGTTTGGAGCATGCAGATTTCTTTACTATCACCCAGATCCCTCTATTACAGTAATAGCAAGTATTGAATTGCTGGCTGCCTGTTTTGCTGGTATAGTGTAATCTTTGAAATGCCTCTTTGTTCTTGTCCCAGGGCAGTCCATGAGTCCAAGTGATATCTGAAATAAATATGAAATAAATCCACCCATGCTGGGTGTAAACTCTATGTGCAGTTACTTCAGGATGTAAGATTTAGCTTCAGTCTAAAAGTCCGCAGCTCAGTCTTCCCAGACAGAAAAAAAGTATCACTAGCTCTTTTCAAAACACAGGATTCTTGACTTTTCTGAAGATTTCAGGGAAAACTCTTCTCTCTGGCTCATGACTAGTTTTCCTGAGCAAGCTCTCTCAGCACACACTGTTTTGAGAACATGCCCCTCCAAAAACCATCAAAACCTCAACAATATGTAACTACCTGAAATCTTGGAATGTAGTGAGATTGTTAAGTACAGATGTTGCTGAAGTCCCTTTATCTGTGACCTTCCTAGAACAGAAGAGCTAGAAATGCTGCAAAACAGGCAGTCACCTCCCCAGCATGCAGGAAGGCCTTTCCCAAAGATCTGGGCATCTATTCAAAGACGCAGCTTAGCACCACAGTTCCATAAAGCACAGGCTTGCCATGTACTGCCAATAACAAACACTGTTTTTCAGACAGTTATCCTACCTAATACAACTTAGACAGTCCATGTATTGTTTGCATCTTGTAAAGCAAGTAAACAAAAACAATTGTTTGCTATGGAGCAGACAAGTCATCCTTATTTTTCTCCATTAAGTATCTGCAAGGATTTTTCTGTGAATGAGCTACTCAGGGGCTGGCTGGGCACTAGGCTTGGAAACATGCTCCAACTGTCCCTCATATAGAACAAACGGTGCAGAAACTTTCATCTTCCTTGTGAAGCATCAGAGAGAAAAAGCTCTTAAGAGCTGCCTGAGAACATCACCTCACCTCTTCCTATAAACACAGGCCAGTGGGTCAGCCACATCTTGCCTTGATATTGCATGGCCATGAGAGCTAGACCGGCATAGATCCCTGACAGTTTCTTGCACAGTATCTTTGGACATCAATCAGATTGCCTAGGAGCAAAGATCCAAGCTTGAACATACCAAGATAAGGTGAGTGCATGCAATTGAACACCAAAACAAGAATTCTATTATTGAGAGATGCTCTAATTCCAATTATTTCTGATGAAGGCAAACAGTCCAGGCAGATGAACATAAATCTGTACAAGGATAAGTAAACACAGAAAACCTCAATAGCTTTTTTCAGTAGTTTACATAGATATTTAAGTTTGGAAGGTATTCATAGAATCATAGAATGGCTCAGGTTGCAAGGGACCTTAAAGATCATCTAGTTCCACCCCCCCTGCCATGGGCAGGGACGCCACATGCACTAGACCAGGTCATCCAGGGCCACATCCAGCCTGGCCTTAAACACTGCCAGGGACGGGTATCCACAACCTCCCTGGGCAACCTGTTCCAGTGCCTCACCACCCTTTGGGTAAAGAACCCCCTTCTAATCTCCAGCCTAAATTTCTCCTCCTTCAGCTTGTAGCCATTCCCCCATGTCCTGTTGCAATCAGACCAGGAGAAAAGTCTCTCTCCTTCTGCCCTATAATCCCCTTTCAGGTACTGAAAGGTCGCTATAAGGTCTCCTCTAAACCTTCTCTTCTCCAGGCTGAACAACCCCAATTCCTTCAGCCTGTCCCCGTAGGGGAGGTGCTCCAGCCCTTTGATCATCTTTGTGGCCCTCCTCTGGACCCGCTCCAAGAGGTCCACATCTTTTTTATGCTGAGGAGCCCAGAACTGTACACAGTACTCCAGGTGGGGCCTTACGAGGGCAGAATAGAAGGCAGAATCACCTCCTTAGACCTGCTGGTCATGCCTCTCCTTAGCTATTCAGTAGCTAACATCCCAGAGGTGAGTGGAGGAGAGTCTCAAGACTTTGTCACTAGCAACAGGAGTACTTTAAAAGCACAAAGTTGTTCACAGAAGCCTTGAATCCTTTGAGAACAGAGGTTAAGATCCTTCTTTAAGCACCACCGGAAGTGACATCTTTTGGAGTAGGCATGCATGAAAGAAGTGAAGTGTTTTCAAACCAGGCTCTGCATTCTGAGCACTTAGACTAATAGTTTGAGAGCATAGTTCTTTCCAGCTTAATTATGTAGCCCAGAAGTTGTTCAACAGAGAGACAGCACTACGGGACATAAACCACAATGGACTTTTCATGTATGGCTTGAAATTTGCTTATTAACAGTCTACTAAAGGGAAGGATTTACTACTAGATGGATAGTAAAATTACAGTAAAGGTAAAATCCTTTAATTGAATCCTGGCAGTTTTAACTAAATAGGCTTTTTTTGACAGCCCACTACAATCACTGAGATCTACAAAGAAAACTAAAGGTATAAAATAAACCCAAGAAAAAAAGGCAAAAATAGCACTTCAGGAACTTCTACCATAAACTGAAATGAGGGCACATGTCCCCTTCTCTTTCTGTGAGGTTTCTGAGTGCTTCTGTGCTGTAGTCAGCACCTATTAACACGAATAGGTAATCTTTAAAATTGTAATCACCCACCAAAACAGCTACCATGTCCTGTATAGAAAATGTTTCCTTCTTTCCGGGAGATGCATTTTTCCCTAAGGCAGCAAATAGGAGCCATCATCCAGGGTGAGAAATCCTGATAACAACTCATGATGTGTCAAACAAAGGTGCCAAAACCAGACAACCTCCCTTAACCTCACTTTGCACCATACCTCCCCTCTCCGGCATACTGTCAGATTTTTTTCAGTTTAATTTTTAAAATTCATGCATGAATGTATGCAAAAAAATTAGAAAATTGCTGACAGAAAGGCAACTTGCTATGTCTGAAAGATAGGAATACAATACATAAACAGCATCTGACTTCTCTAAAAGTTTTCAAGAAAGTTCTGATGCTAAGCATGGAGAAATCTCTGGCTAGATGTCTTGATCCAAAGTTTTTCTCAAATTATGAACAATCTTTTGAGAACTTCAGCCTCCTGCAGGGTTAAAAAATATTATTTTCCTCATTTCAGCTCTGTGAGAGAGCTGAAAAGAATTTTACTCAGTTCAATAACCAGGTCATTCAAAACTAAGAAACAAACTAGGATTTGAAAAAGCAGGAACATTTGTTTTCCTCTGTCAGTGAGTGAATTAAGCTTTGTGTGAAAGTATGAGATCTGTTTGTCCTAAAATCGGGTTCTGAAATCAGTTAAAATTCCTCCTTTTATATATATATCTCTATCATTTCCTTCATTTAATAAGTAATTTTTAATGCAAAACCTGCTTAGAAAAGCTTGATTTTTCTGTTCTAGTATATTTAGGAAGTCGGGGAACCTGTGGTCACTTTATTTAATTACCATGAATAATTACACATACTGTTTTTAATTTAATTCTAATTTCTACCCAAATATAACCTGACACAGAAAACAACTAAAAAGTTAATCATTTAATACAATAATAATATGGACTCATCATTCACTATTTGCTCATATAATAATACATAAAGACAAATTATATTAAACAACATAATTGCTTAAATAAATGTGCACAGATGCAGTTCCTCTTAGCAAAACCTGAAATAACCACTTCTAGTGGAAATATTGTATTTGTCAAAATATTTGTTACCACCCACAAAATTCAACCTTTTAGAAACAGCCTCGTAGTGCAGATGTAAAAGAAGTTAATCCAGCTTGCTGTTCTAAATCATGATTAAAACTGACCATTACACTCAGTTGTTCTTATATCATTATACTGAGAGGGGGAGCATTTCCTTTCCACTCTTCCTTGTTTGTACTGGTGAAAATTTCCTGTCTTGCTCCAATCTACTTTAGCTTCTGATGCCAGTGAGCGATGGCCCTGGTCAGGGGTTGCCTGAGCTGACCTGAGAAAACCTCCTTAACAAACTGCTAGAGGCTCCAGTTTGGCTTTGATGATGCCAATCCTACAGATGCAGACCTGCGCTCTGCAGCACAGCATCACAGCTGCAGCTGCCAGCAGTCAAGCAGCTTCTTGGGCACATCACTGAATGCCCCAATGCCCTGAAAATGGAATATGATAATTATTCACGTGGCTGCTACAAGGTTGTTGCTATCCTGCCTCATCAAAATGAAGGAGGTATTTTCTGGGAGCAAGCTTCTGTATTTAAGATGTGAACTTGGCAAAAGTAGAAGTCCACAGGACCTCCAAATTTCATCAACTGTTTCCCATCCCTAAGAAGAGATAGTATCTTCTTATCTAGTAAAGGAATTTGGAGAGGCAAAAGGTGTTACTGCTCTTCTCCAGGACCAATTGGCAGATGGTGATGGATGGTCAGCTAAATGATCCCTGGAACAGAGAGGAATAGGAAGACAGAAGGGAATCACAAACTATTTCCATGCATCCAATGGGAGTTTCACCAATAACTTTATGATGCTGAAGAAGGCAGCTTGTGGGCTTGAAAGCCATATTGAAGTGAGGAACCCAGAAATGGATGGGCCTGAAAGAAATAATGCCTTCGCCTTCCTTAAATTAGCATTTAAATGAACAATAGCAGTGAATGACAATCATTCCCAGTCCGATTTCCCTCAGCAAGAGGACAGCATTACATGCTGCCACATTCTATGCTGCTGGACAAAAAGAGACTTTTTAAGAGAAAATAGTTATATTGTCCTCCCAACAATTCAATTTTTGCCTTTTCTTTTGAGGCTAAATGAAGGAACCAATAAGTATGGCTGTGATGAAGATTTTTGTGGTGTAGGTATTTGCCCACTGACAGCAAAGACTGTGCTTGAGTTAAAATATCTGAGTTAAGGAACACCAGCAGGTATTAGTAACTTTTGATCTCCATTAGTTCTACTGAATTTAACCAGGCCAGCTGCTTGTACAATTCAAATTGTCCATTGCAGTCTTTCAGTCAAATGGAGAGCTTATGGCAATCTTTGGCCCTTCTTTGTTGGTTTAGGATTGCTGTGGGCCACCCAGGAAGATTTATCCTATCTTATGATCAGTAGAATATCATTGTGATGAAATCTTGGAGATAACTATAGTGAGGACAATAATGTGTTCTAGTTACATTTCCCAGCATATATTTCAAAAGCATCTTGTTTCAGAAGTAACATTCAAGTCCCAACCCACCAAGGAACAAGCACATGCTGCACTTTAGGGGAGGAAGTAATTGCCAACCCCCAACCTGATGGGCTGGGACTCCAGAAAGGGGAAAACAATATGAACTCCATTGACCTTCTTTACTTGCCAAGTGTTCAAATTGCTTAACTTTTTTTCCACCCTAAGACTTTAAAGCACATATTCTTTCATCAGCTCCATCTGCAAACAAATGTACTTAGAGCCACACAAAGTAGACTTCAGTGGACTTCTCAAGTAATTAACACTAACAGTACTCAACTAGCTTCAAAGAGTAAGTCCAGATCACAAGTCTACTGGAAACTCAATGTTTCACTCTGTATGAAGACTATAAAACTTCTCTTCAAAGTAACATATGGAGTTAGCAGGTCAGCTTACTTGGAGAGCAGCAGCTAATCAGATCAGACACAAAATCTAGATTTGTAAGATTCAGTTTTATACAAAATGAGGCAAATAGATTTCAAAACTTGACATCAGTTATGTCACAAGAGTTTTGACTCTCAGAGGGAAGCAATCCAAGGTTGTTTCTTTAAACATGTATGTCAACAACCCACTAGTAAAGTATAGGGCCAAGAACATGGATGGATCTGTGCAGAAACGGAAAATAAACCTGAACATGCAAGGTTCATTCTCTGGTTAGGAGGAATATGAAAAGACAAGAAAGGTACAACAAGAAGCAGATTAGTCTTTGCACACTTTTCAGTTGTTCTAGCAAGGGTCTGTTATGATCACAGAGAAGGAAGAAAAAATAGGATGATCTTTAACTTCAGTGCAACTTGCATAATGCTCTTGCAAAGGAAAAGCTAAAAACCAAGAAATAAAAGTATAAGTTGTTCTTCTGACATGACAGAAAGCAAAAGTGAAAGATATGCTGTGTTGGTTCAGTTTGGTCTTTTGCATGACTTCTAGAATTTGAGGCAAGATTCTCACATGGAATAAAGTGATGTGACTCTACTGGCTGTAGTGTAAACTCAACAGTTTTTGACTGCTGAGGACCCAGTCCCATTCTGTTTGCCATGATGAAACTTTTTTAAGGAATGGAGAACACAAATATGAAGAAAGAGGTTTCAGTGGTGGGTACAAGCATAGGATTTAAAACATAAGATTCAGCTATGGCACAGGGTTCCTATGTAAACTTGGGTTCATCATCTCTGGGCTCAGTTCCTCACAGACAAAACAGATATGCTGAAAGGATGCCTTAAGGATATGTGTTCTAAAGAGTAAGGCAGTGAGGTCACACAAATATTTGATAGAGAACCCAGGAAAAGATGAAGAACGCTGAACATTGCCAAGATGGTGAGCAGCGGTGTTAAGTGGGTGTGTACAAGCCATCCCTTATGCAGGCATGTGCCATCTTGATATTCTTTGTTTACTGAAAAGAAAAGGAGCACTGTAGGCAGGTAGCTTATCCTCCACGAAACCAGCAATGAAAAACAAGCAGCTTATCTGGTCCTGCAAACCCCCTTGCCTCCCCTCAGCAGCAGAAAGCATGATAAAAGCTGAGATGAGCCTCTGTAGGAGCCCAAAGCTGTGAATCTTCCTCTCACCCTGTCTGGCCAAAATCCCTTCATTCTCAGGGGGAATTTAGGCCAGGGATCACCAATTCTACCTCTCCGCCAGAATAACAGAGGAGAGGGTTAGAAAGGAAGAAAAACAGCCATAACTCTGCAAATACAGTCAGAAAGAGAGGAGTAGGAGATGCACAAAATATGTAGTCCTCTGCAGTGTTTCCAGCTATATCCCCAACCTGCTGAGCCTTTCAGATTTCCCTCCCCGTGACACTGGGTGGTACTTTTTTGTTGCTTATAAATAAGGATATTGTTTGCCATTTAGAAGAAGAAAGGAGCCTGGAACAGGAATAGATTTCTGCTGCTTTGGAAAGGGGTTGTGAACTCATTCTGCCCCCTATTTGACTACAGATCAGTATGCCAGCCTTAGGAATAAGACACAGACAGATACCTTGGGGTTCCCTGATGCAGCCTTACTGAAGGATAGCCCCCAAGACACAGACAAAGCAATACAGCACTGCTCCACAGCTTGCTGGCACTAGCAGCATTTGGGACAGGAAGGAGCAAGTCCTCCATCACAAATATGAAAGAATTAGAAAACAGAAAAAAATAAGAAGTGAAAACAAAAAAAGAGCAACTGAAGTTTGAGGTGATTAAAATGAAAAATGGGACTGTGCCATTCACAGGTGGATAGACAGATCAATCAATTGATCTCATCTACAGTAACGGAGCTATAATTCACTGCTGGGGCAATTATTCCAGCATAGCAGTGGCTGGAGTTATATCGGAGACAGAATTCAGGTGCTTTTAGTCAGTGGAGAGTTGGACAACAAAGGAGTAAAAATTGGCAAATGCCACCCCCCAGTAAAGATACATGGGATATAAGTTATATCTGTGTAGATGCAGAGCATAGAGGGAAGGACAGACAGACAGACACACACATAAAAATCTGAGTTTTGGTTGTGCAATCATTTGCTGTCTGACCTTATCCTTGCCTCTTCTCCACTACTCTTAGAAAGAAGAGTGTTTAGTATTATTGTGTCCCAGTATCTATGCCATGTTGCTGTTGACTTCTTTATTCCCCTGCACTGAGTAAGTGGTGCTGCCTCTGGAAGGTGTGAGGAATTTTTCTTCAAAAGCCTGATGTGTTCAAGAGAGGGCTGGGCTCATCTCTGCTGTGAGTCTGACAGGGGCTTTAACAGCCTCACAACACCAGGACAAATAGTTCCCGGTCCCTTAACCCTTCTCCGCTTTGCAAGGCAAGGCCTAGCACTGTTGTTCCCATTGCAAGGGCTTTAGATAGTCTTTCAGGCTGAAATCCTCTCTGTGGCGGCTAGGCAGAGCGGAAATCCAGGGGCTGGATCAGATTGGCCTAATGCTACAGCAGCTTAAGCAGTCTGTTTTACCAGAGATTATGGTTTCACTTACACAGAGCACCTGAAAAATGCTGTGGTTTAGGAAGGATTATAGCTGAAAATTCCATGCTTTAGAAGAGAAATAAAGCAGGGGAGGGACTAGGAAACCCAACATGCCTGGGGGCTGTGCAAACAGGATTAACCTCTGTCCATCTCTTGCTTCTGTTCCACCCACACTTCCAGGGTCCATCTTCTCTGCCCTTTCCTCTCTGGTGGCTCCCCACACTCGCTCTCTCTTGCACAACATGAAGAGCTGAAAAATGAGCCCAAAGTGTCCCTAGTTTATTTAGGTATGACTGTCAAATAGCTTCCTTGAAAAATATCAACTTCACTTGCAGGCCCTGAAAGCCAGGGGAACTTTTGGCCCTCTGTCTGCAGATAGATCTATTCATCCAAATTATCTAGTATCAACATTCTTTGGATAAAGGCTTCAGCACTTCCAGACTGCTGTCTGGCCTGAAGGTAATTCTGTGCACTCCTTGCCATGTGATGACAGAAGATGCAGGAGAAAAACAGCTTTGGGGGTGCTCCATCTGCAGAGACTGGCACTGGCACGTGAGGGCTTACTACTAGGATTGTAAGATAGTATGCAGTTGTAAAAAACAGAAGCTGGGTGCTGATGTGCTGTCTACTCTGGTGACTTTAATTAACTGTGCAACAAAAACCAGGTACTCCAGCTTCTAATTCCCCATATCCTCCACAAAAGGTTCTTGCACAAAAACAGAGACAAAATTACAATCCTCACCATACCAGAGACTTCACATAAGTAAACTACATAAAGAGGAACTGTACAACTTCTGGGCAGGACTGATCCTTCCCAATCAACTGAACCATGAACATATGTCTTTGCTCCAAAGGAGTCTCAGTGATCAGAGAACTTTACTGGCCATCCAGATTAGAGATACTCAGAGGAGAACACAGGTGGCAAACTATCATTTTTTCCAGACAGCAAACCTTTATGAAACAAATGCCTCAGGATAAACAACATTCACAGACAGAAACTGCCCAGTCCTTTATTGTCTAGGTGAGCATTACAGCCTTACAATAGTGGCTAGTGTTAATTAAGCCAGTTCTACATTAATAAAGTCAGATTTATGGTCTAATTACATGTCACATTTATATTTTTCTGTATAAACCAAAACCACCAGAACTAACTTACGGACTTCATAGGCCATTGGGAACACTTGCCATCACAGTAGAGAGCTGGCTTTCATTTACTGACTTTAATTTGTTTACCTGAGGGTGGAACGTTTGCTGGATGATTTGGATCAGATCTGATCACATCATTCATGCTTTGCTTTCAGGTGTTCAGATACAGGACTCTATTACTGTTGACCCAACAACACTGGGTGTTCTGGAGTACCATGCTTTAGCTTAAGAGTTCTCCAATTCCCAAAGTTCTTACTTGGCAGCCAAGTTAGGAGCAGTTGCAAAGCTGTATCTGTTGTGCCTTTGCAAATCTGCATGTCAGAAATGGAAGTCCAAAGCAAACAACAATGAAAATGACGCTTTTTTTAAGTCCTTCAAATTTCCACTCCTCCATTATATCTTTCTGTCAAGGCATCTGTCTGGCAACACTATACTAACAACCAGTCAGTACTGACCCTGTTTATGGTTAAAGTTCCAAAGTGTGCCACTGCGTGCAAGATAAATGGTTGATCTGTCTAGCCACTTCTTAATTGCACAGTCCCATTTTTATTTTAACTACCTCAAACTTCAGCTACACCTTTTTTGTCAAAGCTTTTATGGAATTTGTCCATTGCACCAAGCATCCTCTTTCACAGAGCTCATAACAATGCTGCTCTCCTGGGGAAGGTTACCTTGGTTTGAAAAGACAAAGTAATATAATTCCCTGGGCCAAACTGTGTGAGTGTAGCATCTTCCTGTGCCCTTGGCCAGCAATAGAAAGCAGCAGGAAAGGGAGAACAGAAGCTTCAGAGCATTCTTCTCCTTCCCAACCCTATGCTTCTTCCTGTCCCCCCTCTCCTGCATGATCCCTCCCTCACCTCTCCTTTTCCTGCACCCCATTCCTCCCACCTGCCACTGCACTCCATTCTCCTCATCTCCTGCATCCCTGCAGTCAGAGCCTAGCCCCCCAGTACATTTACTGCTGTTGTCTCAGCACTGGCTCCTCTGATCTACTCCTAACCTTTTTATTTTTATTTTTGTTTTTAAATTAATTTCCCTGTAGATTTTAACCACTCCATTTTCATTTACCCATTTTGTTCTTCCTCTCCTCCCTTCCCCACCCTCCTCTTCCTTCCCCTGTTCCCTTTGTCTGTCTGTGTCCATCCCTTACCCTACCACAGAAAACCTCTCCTCTCCCCTCAGTATAAAGCAAGAGCCTCATGGAGCCTCTCTCACCCCTTTCACCCCCACCACGCCGGTCGGCTCTGGGCAGGCTGATCTTCAGCCCTTCCACATGGCCCTTTCAGATGATGCGTCCACGCCTTGCTACAGTGCCTTCCTTCATCACGGGGCCCACTTTGGGCAGTCCAGCAGCCAGCCTCTGATAGCAGGTAACTGGCCTTGGCCACAAACTCAGTGGGAATGCTGCAGGCAAGGGGGTCAGTTTCATCAGATGGGGAGATCAGTAAATGCTGCAAGCTCTTTGAGTGCTAGTGGGAATCAGAGCAACCATGTTCAAGTTCTGTGTACGCAGCATGTGTTCTCAGCTCCACAGAGAGTCACAAAAAGATTTCGTGACTGTCCTTCATTTTTTAGAATAAAATAGGACAAGAAGCTGTAACTACCTAGAAGTGACTGGAAGTTCCAGTTGGATGAGTCTGGGACTTAGAATAGAAACACTTGTACAGCAAGATCCTGTGTTATCTCAGGAGCCATAATGCCCCCAAGTACTGCAGGCCCAGTACTGTGTGCTAGCTAAGGTAGATGATAGCAGCTTGAATTACCTAGCCAGCTCTAAGACTGACAGGGTTGTTCAGCATGCATTGCATAAAGCACTAAGTTAGATAAATACATAGGCAGTTGGTGAGCACTGCCATAGCTATGTTGTGAGCAATATCTGAGTCACCTGGTTTGGAAGTGTCAATGTGAGCTTGTGCCTTCACACAGCAGACCAACTAGTTAAAGAACAGAGCACCACATCTGAATGTCGAGAACAGGAAGGGTGGGTGAGAGACAGCCAAAGAAATGCAGACTCGAGGTAGGTGGCTTTTAAGGAAGGACAGACATGGAAAAATAGGTTGCAGCACTTAGGAGCATCAGGCTGGAGGGGAGGAGGGAGACGAAGGACAAGTTTCAGGTAGGTGCAACTCCTGTGCAAGGTAACTGAAGCAACATTGCTGCAGAAGCTCAGGGGTGGCTTGGATGAAACAGTGAGTATCATTTCAGGTGACTGCAGAGGCTGTTGTCACTTCACTGGCAAAGAATATAATTTGGGCTTTTTTAGAACAAAGTCTTAGTGCAGACAATTCTTAATGCTCAAGAAACACATCTTACCTCTGCCTCCTCCACGTTCCTACATTATTTTTCTCTTTTGACCTAACATCCTCTCTTTGTCTTGTCAGGTGAGATTTACATTTCTAAACCTCCCAGTAGGAAAGCAGGAAGCCACAGCAGAGAAGACTTTTGCGTTTTTAACAGTCTTGGTCCAGTCTTTCTGCAGCCAGTAAGAGCCTCTGAGCTCTGGGTACTTCCTAAGCCACAGAATCTCCTGACAGACTTTTTCCAACAACATAGTTCTCTGGGGATGCAGTCATATATGACCACCCTCTAGCCTAGAACGTTGTGTGTTTTAGGAGAGGCAGCTGCCTTATGACTCTTATAGAAGACAGTGTTCAAATGCTCCAACAATGTCACAGGGATGAAGGTGCTGTTCCTTACTCAGAAGGCTCTTGGAGAAGGGAGAATTGCTGGAGCTGGAAGCATATTACAAGCACGATAGGTGCTAGCTTTGCCATAGCCCTGGAGTACAAGAATTTAGTAAACCTGTCTGTCTACCTGTTGGTAATGAGAGGAGGTAATGGAAGGGGCCTGCTTGTGTGTAACAGCATTTTAAGAGTCTCTCTGTAGGACTCATTCATGTTGCTGATACTGTACTTGTTTGTTACCTACTTTTTCAAGATTGGGATTTGGACAGATGATCACTTCCCAACAAATTTTCCACACTTAGTTTTGAACATCAGCCTCTCAGCATTCATGTCTGAATAAAACCACAGAGGTGTGTGTGCATAGATTGAGTAGCAGAGTATGTGTTCCCACCTGAATGGAAGCATCAAAAGGAATTAATTTTGCCTGCTCCTACAAAACACTATAACTTTTCAGTGACACTGTTTTCTCACTCATCACCTGTAGTTATTCCTCAGTCAATAAACAAAACCAAAAGAACATGAATTTTAAGCATAAAACTTTCCTGCCTTAAAAGAATGCAAGGAAAGAAAGACCTACATCTAGTAGGTGTTAATCATACAGCTTAACACACAGTCACAAATCACAAAAGGAATTATGGTGGTAAAAGAGTAGGAGAGTGTAGAATATAAATCCTTGAGGCATTATATATTTATTTTTACCAATATTAGGGAGGGACTGGAAAATGGCTCAGCCTTTGCTCGGTAGTTCTGTCCCATTATCTAAGAGGAGGTGAGCTAGGAACATCAGCCACTGATTAGTAACCTCTTCAGGCAGAAAGAATGAACTTGCCTTTCTCTTTTCTTGAGCAAGTCACCTCAGTAATGTTTAGTCAAGACCTATGAAAGCAATGACATTGGTTTAACCCACCTCATCCAGAGAAACTTCCTCCCTTCAGGTTAGTCCTCCATGTTGATTAGTTTTCGCTTTGCTGTATAACTGTTACTCATTTTTGATTCCTCAGCTGAGGTTCGTGCTTGTTGCAGGGCCTGCTTTATTAGTTATCATTCTGCCATTAGTAGAGCTAAACCAACTCTTGCTCTTCTTTCATTGGCATATCCCAGCATAGTTCTTGTGGTGTTGATGAGCCATACTTAACCTGTCACTTCTCCAGGCAAATCAGACTCCAGCCCTCCCGTTAGAACAGGCAGGAGATTTCACAAAGGAACTACAAAAGGTGCAAAATTCTGGGCGACCTACAGTTCACCTAGGGACTATGAAAGGCTTTGGATGCCTGGAACAGTAGGCAGTAAAGATCTCAGAAGGCAGCAGAGAAGGTTGAGCTGTAAATCTCCCAGCAGCTGTGAGGAAAAGATTATCTTAATTTATTTAGCTTTGTTTCTTTTTTCTTTTTGGGGTTTTGGCTTGAAACTCCCAGCAGCTTCTGAGATTATTTTAGTTCATTTAAATGCAATAAGCACTAACAGAAAATGCTCTTCTGCCTGGCCCATTTTCAGGCTAACCAGTCCAAATGAGGAAATGCCTCTGGCATCAACCAAGAAGCCTCCAGCTGCACTTCCTAAGAGATGAAAAATAAACTACGATCATCCATCCAGTTTACACCCCTCTCTACTTCTTTGGTGGAGAAAACATATCACAATTTTAAGTATTACTAACAAAACTTGTACCTGTGATAAAAATGAAGTGGAACTCAAACTAATTTGCATGATGCTATTACTATATATGAATATATTACACCAGCACCTGGAAGGAGTCCAACGAATATTGATCTCATGCTAAGCACTGTCCAAATGTTCTAAAAGTGTACTCTTGCACCAAAGACTGCTGTGTAAGAAGAAGCACAGAGAGGTGAAGTGACTTGCCTAAAATCATCAGCAGGTGAATGGAAGAGGTGGGAAGAGAGGCCAAAAGTAAAACTTTTGGATCACTTTCCAATGCTTCGTACATTGATAATGCCCTAAACCAACATCAACACAGTTTTGGAACTGCATCTACTGCATATAGACGGAACCTCAGCTACTCTGGCTATGAATATACTCCATTCTCTGTGCAGGTCAGGGCCATTTTGAATTAGTTAAAATAGATCCAAAATCTACAATGAAACAAAACAAATTATTTTGAGTCTCACAAAGCTAAGTATTAACATCCACCCTTACAGTGTGAGATCAAAAGTGCCACAAGCTTCCCTCAAAATTTTCAGTTGATGGACAACACTTATGTTAAGAGAAGGCTGCACAGCACTTGCCTATCAAGTTGCTAGTCAGTGGGACAAAAAGTGATATTGAATCAATACTATAGGGTCTTATCCTTGTTGATCACCTTTCCTGATTCTTTCCCTTTCCAGGTCGTGATATGGCAAGCACCACCTTGCCTGGCTACCCACCCCATGTTCCCCCAACTGGACAGGGAAGCTACCCAACCTCAACTCTTGCAGGAATGGTTCCTGGTAAGTCAACCCCCAGACTTCAGTAATGGTGCACAGGTGTGAAGAGTATACTAGCATTGCAAGAGCTTTCATAGTTGAATTTGCTATTGTTCTGCTGATATTAAGGGCTATTTTCAGAAAGAAGTCACCAGGAGCTTATAACCAATGTAGCTAACAATCCTTTTTATAACGTATCCCTCTAGTAACTAATTCACTGCTTCTGTGGGCAACTAGCTATCTGTAACCTGTGGCAATTAATTGGTAATTAATTAACCTTAGTATTCATTAACTAATGTAATTATTTTCCAATGACCCGTGTAGATTATTATGTACTGCTCAGGGCTCAGGATATTCAGCTCTCCACTAACTTAGGGTAACAACTTACCTTCTATCTAAAGCCAGAGCATCAAACTGAAAACCATCAGTGGTAATTTAATACCTGCAGTTTCTGGAGACCTACTGTCCATAGCCTAAACTAGCTAAGAACTCAGCAATGATTAACAGCATTTCAGGAGAACTTGACTATCCACTTTCAACAACCAACTACTTATCTACCTCTTGTTTGTAAGGCAGTGCCTTCAATCCAAGAAACTACCTATGAAATCCTATATCCAATGGAAAACTGTTTCTTTGCTACCTGTTGCCTTTGGAGAAATACCTTCTCTGGCATATGGATTCTCCCACTGTTTAGACAGAACCATTGACCCTAGGGTAACTGAAGTGTTTAGTACCCCAGGCTCTATTCCCCAGTCCTCTGACGACAGTTACCTCCAGTAGATAACTGAAGAGGCAGATTTTTCATTTCTCAGCCTCGACAGTCCAGCACTCAGAACTTCATCTGCCACTGATTTCTGTTTATGTGACTGCCCTGGGTTGTGAGTTATGATGGCTAATGAGCAGGTACACAGTTCATTCTGCAAACTCTGCTACTGAAGAGATGACTCCAGAACTGGAATCATCAGAAAGCTGAGGACAGAAATCTCTTACATTATAATACAGATTGCTAGGACTTTTGAGTGAAGAGCCTAACTAAACCCTCACCCAAATCTTGGAATAGCCAGCTAAATCAATATACACTGCAATGAGGATAGCGAAAATATCGCTGACAGGAAATGTTTGGTGGTCAAAGTCTTCACATCTTTAAATGACAAATCACTACTTATACACCATGAACTACTGGTTAATACCTGTGGTCGCATTCACAGGATCACAGAATTTAGGGGTTGGAAGGGAACCCAAAAGATCATGCCTTTGCCACAGCAAGTAGTGTGTCCAGACAGGTTATGAATATCTCCAAAGAAGGAGACTCCACAACCTCTCTGGGCAGCCTGTGCCAGTGCTCAGGCACCTGAACTGGGAAAAAAAAATTTCTTATCTTCATACAGAACCTCCTATGCTCCAGATTACAACCATTGCTCCTTGTCCTGTCACTGGCCTTCACTGAGAAGAGCCTGACCCCATCCTCCTGATATTCACCCTTCACATATTTAAAAGCATAAATGAGGTCACCCCTTAGTCTCCTCTTCTCCAAGCTGAAGAGACCCAGCTCCCTCAGCCTTTCCTCATAAGGAACATGTTCCAGCTCCTTAATCATCTTTGTGGCTCTGTGCTGGACTCTTTCCAGCAGTTCTCTATCCTTCAACTGAGGGGCCCAGAACTGGACACAATATTCCAGATGCAGCCTCACCAGGGTAGAGTAAAAGGGGAGAACCACCTTTCTTGACCTACTAACCACACCCCTTCTAATTCACTCCAGAATCCCACTGGCCCTCCTAGCCACAAGAGCACATTGCTGGCTCATGGTCATTCTTCCATCTACCAGGACCCTCAGGTCCCTTTCCCCTTCACTGCTCTCCAACAGGTCAGTCCCCAACCTATACTGATCCATGGGGTTGGTCTTTCCCAAGTGCAAAACTTGGCACTTGACCTGGTTGAATTTCATTCAATTTCTCCCTGCCCAAGTCTCCAGACTGTCTAAGTCATGCTGAACGGCAGCACAACCCTCTGGTGTGTCAGCCAGAGCTAACAAAGCTGCCTACCGCTTATGATCTTAAGGCACAACAATATCTCAGGCTATGCTGTGAAAATTATGTGATTGACCTCTAGATTAGGAAAAGATAGTGGATTGGTCCCTTCTCGACTCCACCTTAGTCCTTTGGTATTGTTGACCAGCTTGTTGACCACCTTTGGGGTGGTGCAGATTTGGAAAATTTTAAGGCATATCCTTCTACACTGCATTTTTCAGGGAGATGGTTTGGGTCCAGAATCAGAGAAGCACTAAGACAATATAAATCAACTAAAAACGCATACACAGTAACAGTAGGTAGGCTTAGTTGTCAACATTTCAGTTAGTTACATCAAAATTTAGAGAAGGTCATGGAATCATGGCATATAGAAATAATAACACCGAAATAACTGGCTCGTCGGATGGGTACTTCTATAAAACAGGCTTTTCTCAACTTTTAATTGTTCTCAGCTTCTCAACTTTCAGTGACTGCTATGTAAATTTAACATTCTCATCACTGGGATGATACTGACAGCTAAACTGGGACAAAAAAATTAAGACCTCTAATCTCTTATACAAGAACAGGGTATTTCAGCTTCTTGATGTGGAGGCTACTTATCCAGAAGACAGCAGTGTCCCCAAAACCACACAAATATCCCTCAAAAGAAAAAGAAGAGGATGATAAAGAAAATAAGTTGAGCTTTTTTCAAAGAAAAAAAGATTATTCAAATCAAATGGATATCTTTACATTAAATCTGATGTCAACATTCAATTAGGGGAAGTTTTTCCAGTGTCCTACTTAGGCATCCTGCAGTAGTTACTGCATCTTTCCACAAAGCATCAAGTTCTGGCTGTTTCAGTCATACCCCACTGGTCATATCCAGCCTGACAGCCCTTTTATTCCTGTTCTCTAATGTGATTGAAACCCAGAAGCTGGAGATAAAGAGGCTTCCTGGGAATGAACATAAGACTTGTCTTTAATGGGTCACACTGCAGATGTCTGCAGTCACTACTCTCTGTGAGAGGCCAAAAGTGAATGCCTGAGGATGGGTATAAGGTAGAGCAAGCATCTACCATTACTTTTACGAAAGATCTCCCAGCATCCATCAAGTTGCAGCTCAAAGAGTTCCTAAACCAGACTTAGTATCTTTCTGTTTAATATTAAATATCCTTGATAGGTTTCCCCTCACAAACTTATGTATGGGTTCAAGAGACACATAGAAGACTTTAACGTCTGTAGCAACCTACGCCAAGAAGTTCTGTAGCTTAACTATATATTGTGTTAAAACTACCTCCCTTACTTGCTATGAACCTGCCACCTGCTAGGCTCACTTCATGCCTCATGGTTTCTGTATTAGTAAGTCTAAACATGCCAAGATTTAAATACAGATACCAAGAAATACTATTAGCAAAGGTTCCCAGAGCACAGATTGCACAGAATATAGGCCTCATGAGATTGATCCTCTGTGCTTGCTTGCAACCTGTTAAGAGTCCAGGTTGAACAGAGAAAACAAATATGATGCCGCCAGTGATTTGTTACATGCCCCCAGGCCAAGAAAGATTAGGGGTCAGTGCTTTAACTACATTGGAAACAAGAAGCCAGAAAGATAACCACTCAGGGAGTATCTTTAAGAAACACACTGACACACAAACAAACCTTGTTGTCTGTATGTGAATGAATATAAGGGGCTCTGTCTTCTTTAAACAAAAGTGCAGAGCTAAAAGTAGAACAGTTCAGAAACCCGAATTTTCAAGCCATGCAAAACTCTTATTTTCTGACATTTGTTTTCACCTTGCATTGGTATGAGGAGTCAGAATCTTGAAATAGTTCAATTTGCAAACATCAAGATGAAACATTTCAATAACGTCAACATGTTCTAGATGTCAAGATGTATTAAAATAATAAAAGAATTGAAAGGGAAATGAGATGAGAAAGGCAAAAATGAAATGAACCAAGAAAGTTGAAACATAATACTTTGTTTCAATTTGCAATCATTTTGGAATTCTTCTTTCCAAAACTCTATTGAAGCTGACAAGCTCATGCAAAACATTTCCATTTCGATGAGACAGCATTTTCCAGTAGAAAACTCTTTCCAAGAAGATTGTTTGACCAGTGCTAACCAAACCTGTTGTGTTCTATCTGTTGTCACAGATAGAAAGATTGTCAACTTTCACTAGACTTCTACTTGTATAGTCTAGGGAAGAGCTTGTCTCCAGTAGCGATATATCCATGAAACATGGTCCATAATGTATGCCAATATCTCTGAGGTTTATGTGGATGATGTGGCAAGATACATGTCCTGCATTTGCCCTTGCCTGTAACTTCAGGTCCCAGACTGTAGACATGGATGAAAGCCAGTAGTTGCTGAGCACACATTTGAAAAATCAGGAATTAGTCACTTTCAGAAGGATGAATGAGGTATTGTGCTACACTTAACCTATGTGTCTGAGAAATGCTTCCTACGCAGGTTACAGAGCACCTTTGATCCCTGCCTCAATTTTTCCTCTTTCCCAGAAATACCATCAAGTTTCTGCAAACTGTTTTGGTGAAGTGAGCATCCACTGAAGGGGACAGCAGTTTACACAGAGAAGTGCAGAGCCTGCAGAGGGCTGGTGATGGCAGCGGCAGGGAGTCGTTAAACAGAATCCAATGTTGATGAGGAAATTACACTTGTTTCATTAGTGATCGGGGAAGGCGATAGCTCAGTTCCTCTTGGTCACAGTTGAGCTCAAAAGCTCATTATCCTGCTGCATGCATGCTTTCACTCCTCGTCAATAAACACCGTTTCCAGCGGCTGCCCTCCCTCCTCCCCAGCTCTCCGTAGCTGGGGCTCTTTCTCCTCTACTTAACCCATGCTTTAGGAACACCATAAACAGTTTAGGGTGACAACTCAAAGAGGGTGAGAGAGGCCTTGAAATATCAGAGCTTCTCTCTGTGCAGAGACATGATGTTTATATGAGGCATTTCAAAGCAGAAGTTCTCATCTGGATAGTATTTTTGCCTTCTTTGGGAGGCAAACTCATTCCATAGATAAGTCACTTCAGTAGAGATATATCTGGACTATGTATTGCTTTTTGCCTTTGTATTCTATTCTACAGTATCTTGGTCACCTTAGCAGGTTTCCCCTATTCCTTCCTAGTTAGCTCTCAGGATTTTCAGTGCAGGATGCTTCTAGATATGGAAATATGCTGGGCTATTATCATTAAAACACTATTTAGCAAGGTCTGTCACAAAAAAGTGAGGTTTTATGTTGAAACAAAAAAACTACTCTGACTAAATACGTTTGGATAGAGATTGGTTTTCATACATTTTTGTAGTGACTACTTTGGTTATTATTCTGAGAGTCCTTCAAAAACCTGACTGGACAGACTCTCCTCAAGTTTAAAGCAGTGCAAATCCCTTGACTTCAACAGATTTATTTCCGCCTTCCGAGAATCTGTGGTTTTGGCTTTAACTTTCCAGTGAGGGGAGATTTGCAGAGATTATAGTATAATTAACTGACATTTCTCTGGTAATTGTACAACAGGCATGCAATGTGTCTTGCATTGCCTTCTTTTCCTATTGCATGGTATCTAGCAGGAACCCCAGGTGCTTTCCAAACACTTCCATTGTAACAACTCCACCCCTGCCTCAGAGCAGACCAGAAGCCAATAGTCACGCTGTTCTTTCACTGTCTTTTAAGTGCATAATGCCTTTCAGACGGCACTAATTGTCCCCAGTTTGTCGGTACTGCATTAAAATGAGGCTATGATCAGATAATGGCATGTTTTTACTTAACAGAATCATACATTTTTAAGTTCTGGGAGATTTATTTATTTAGAATACAGCACCATACCTCCTCAGTTACCAAATGTAATTCCCTTAGCCCCACACAGCCTTCTTTAAAACAAGGAGACTCAGCTCCTTCTGCACAATCAAACTGAATATTTAAGATGACTCTACAACATTTGAATCTTGGGTCAGAGTCTTACTAGACCACAAAGCTCACAAGTATTTTGGTCTGGGCCCATTTTAGTGAATGGAAAACAGGGAGCTGTAGCCCAGCTTGTCTTTCAGATTCAGAATAGTACCTGAACTGCTAATAATTAGAAAATTATTTTCTGGAACTGGAATACAGCAAGTTTCTTCTGTAACTCACTAAGCAAGCATAAAGGTGGGGTCAATCATATCTGAGTCACTTTTCTGACTAACACCGTTGTGTAGAGTAGGAAAGAAAGAGTCATTTGTGTGTTTTCCATTTGGTTTTATATTTAAGCCCACCTGACTCTGAGAAAATGTCTAAAAATGAACAATATTTCTGTCCATCATGTCATCAATACCCTCAGTACTGTACAAACAAAACTTAGCAATTCATATTGCCATCAACAGCCCTGCTAGTTCCAATGAGTTAATTGGGAGCTTGAATCCCATCAAGTTCCTGTGCCTGCTGTCTTGACACTACTGGAAAACTCAGATTTTGTTTGAAAGAAAGGTGATAATTAAATAATTAATTGAAGAAATTGCATTTGCAATCTGACTGCAACCTGAAAATCAGAAGTTAGAAGCAACAAAAAATAGTTTTATTATTTATTTGTAGTATTTAATTTCATTATTTTAAACTAATTTCTTGATTCTGAAGAGTCTTACGATTTTTAGTTGTATGGGTAAGCAATATTGTGCTGAACAAGCACTACAGTGTCCTGAAGGCCACAGTCCCTGTTTGGCCTGGAAGCTACATACATTAGTCTTCCTGCTGGCACACAGATTCAGTAAGAACACTGACTTGATGGAATAGCAGGCATAAATCTTCATTCCTAACTGTATTTCACACATTACTTGGTTTATTCCAGGGAGCGAGTTCTCAGGGAATCCCTACAGCCACCCTCAGTACACAACCTACAACGAGGCCTGGCGGTTCAGCAACCCTGCATTACTAAGTGAGTACTTCTTTCCCACAGCACACCCCCAGCCTCGCGCTCCTTCTGTTTGTCTCTGTTCGCTTTTCTTTGTTTTTTTCTGTTTCTGAAGAAGGTTTTCAAGTATTTTAGCAGGTGAGAGGCCTTTTTCCTCACTATCCAGTCCAGTGTCTAGAGGGCT
The DNA here is from genome assembly GCA_013399015.1 of Galbula dea. Classification (NCBI taxonomy): domain Eukaryota; kingdom Metazoa; phylum Chordata; class Aves; order Piciformes; family Galbulidae; genus Galbula; species Galbula dea. The sequence continues at coordinate 127,486 of VWZX01007032.1, read as the reverse complement.
ATATAGCTCACAAATGTTTTTTATCTGTTCTGAAGGCGACTCCTCTGTCATGAGATAGCTCAGAATTCCAGTTCAGCTCAGGCTTCTCCATGAGCTGCATCCAGAGTTTATTATTCCAGATTAGATCAGAAATTAAATTCAGGTTCCGCTACTCTCTCAGGCTGCTATTGGCATCCATTGAACGTCTGACTAAAAATCCAGATGAGGTTTCACTCCTTTCCCAAGCTAAACCTAGAGTCAGTTCCTGGGATCTGGAAATCCCATAGAAGTTCTTCTTATTGGAACAGTGTCCATAGTGAGAGACAGGCCTCATCACTAAGTTTATAATAGCCAGCAGTGTTTTCTTGCATTAATATATCCATCTGCAGTGACTAATATGCCCAGAAATAGCCAGGTTTTTTTTCAGAGGGGGACCTCCCATAAGACCATACTTTCTAACATAACATTTCTTTGCAAGGGAATAGGAAGAGATTTATTATATGCAAAATGAATCAGCTGTGATTATTATCTATGTATTTACTGAAGTTTAACAACTGGATAGTAGATGCACATTTTACTCCAGTGCTGTTAAACCTCAGTAAATGTGACCTTAATCAATCACTATTTAACATACATTCAATAACCATCTAGAGAGTTTTCACGCCAAATATGACCAAAATCTCAAGCAATAAAACATTGCAATTTTGTTGCAATTTCTCCCCTCCTGGCCACACTTCCCTTGTGGCTGTGGATCAGGTGTGGTGTATTTGTGTTGCAACACTCATGGATTTCCCTCTCAGCAACTTATTAATAGTCAGAAGGAGCAAAAAGGATCTCCTTCCTGTAGAGGGGCTTCAGAGTCAGAGGCCACAGTAGCAACTCTTCACTGAAACAGACCCCTTGGCTGGCTTCCACTGACTACCTTTCCCTAATCCGATTAAGAGCTGAGTCCCCAAGTTCTTTCTTTTGGTTCCTTTCCTTTTCTTTATTTCTTTCCTTTCAGTTCTCCTTTGTTTCTTTTCTTCGTTTGATTGTTTTACTGGTTTTGTTTGTTTGTTTGTTTTGATTTTTTGGTTTTTTTTGTTTGTTTGGTTGGTTTGGTTTGGTTTTTTTTTTTTTACTGTTTGTCCTTTCAACCAGTCCATTCTTCTCCTGTGTTAACTTTCAGGTTCCCCTTATTATTATAGTGCCACATCCCGGGGCTCCGCACCTCCCACTGCTGCCGCTGCCTATGACCGCCACTAGTTACCATGGAAACCACATGAAACTGCAGGGCGACAGCTTAGGCCTCCACATTGTACCTGTCTGATCGCCTCCCTCCATCCCTGGGAAAGGTGAAGAGATCTTCTCCGTTCCTCCCCACTGTCCAGTTCCTTCCTCATCGGCACGAAGGCGCCAGACCAAGCGCTCACCACCCGACACTGAGACCCCTCTGCCCTCTCCCCCAGCCGTTCCCCCCACACCGGGAAGAGCCTGCAGCCAAGTGGCTTCTCCTGCGGGAGCACTCCACCACACCTGGGCAAAGCTCAGCCACACGAGGTCCCCTTGGTTTCCAGGACTTCAGGTGGGACTGGGACGCAATGCAGCTGGCAACCATTGCCATACAGGACCCCCTTCTTCTGGGAGCGGTAAGGGCCTGGGGAAGCAGGGGAGAATGCTGCTTTATGAAACACTCTTCCCCAAAGATACGCTCTTCTGTGGTGGACTCTTCAATATGTGTAACCTATGATGCTCACCCTGTTTCCCAGGACAGAGGGAACAGTTTGGGTAGAGCAGAGATGGCAGTACAGAGACCTGGCCCATCTGGCAATGAAGAAAAGGACCAAGTAACTATCTGTGCCCCGCAAGGGGTTCTCTGTGCACCTCATCCCCACTCTCCAGCATGGCTTCCCCCACAGTTGGCTGCATCTCACACGTGGTGACTTTGCAGGCCAGAGTTGGGAGGATCCTCACATATACACCCACAATTTCTGTGACACACAATCAGCTCAGACAGGAGGATGGAGCAACATATACAAACCAACCGATGAAATGAAGAAATATATAAATAGATATATAAATATAACTGTGTTTTTATGCTTTGTCATGAAGGTCTGTAAAAAGGAAAAAAAAAAAGAAAAAATCCCCAATTTTCTAAAAAAACCCAAGCAAACAAAAACAACAAAACCCCCAAAATAATACTTAAAAAACCCTACAAAAATAAAACTCAAGTCCCATCCTTCCCCACCACCTGAATAGCAGATGAGTTCCTCTGACGTTTGATGCTCCTCTTTCCCTCTAGGGTTTTGTTTCTTTTCTGTTTTGCACTACAATGGGATGGTGGTATTGGAGAGGACTGGATGCCAGCTCCACCCCCAGTCACCTCCTCCCCCTTTCCCAAATCCTGTCTCTGGAGAGCAGTGTGGACAAGTCACATCTGACAAAGTTACCAAACACATCAGTCGACAAAAAAAGCACTCTGAGTCAACAAACATTTTCCATGTCACTGGTTGGCAAACAAAGAAAACAAGCCCAGCTGCGCTCTAACTGCGCTGTGTGGTGGAAAGTGTGGGGCTTCATGTAGGCCCATCTGATTGCCCCCTGGACAGCTGAGACTGAGATGGACAAATTCAGGATCGGCTGGGATTATTGCTTGGTTCCCTAGCCCTTAGCCTCTGCTCCTTTTATCCCTGTACCTGTGATGACTTCAGTTCACCCACATCCCAACTTTTGCAATTTTAAATATACCCAACTCCCATTCTCCAGATTCCCACTGCCAGTGACAACAGCCCCATTATCTGTGCCTAACACCTAATTTCCTAAACACTACAGCCTTGCTATATGGGCCCTCTTCAATTCCCAGTCCATCTGCTCATACACTTAAAAATTTATAGGCCTTCATTCAAATCCATATGCCTTCATCCTACCAGCTAGTCCAAACATATAGCCCCACCCTTTCATCTTCAATACTATATTGTGCACCCTAATGTTTACTCCTTATCCCAAATGCTCATCTGATGATTCTCTAGGGATTCTCTGCTCTTTTTGGTTCCCATGTGACTGGCAAACACTGTTCTGCATAAGGCTAACTGTCAATAGAAATGTGTATTACTCCTGTATCGTCAGCAAACTCATAAACTGTTCCTTGCACTGACACTTCCTAAAAAATACTCAAAGAGAACACAAAGGCAGCTATAGCCTGTCCCCAGGGCATCAAATCTGCCAAAGTAGATCCGTGTTGTTTTAGAGAGGTTTCAGATAAAACTTGTGGCCTGCTGTTCATGGACAAAGATAGGATTGAGAATCAAAATCCCAAATGGCATAGTAGTGACCTGCGGAGCAATCTGTACAGCCAACATTACGCATAAAATCCAAAGTTTCAAGCCTCAGAGGAGATGTGTTTTGTGGACTCTGGTATTCTGTCTCCAAGTTTAACTTGTATGTATGAAATCCATCATCAGTAAACAGCTGTGTTGATCCCAAAGGCCCCTTTCACCTAACACTTTTAGCCCTTGCATGGCTCTAGCTGATTATAGGTCTGTGTCTTCTTCAATGGGGTGCCCAAATGAAAAGGGTATTTGGGGGGGGAGGGATGTTTACATAGAAGATATAGAGCTAAAATCTGTTTCTGTACAGAATAAAATCAAAGAGGTTACTCCTAATCTGTTAAGTGTCATTCTGCACATCTTACCTCTGAGTAACCTGCTGCAAATAGCAGAGTTGTTATACTGTCACCAAGACCAGAATTTGGCCTGTCATCTTATTCTATATGAGAAGAAAATTCTGAGTAGTGTCTATGAATTTACTTTAATCATTCCTTCTGTTTTCCTCCTCAGACACCAGATAGATGCTGGACCTTGTTAGTAAAAGTCTCCCTTTCAGTCTCTCAGTATGGCCTTTGCTCTACTTGTGTACCACTCAGTTTCACTCAGCAGGTGGTCAAGGCAGAGGCAGTAAATCACAGGACCAGCAAAGAGAAACTCCTGAGGAGGCTAGAGAAAAGGAGACTGTCATGGCTCACACTTGGCAACCTGCAGTCCAGGGGACACCTCAAGAGAAGCTAGGAGCTCATAAATACTTATTTTTACAGTGGCATTTCACTAAACTTGAGACACAAGCAAGGGTATGAAAGCAGGATTTAGTTGGCTCACTCATAGCTGGCTTGATTTGACCCTCAGAGGGCCAAATCCATTGCTGGTGTAACTCCACTGACAAAAGAGGATTTCCACCAGACATTGGATTGGTCTGGAAAGTTCCTAAGTATGATGGCATGTATTCTGACCAGGAAAATTAAAAAGAAAGCAGATTTATTAAAAAGAAAGCAGAATTATGCAAAGGACCGGGCAGACGAACCCTCTTCCACCACCATCTGTAGACCCCATGCGAATGTACTGAACTACATTTGCCAAAGAGTTTCTTGTGTTGGTTGTTTTGATTTACAGTCGGTGGATGCATTGTAAAGCAGTATTATAGCTAAAGTCTAGTAGCTGACATGGGGATTTATGTGGTGATATTACACAGAAGAAAACCATCAATATTCATATAGATTCCATTAGACTGGACTATGCAGGAAATGCAGAAATTCTACCAATTATTTAATATTATGTTATTTGCAAAAACAATTGCTGCTTTGTAGGAAGATAATGTGTGTAATGTGAAGGCAATTCCTCTTGTATATAAGTTCATCTCCATCTTCATCATGGTAGTTATTAAAACAGCCTCGTCTCATCCTGTAGATAAGGAACACGCTGTCTGTACTGTGCAAGTCTTGTTGTGCTCACTGAAAACAAAATGATGTGTTCAATAAAGCACAGCACAAATCCAGAACCTGGGGGAACAGCCAAATCTTGGGAGGACCTCTTCCCCAACAGGCCAACAGATGCTTTGCTATAGGTGGATAATTTTTTTTTCATTTTTCTTTTAAAAGTTTTACAGGAAAAAAAGAAAAGTAATTGGAGGAAGAAATCACTATGCAAAATCCAGTGAAATCATCTCTCCTCCATTCTGCTGTCTCTTCCTTTTCTTCCATTTCTTTCTCACATCCTCTTTCCACTCCAGTTCTATCCCTCTCTTTTATTATTCTTCATTCCCGAAGCACTTTTCTATCCAGAGAGGGAACAGCATTACTAATATGAGAGCAGGTATCTGGGACCTCAAACTCCCCAGTTCTCCTCATGGCTCTAGAGAACCTTTGTCAAGTCCAATTTCACCCCACGCCTCAATTCCAATCCTCTGTAAAATGAGAATAACAATAGTTCCTAGTTCACAGGGGGATTGTGCAGCTGAATTAATTAGCACTGGCTCAGTGCTTTGAGATCCTGGAAAGAAAATTCTATCAAACTGTTAAGTATTATTTTGAATAATAACGTTTCCATTATATTCCTCTCTTTTCCTTTTTCTCACAAATCATTCTTTGATTCTTCGTTTTTCTTCCTTAGCTATCCCTTCACTTTCTTCGACCATTCTTAGCTCTGCTGCTATGTTTGCTTTATCTAACACAGCAAGCAGAAGCATTGTGTGAATGGTTCTCCTTCTGTCACTGTTTCTTCGCAGGGGAAAAAAATCTTGTGACTTCTCAAATGCCATGCTTCACTGGAAGCAACAGGGACCACGGCAGTTAAAACTGGGCAGCAGTTTGAGTCCTGTTCTCTAATGCTTCACATCCTTTTGGCCCAATGGGATGTGGGCCAAGATGGGGGCGGGTTGCACGGCGTGGATGCATTAAAGGTGACAACTTTGTGACCTGTAAATCAGTTGGGGATGGTTCGAGGCAATGAGCCCTGCTGTGGAAACTGGATGCTTTCTGACCCGTTGGTAGCAATGGTTCAAATTCAATGTAAGACTTCAGAATTAATCACAACACACCTCTTTCTCCTCAAGTATATTATTATATATGCACATAACCATTACCCTAAAAGAATTTTTGGTTTGCTGAACTGTTGGAAAATCCCCACCCTTTTATCCTAAGGAAAAGCACCCCTCTGGGAAAAGAAGTAAGAACATAGCTGCCTCCTTTGGCACTGACAGAATGAGGGCTTCTGAGAGACCCCACAAACACCATAGTGTGCTTCTTGGCTGGGTCCAGGACGGTGGCAAACTTGCAATGCAGGAAGGAGGGACTGAACAATGACAATTACAGAACTGAATACAAAACCAACTGTAAGCAGCACTGCTGATGCTCTCCAGGCTATGCTAGGCATGAGACTGTGGATGGGAAGGGGCCAGTGCCAGGTGCAGGGTCATATCCATTCTAGGCTGCTGCAGCCACTCTTGGCTTTTCCTCATCGCTTCAGTTCTGTTGGACTCTTTTCTTTTCCCTTTTTGTGCACATGAGAAATAAAAACAATTTTTTTTTGTATGTCATTTTTGTGGCTTCTGGCTTGTTTCTCCTTCCCTGTTCTCTCTCTCTTCCCTCCCCTCGGTGCTTCTCTCTGCAGTGGACTCCCCTTGAGGTCTCCAGGATGTTTCATTTGCTGCACCTAGCAACCTTTGAGCACCATGTAAACAACATCATGATTGCTAGCAATCACCACGCACATGATGGAAGGCAACACACCTTTGCAACAAGCTACAGTGCAGCCCAGCCTCTGACTCCCCCTCCAGCCACAACCCTGCTACTATTCATTGCCAGCACGGCAGCTCAGAAAATCACAATGATGTGGGGAAACCCAGAGTTCCCTTCCCCTTTATGCCTGTCTCCTCATGGGCTCGACAGGGGATGAGCAATACCTGCTCAGCATGTCTCTAGGAGGATTTTAAGTCTTTCAGAATCAGCCCTGATGCCGCATCAGAGTACTGTGGGGGTAGTGTGCAAGGTCTCAGTAAAGGGAGGGTGCCTGACAGCCCTCAGGCCTTACCCCCACTTATGTGCTATACTGGTTTTAGTTTCACAAGAGGAATTCTATTAGCCTGATGTTTTATTCTAGCTTGCTTTCTCCTAATCTCTATCCATCTTGGTCAACCGGGGGCCAAAATCAAACTGCAACGTCATTAATAAACCTTTCTCCAACCTATTCATCGTCCACTTAATAAGGAGCTAGGCATTATACTAAGGTATGCCATCAACATACCAAATACTCAGTATTCAGTCAATTTTTCCTCAGTCAAACATTAATTCCCCAGGAAGTCAAATGCAGTTTAAGGTCACAGAAGCGGAGTAAAAATGTAGCAAGAGTCAGTCTAAGCTAAATCAATTTTGCTTCTTCAAGCCAATGGGCCACATTTTCTGCTGGTGTGTATCTTAAGGAAAGCCCATGCAGAAGCATCATTAAATCAAATCCTTTCATGAAGCTTTTGCTCATCAGAGAGTTAAAACATTTCCTTTTGTTTCAGTTTATATTTTTCCCTTGCAGTATGAACAGAATAGGATTAAAATCCTCCAACAGGGCCTTTTCCGTAAGTGAAAGTCAATGTGTTGAAATCCAAACAATCTGTAAAAGCAATTCAGTTTTCACAACACTGTAACAGAACTGCCTGGCAACTATCTTGAAGTCTGAGACCTCAGGTTTCCAGGGTCCATCACCTGCGAGACAGACAGGCCTGGGATGTGATGCAGGGATAGGCTTGTACTCAAAATCAGAACAAAACTGGATTCCAAAATTCTGAAATCTTTTATGTATCAGAACTATCTTTCTCTACTAAAGTTTAGGTGATAAGAATCAAACAGTGGATTAATAAATCAGATCCTGGATGTTAAACCAACTGGAATCAAAGGAAATTACTAATGTGCATTCGCTGTCAGAAGTGAAAGGCTAAGAATCAACACACAGGTGTGCCAGAAGAAAGCAAAATTGATTTTCAAAACTCATCCTGATAATCTAATCTTAGAAGAAATATTTAGATTCTTCATGATCATTGCATTTGTATCACACTTAATACAGCCCAGAGAACTGCACTCAGACATTCCTGTGTAAGTCTTCATACCTGATAGTAAACTATAGCAAAACTTTTGCAACTTCCAAGAACTTATGTATATTTCAAAAAGAAGTATTTGCATGAAAGAGCTATTTCTACCATTCCAACCAGTGATATGTTCTTTTACTAATCCTATGTAATCAATGGGAGTTCTCAGTGTGAAAACGTTGTGTGATAAAACTAAAAAGAGCACTGCAGTCCGTCTCCAACAAGGAAAATATTGTAAGAGATTATGCAACACTAAGTAAAGAAATTCTCTTTATAATTTCTCTGACAAGAAAAATAAAGACAAGTTTGAACATTCTGAGATGATGACAACCTTCTTTAAAAAGAGATCTGTTCTTTTGTGAAGTATAGGTAAGGAAAGATAATACACATCTGAAGGTATTAATCGAGGTAGCAGATGAACTTACTGCACACACAATCAGGATTGAAAAACTGTGAGGACCTGGGGAATGGTAAAGATGCAAGAACAGCAAACATTGCACTGATGCTTTAAAGGAAAAAACTGATCCTGAAAATTATCATCTAGTCAATCTACACAGTGATGCTTGTACCAGGAGAAAAATATTTTAAAATACTAAGGGGAGGATCAGCTCACTAAATAATAGCAGTTAATGAAGATATGCATAGCAAACAGTCTGTACATAAATTTTTGCCTGCTTTAAAAAAAAAGCTGGGGAAAAAAAAAAAAGAAAAAAGAAAAGCTCAGGACAGTTAGCTTATGTGATCCAGGAGCTGTCTGCAGTGAAGCAAAGGAAGTTTACTAGAGTATATAATGTCAGCCCCTCATACCTGAAAATCATGAACCAAGTACAGACAAAAATCACAAAACTGACTGGAAACCATGTAATTCGTATACAACACCAGACATCATTTCCTACATATGTATATTTATATACATATATACAATATAAAAAGAAAGAAATTTTGACTTCTAATTTTAGTGTTCTCAAGATGCCTATAGCTACACTATTAATTGTGCCTCTTCCACTGCTAGAGCCAGAAATTCACTTCTTTTAGTGAAAAGTGAAAAAAAAATCTCACCACTTTGCGAGGACCTTGTCGTCTAGTGCTTTCAGAAGCAGCTGAAATGTCACAAGACCTGGAAATGGCCCTGGAACTCCTGGCAAGGCTGACAGAGGTGGTCTGATACCAAAGCTTGTCAAAGATTTGGGTGTTTTCCAGCCTTCTGCTGTATGACATTTCTGTGGAAGCTGCCCTTCCAAAGCATGTTTGATCATTTCAGGTCAGGTTCAAAACCTGCAAATTTATTCCGTAGCAGCTGCTTGGAGAGGACCCTTTTCCAATTTTCTTTATCCCCATAGCAGAAGACTCCACCACTTATCAACTCTGGCTGCTTCTTGCAACCCCTGCCTCTTGCCATCTCTTCTGCTCTTTATTTCAAGATCCCTTCCAGTGAATTGCCAGTTCTCTTGCCCTAGGCATGTTGTCCCTTGACCCTGCCCCTCATGTGGAAAACTGATTCTCTCTAATCCCCCTTCCTCCTTCTCTGCCCCCTACGCTTTCACATACAAACTCTCCCATGTTCCTTTTTGTACACACTGGGTAGACAATCCTGCACCCCACATTGCCTGCTCAGGCACCACTGCCTTCTCCACACATCCCCTTTTCCCACACGTTCAGAGGACCTTTTCTATCCTTACTCTTTACTGCTGCTCTCCACAGTCCTCTTCACTACTCTGACAGTAACAGCAGTTTTGAAGATAGAGGCAACATCCATCTTTACTATAGGCAGCCTAACTTTCTGCTGCTAGAGTTTGTAAGTAAATGCACCAGCTGAAACTGAAAACACCTGTGGCTTCTGTCCCCAGGAGAAAAAACTCTAGGGAACCACCTTAACACAATGCAACACATGGCTGTGGTTTCACCGAGAACTATGCACTTGTTTTTGCTGAAGGATAAGCTTTCCATTATGAAATATAACAAAATGGCTCCACTTCTAAACTAACTCCTTTCAAAACATATTATTTGCATTGAAATTGCTCTGGCTTTGCCCTCATGCCCGTTCAAAAGGAGACAAATTCTGTTTTAAAGAGACAGAGCAACAATGAAATATTACAAACATAATGACTTTCAGCCTGAGACCAATTTCAAACACACCCTGTTGAACACTTAAAAAAACCAAAGAAAACCTACACAGAAAACCCAAAGGGTTGTAAAACTGAAGAGTATGAAATTTCACACGTATATCACCTCTGTGTACAGAAGAAAGAAGCATTTTTCTTCCATCTCAGCCTACATTACGATGCAGTTTTAACTACAGACCTTAATTTGGCACCTCCTTAATATGCCAGCAGTGGTTAGTTATAGGACGTAGCTGATAAGGCAGCTTCCACATATGCACTTTTCAGACTCATATATGAAAGTCAAATCATCATTAATAAGCGGATCAATCCAAACCCCCATATTTTCATGCCCCTTTCTCTAGCATCAAGACCAGTATTTTTTAAGTTATGTGTTTTAAAAGCTCTAGTTTACTTTTAAGGAAACTGTTTTTCATGTCACTGGGAAAAGTGGGCTTATGGACCTATATGCCTTATAATGCCAGCAATTCTTCTACTGACTGGTTTTTGTTCTTACTGTTTGCTATTTGAGAAAGATTGAAAATCACTTCTCTAGATATATTTCATATCTTAGAGCATGATATAAAATTCAGGAATCCAAATTTCTACCAAGCAATGTCTAGCTAACAGCTAGCTCTCTAGTTGATCAGGAAAGTTTGCATATCCTATCCCCCTGTTAAAAGTTGAGTAGAAAAAGAATAATAGTTTGGTAATGCTATCAGATGAGACAACCTTGTACATTAAGCAGACACAGCCTACACTCAGAAGTTCCAGACAGATTCATTCTGCACAGAATCATTCTCCTTGAATGTCATGGATTGCCTGCTTTAAATTGAAAAAATCCTAGTGAAAAAAATAGCAGTAAAAGAATTTTGAGTCAAGGCTGCAAAGACGGGTACCCAAAAGACAGCAAGTGCCACAAGACTGGACAGAACTCTGCATGCAATGTGCCAGAGGGAACAGCAGAGAAATCAAACGAACTTCTCACACATTTTGCCCTCTAACTTTGTACAGTCTATTAGTAACACAAGGTAAGATTATCACAAGAGGTTCACACCACCACAAACAGAAACCCTCACACGCTCCCACTACCTATTCACCCCCTACCATCCACCTTTGTCCATTTATATCATGCAAGTATAAAACACCAGTAGGTTAAATTTACTAATAAACCTGAATGTGAGCATGTTATGCCTACTTAGTATTCAGTTTGCTCTTTTATAAATGATTTGGTAGAGAATCAGGCCCTCCTCTCCCTCTCTAGCAGACTCTCATCTGATTCTAATTCAATTTCTCTGCCTATTGTTTATTTCACCGCTCCCCTGTGAAGTGTCAAATGCTGATGTTCCATCAGCCTAGAACTGTCGTTTATATTTGTCATTCAGTCCTTGTTAAAAAATAAAACAGGAGTGCGCCTGCCTTGGCGCGCTCTGCCTGGGAATTCCCTGTGGTAAAATTAGTCCATTTAGATGGAAAGTTTTGTGTCACTCCCCTGTCTAAATTGGCAGATCTGGCTCTTTTGCAAAAACCAATAAACTGTGAACCTTGATGCATCTGTCAATCAAACTCATCTTTCGTGAGCAAAGCCAGACGACAACAAAAGCTGGGCAGGCTCCTCCGATTGGTTCTTCTCATTTAGGCATATCAGGAGGCACCTGTCACTCCTCTGGCTCAGCATCGTGCTCAGAGGGACTCCATTCATGGAGAGATGAAGCCTTACTGGGGGCTGGGTTGGGGCTGGGATGGGAAAGGAGGAAGGGGGAGTTTACCCTCCTCACTTTCAATACAGTCTGCTGTTTGGCTCTTTCCTCACGGCTCTGGTGAGAGCCAAGGCACCACCTTTTGTTCTAGGCATGTCATTTTTCACATCTTAAGTGAAAGATTTGATTTCTTAAACTATGGAGGTTTTCTGGTGGCTAAAAGGATGTAGCAGGAGTGGTAAATGTGACACACTACATCTCTGGGGCTTTGAGGACAGAGACACTATACCACAGAGCAGGGAGAGCAGATACTCAAAAGCCCATCCCAAAGCTGCTGCCTATCTGGTCCCCCCTCTGAGGAGGAGAAGCAGAGAGGGTATTTCTACCTCTCTGCTAGGAAAGGAGGGCATTGATTGAATGAGGCCTTGCATATCAAGGGAAGTATGTTTTATAAAGACACAAAAAAGGAATAAAAATGGCAACAAAGAGCAAAAGCTCATACCATGGTGCTTAAGAAGAGCTGCCACCCTAAGGAGGCGATGATATCTGTGGGAAGGATCCCGAGAGAGATCACACTTCAGGGGATATCTTGAAAAATTTGTCCAGTTTTCGCTGGAGTATTCTGAACTCCACTGTGTGTCCCCCCAAAAGGTGCCATTATTTTATTAATAATTTCTTTTGCATTCAAAAAGAGAATTTAACCTAATTTTTCAAAGTGTAATCATTTGCATATTTGCATTAGGTTGCCATGGAACCATTCAAGAAACTTCTTCTTTCACAGAGTTGCCACTTGATGATGGATTTATGTGGCCTCTTAAAGCACCCCATCACAAACCTCAAGTCAGGCACCTGTATCTTCTCTTTCTACTTTGTTTTGCTCAGAACAGCTCTGCCATCATATGTCACTGACACTGTTTGCAGGTATCAGTGTCACTGTCCTGGCAGTGCAGTAAGAAGCCAGTTCTCTCAAACCCAGAATATGGGACGTTACTAATTTGTGCAGTTGCCTCGCAAGCCTCATGAAAGTGCTGTGCTTTTGCTGCAGTTACAGGATATATGATGTAAGATGAAAATCTCAGCCTTCCTAAAATAGTTGTGAGTCCTTGTGGTACCACTGTCCTGCTTCAATTACAGGCTCAAAAAGACAAGACAAAGAGCTTGGAAACAAAGAGCAAAAAAGCTCTTTATGATATTTAAGCTCACGTCATTATTCTTGCAGGTGGAGGAAAGCAATTCTTGCTTACTGAGTGTTTGAGACTTGCCAATTGGGGTATATAAAGTACTGATTTTCATGTGAGAGATGAATCTGGTATAACATTGACCAGATGATGCTAGTTGGCATTCATATGCATGTTTGCTGGGCTACGTGTATAAAGGTCAAAATATAATCTGTACATCATTGTCTGGGGTCTTGAAAAGACTGCTAAAAAATTGCTTATAGCAGCCAGCTTAAGGGGTACCAAATGAGTACACAAAGTAGCATAGCCATAGCCTACAGCCACACAAAGAATCATTACAGCCCCTCTGATTTATGATTATGAAACAGATTACAATATTACCTAGAGATATCATGACAACAACTCTGGGTGTTATGTCCTGTACAAACTAAGACATTATTCTTGTCCGGACCAACCTACTTATCATTAGACAAAACAGAGAGAGGAAGCAATTCATTCAAAGCTGCTCACCTGATCAATGACAGAAAAGGAATGACACACAAATCTCAGTAGCCATGCCAGCATGCTGGATACTCCTGCTCTTCATCTAGGTGTAAATAAAAGCAAAAGGGGCCACCGCTAATTAGTCCTAGCAGAAGGATGCTGGGAAGCGATCACATTTTGGGAGGAGATAAGAGGTGGCTGCTCAGAACCACCTCACTTACAAAGTAGTTTGAAAGGTTTATCATATTCTTGAGAGAGTAACTGCAAGAAAAGATAATGAACCCTCAATACAGGTTGTTGCATCCTTTTCTGGCAGGGGAATACTTACATATGATACAAAGAAAGTCTAAGCAAATCAGCTGGAAAATGCTGTGACAAACCAGAAGCGAAATGTTAGGATTTAACACATTGGAAGCAAAGTGCTAACAGATAGCTCACAGAAGTATCCTGACAGTCTAAACAACTATTACAGGGAGATGCTTGGACGAGGTGCCCAAAAGCAGCTCTTACCAACATCACAACTTTCCCAAATCACCAACAGACTAGCCCTTTCCCAGTTCATGAGCCATCTGTGCTTGTTGCAGATGCACTCAGGAGTGGAGTGAGATTTTCATCTATTATTTATTGCCATTCCAGTATTCTACTTTGAGGATTCACTAGCTAGTAACCTTAAGAAACTGGCCAGTATTCTGACCTGTATGATCTTTTGTTATCTGGTTTCACCTTTGTCAGAATATTAAAAAGGTTCAGTTTCTACAGTTGTGACCAGCTCCTCAAAAAGGTCCAAATGTGAGATAGGCAACAAATATGCACTGATCAGTATTTTTATTAGGACACTCAGGACACTGAGCTCTATATTACACATGGAGCTTTTTTGCCCAAGAGTTGCTGAAGATCTTTGAAAAACTAGCCATCATTTTTTTCTGTGTCTAATCAGACCTGGGCATTAATGAAATAATTTTTAATTTAACCTTTCTTTGAAAATTCTTTTTTCTAAGTTCATTAGGAAAATCTTCCCCTGTTCTTCTACTGCTAGGACACATATTCACCTTCCAACTTCTTTTTAAGTTTTACAATGAATCAGGAGGGACTTAAATTATACCCTCAGCTCTAACTAGTTCATTGTGCTCCCCCTTCTGTCTGTATCAGGTGATCTATCTCACTAGATTGAGGTTATGACTGTAGCAGGATTTCTCCTAATACTTTGTGTTTGCACAGCAGGTAACAGTGGGCTCTGGACCTACACCAGAGGTCTCAGAGAGCTACCCCAAAATAAACTGTAAACAGCAAAATACTCTTTTGGGAAAGGCCATGAATTATTATTTCTGGGAAACATCCTGGTGATGTTGAACATTTCTTCTCCTTGGAGGCAAATTCTCTGCATTACTGATTTCCCAGAAAATCCTGCTCAGGATCAAGGTGCCACGTGAGAAGATCCCACGAAAAGGAGGGGAGAGAGAGTGGAAACAAGACTAAAGGGAACTCAGAACAGCCTTTGATTCTGGAAGCCTGGCACAGTCTTTATCAAGATCTCCATTATTGTCCTGTGTGTCTTTCTGTTTTTATCTTTGAGTATGGATTGCCTATTTGGACCCATTATTATTTATTTAGCCATGTGTTTTAACTCTTCAGATGTATTTTGTTTGGCTGACCCAGCAAAAGCAAATGTACTTTTGCTTTTAACAGTTTTATCTGCTCTGAGACTTGTTTGCCTTCACAAACCAAGATGAGCACAGACATCCTCTGATCTCTCAGAGGAGACACTAGAACATTTGGGACTCATGGTGAAGGATGTGGCAGCGGAAGGCAGATGCTTACATGTTTATATCATGGGGCTAAGCTTCATAATTTTTATGTTCCATTCAGAAATAACTGGGAGGAAAGGAGGCAAGTCTTTTGGGAACCCTTCCTTCTGAGTGAGTCATACGTCAGCAAAGGTACTACGTTTGTGTCATCTTTGAACTACAAGGTCTTTAATACAGGAAAAGCACAAGCTTTGATGCATCTCTTCTATTGCACAGCCACTCTGAATACAAAGAAATCAAGCCTGGATTATTTGGTTACATATACAAAGAATTGCATCTGTGTACTGTAACAATGAGCACCAGACCCCTCATTAAATGGCCAACCAAAAGCCTCAAAAGGCAGTTGGAATCTTACTGTCGAGTTTGGTTAAGGCACTGGAGCAGCAGAAGGGTTCTCATGCTCTTAGTTTGCCACAATAGATATTTCTCAGTTTGAAATTTCCCATGCTGCTAACAGAGGAAACACATACTGACAAAAATCATACAGCTGCAAACTTCCTTATGCTTATTCTCCTCAGTCCAACTGTTGTGATTGCAGGTCGAAGCAATGTGACTGCAAGTCCTCTCATTTTGTCCCACTAACCCCAATTTCAAAGTGACAGAAGTGTGGTGAACCTGTAAGCCACTGATCACTTGATTTGCTTAGCATAGATGGAGAATGTTTTTCCTAACACTGTTTCTCTCTAGGCACCCAAAACTAGCCACTGGTCTAACATGGCTTCTTCCCACAGATCAATTGTGGAAAAAATTGCACGATCCTAGTTTTGGTTAGCAGGGCTAAAATAACAGCAACTATTGTTTCTGTCATCAAGTGACCTTTTCTCAACCATCTCTCATTCAAATGCCAAACAAGACACCTAAGATACAGTCCAGACTGAGAGGCCAAAGAGAGAAGAAAATGATCATTAGAAGGAGACACAGAAACAATCCAAAAACAAAAGCACTAGTCACTACTTTTTCGTGAAGATGACCCCTACCTCCTGCGTGGAGGATTTCATGTCCCTGGAATAAACATGGTGCTAAAAAGCCCCTTTGTGCTACTCTCTGAGCTGGCCAAACTAAGAGACTACTGCTTTCATTAGTAACTGTTCCTGCTATGAATTCCAGCATGACTCCAGTGTTTGAAAATACAGGGTACTGATAGCAATGAACTTGTTTATGCAATCAATTATGGCCCTCACCTTGAGCAACGAGAGTCTACCTTTCTGTCCAAGCTCACTACATTTTCTCAGTCCTGCAGCCAGATGGATATTTATCTGCATTGAGATTAAGTCCATCAGACTCATCAGAGAGTCAATTAATTCTACAATACTAGCAAGACAAATTACTTGTGCCACGCTGAAAACAGAGATCAACTCTACAAATATCAGCAAGAATCTGTCAGTTCTGCTTGTGATTGAGTATCCACTTGGCTGGGAAGATAGTCCCCTGAATATCCTTTCACTAGTCATAGATAGAGTTGGTTAAATACAAATTGCTATGCAGCCTAGTGCCATATCTAGCAATATATCAAGGTCTCCTGCATCCCTCCCAAGATCAGGCACTGGAGTTGTGTCTTAGAACACCTCTGTTAGGACCTTTAAGAGCAATAGATTTCCCATAGTTTCAACTGAAATCTCAAGCACACAGAAACACTCGGGGATCTCTTATCTTCAAGTGACCACAAAAAGTTTCACATGGCTACAAAAACTCTTGTTTCTGATCAGACTGTCTACAACTTTCTGTAAACATCCATTCCAGATTAATAACTACATAACAAGCCAAACCATTATCACCATTGTTACCTTCTCCACCAAGTATACATGAATCTTTCTCGAGGAGTTCTAGGCTCCAGGCAGAAATCTCATGTCCTTCCAAATTCAAATCCCTTCCATGTCTTCAGGAATTTTCTGTTCTGTTTTATAATTATGCCATTTTCTTACCTTCGTCTGTGGTCCATGTGGTCTGCTGCTGTGCTGCTCAGGGCATTCTTTGACCTTTGCATCCCTTGGTGTCAGGAAGACTCTTAATTGGAATTCATCAAAATGGCTCCTGAACACTCCCCAGAAGGCAATCCAGAGACCTCTTTAGCAGAACCAAATCCTGAAGGTCACAAGAACACAAGAAAAAGACAATACTTGATTAGGATTATAAAGCAGCAAATTAAAAAACTGATTATTTTTTTCCTCCAATAGTTTGTATTTTGACCAACTGGTATTTTTAACCACAGGAGACTATAAAAGACTGGATAGTTTTATAGACTTGAAAAATAATCCAGAGTTATGAGCATTCAGCAAGCATTCTGGAAAAATATGAACCTTTCTGGGATTAAGCCAACCTGCAGGTTACTTGAGCTCCCAAAAAACTACACATACTTCTTATGTCTGCCTATTACACGGTTCTTCTGCCTTCCCCTTCAGAATCTGTTGAGACAGCTGTTAGAGATGGCAGACCAGAGAAAACATGAGCCCAGCCCTGACTTAAAAATCTTATACTCCTATAAATCCACAGATTTAGCATTTCTAATCATAGTCCCTGCTGCAGGAGCTGTATATTGAATAATTCTCAAGTATCTGTCTTGTCATTTTACCTAGTTACCTATGGTAACCTGCTTGGAGCTTATTTTGGTCCATTTTGCCTCCACTATTTTATGCAGACTTCACTTTTGAGCCATTGCCTTTTCAGCCACAGGAGTTTTTTCACCTCCATTTCACAATGCAGAAAGATATGTATTGTTCCAGTTTTTACTCTCTTTCTAATTTTTAGGGATTTTTTAAAATTAAAAATATATGCCCATTTATTCCATCTGTGTCCTATGTCACGTTCCCTGAGTAGCTCAGGCCAGCCTGACCATAACCATTTTTATCAGAAGTTTGATTTGCCTTCTGTATCCACCACTGTCAATCAGAAGTCTGAAGTCAAAAGAGTTATACTCGTGTATACAACGTGTAAGTAAAACTGGAATTAGGCATTGGCTTTTATGATAGCTGTTTTCAAGTTCACTGCTACAGCTACCCCAGAGGAGACTCCTAGTGCAGTGTGATCATCTTGTCTAGCCTCTGATATTGAGATACCCATAGGGTTGCTTTGAATTAATTTTGGCTGTGGGTCCAATAACTGGGGTTGAGTTAAGGGAATCAGTTTCTTAGGAACTGCTACCAAGTATAAAGGTTCAGTGCAGGAAAATACAATGAACCTGAGGTAAAATATTTTGACAGGTGATTACCTGCACTGTTGGAAATACATACATTATTTCTGGTTGAATTTACCCACTATCAACTTATAGCTGCCAGAGCTTGTCAGATCTTTGTATACTATGTTGCAGTGCCTTTGCTTCCAAACCGTATGTTCTTCATTTTGGTTCATGTTTATAAACTGTAATACTAGTAATCTTGTTCTTAATGAGGAAAAAAAACCCCCACCTTCATAAATAACCTGTGTGTAGGCTTCCTATCCCTGTGTGGAGGCCCTCTTTATAAAAAGACACTCATCTCCTAAACAAGCATCTTATTATTAGCAATCAACAATGTTTCTGTTCTGTGGGATTGTAACCAACCAAGTTCTCCCTTCACAGATACCCCCAGTTCAGATTGGTCCTTTCCGAGCACCACATACATCTCTGAAGCTTTCTGCTAAAGTGCTGTATGTTTGCATGACTTCCATGCAGAAAAATCACTGCTTGGTTATCATTGCCACCATTCTCAATTTGTCTAGGTTAGTTCCTATGCACGTTTTTGTTGTTGTCTTAAACTACAAGAGTGGGTCCTAATCCCAAACAATTTAGACTTTAGCATCCCACATAAAAACCTGCTACACTTGAGTTTCCCTCTTAACCCCACTCTCTCAAGTCACAACTGATGTTTTGGATTCACTCATCTCTAAGGGGAGTATTTCTAGGTTTGATCCTCTGCAGTAGAGATGAATCTCAGCTTTAGGTATCTGTGTAACTAAAATGGAATCTTGTTAAAAAAGCCTTGAGAATGAGCTGCCTTCACCATTTCTTTGGATGTATCATACCAAAGGAAGGAAAATAGAAGTGTTTAAAAATAAACCTTCTACCCAGTACTCTTTTGCATTGCTGTCCTTTCTTGTACACTTGCTCTTAGTGCAGCAATTTCATCAGGAAACTTGGAGGGCTTTCAAAAAAGTCTCTCAAATCCATTTTGTTTTGATTGTGCCAGCTCCCTGCATCCTGCATCTCCTCTTCCTGCCTGCTCCATTTAAGCACTCTAGAAGTTCTGATGCTCAGGTGTTCTCAGGTAGGACAGAGGCTACAGGTTTGACCCAACTGAGAGTAAAAAGAACAACTTAAAGACAACCACAAACAATCTTATCAGTCTCCTCCGTGCTCAGTTACACCATTTTTACCAGATGAGAATTATATTGGCATCTGCATTATATCTAATTGAACAAAGTAAAAGAGAGCCCCTCCACCACCACATCACTGATGTTTCATCGGGTCTAGGTTGGGGCTCTGTCTCCAGGCTGTTTACAATATTGGGCACCTGTTTTGTCAGTTAGATTGACGAAACCTTTGGTCCCCAGACAAAGATGATGACAATGATGGTAAACTGAGCCACGGTGTTCCAAGAAACAAAGGCAGATCCCACTAACCTCCAGCTAAAGGCTCCAGATGGCAATTTCAGCAATGCTGATAGTACTTAATGCTGCTCCCAGTGAGATCAGCAGGAAAGCTACTGGTAACTCCTCCACTGATCTCAGCATTGATTATTTTGGAACATCCCACTCTCAGCTTAGGGAAAGCTGGGGGAGGAGACAGATGAAGTTGACACTAATGGAGCCTATCCTCTGCACGTGCACACAATCAACATTTCATAGATGTATGTCCCTCTGATTGAGTGTTTAGTGCACCTCTTTAGGTCACTCAAAGATTCCTAGAAAAGATGTCATTTTAAAATCTATTTAATATTTAAATATTTTTGTTTCATCCAAATTCATCTTTCTGGCTTCGGTTAGTTTTAATGTTTCCCATGCTGTAGCACATGCATGTGCACATATACACACATTTCTGCATTCAGAACATCTGAAGTCAGAGGGACTACAATGATCAGCTAGATTGTGCTGACTAGAAACTAAATCCATAAGCCAGTCACAACATTTTAATAACAATATAATTAAAATATAATTTAATTACATTGGGAAGCCTCTCATTGTACCTATCTTGGACAATGTGAAATGATGTAATCCAAGACTGTCAAAGGCACGTACGGGACCAGACAGCCCTTACTGAGCCACATGAAGAAGAAACTAGGAACCCAAATCACTGATGTTGTTCTGAAGGATGTGATTCCTTCTCAGATGTCCCTGACTAGTAGACACAATGGCAGATACCAACACACTGTGAGGTGCTGGACACCACTCAGTACCTACTGAAGCAGTACCTGGGCACATACCAGCATTTTGAGGGCTAACTAGATTTGTCCCTAGTTTCCCCACTCACTTTGGATTGAGTGAGACCTAGAGATGTAGGCATTTGATATGGTGGCTTCTGGCAGAATCCCAGAGACACCACACAACTACTAGCTTTTACTGCTAGGTGTTTTGGGTTTGGTTTTTTTGGTTGTTGGGTGGGTTTTTTGTTAGGTTTAATTTTTTTTTCTTCTTCCCCACCCCGAAACCATGGTGCAAATTGTGGAAAAGCAGCATCCTGACTGTTGTCATGAGACAAGTGGCCCTCCTTTCCTCCCTGCTTCTTCTCCCCATCCCTCTTCTGTTTTATCTATCGCACTGAGTTGGGCTGTCGAGAGCCAAAGAGGAACAGACTTTTTCCTCTCACTTTATTTTTTTAAGCAATCTCCTCCTTCACCTCCCCCTTCTTCTTCCCCTTTCCTCTTCTTCATCATCCCACCCACCCCCATCCCTGTCCATCTCCCCTCATCCCACTCACACACCACTCCCCCCCTTTACCGGTATCCAACACTGTCAACCCAAACACATGATAAATTGCCCTGTCAACAGAATTCATTCAGGGACCAATTAATTCCACAGAAATGAACCAGAAGCCATCAGTTGCTGAAAAACTCCAAGTGCAGGGAGCGAGGAAGCTAGCTTTGTGAGAGAGAGAGAGAGAGGGAGAGAGAGGGAGGCTTGGGAAGTTAGTCTGACAGAAATTGGTCATTTAATGCTTAAGTGCACCGTAGACAGCCCTGTCATAGCAGCCAGCATGGCAAAAACTCCCCCAGTGCTTTATTTATTAATTATGTGGAGCAGCACAGGGGTCACTTCACTGTCTTGATACAGACTCATCAACTTTACTTCTTGTCACTGGAAGAGATCCCACAGCATGTGGGATAGAGGGACACGCCTTATCCTGGCTCTATCTCCTGCCATCCTGCCACAATACAGGCTAGAAGCAAGTTTATAGGAGCACCACCTGTGCCCTTGGTGAGAGTGGGCAGCAGTGGGCAGGGACACAAGAACAGTCAGAAGTGGAAAGCAAGCCATTATCCTGCTGCTGCCCAGCTTCAGAGCAGAGGTGGTGGGAGCCTAGAGATTTCATTTACAAAGCTTCCTCATTATCCTCCTTCAAATTCTCCTTAGCCATGATGCCTGCAAAAAATCTGACAGCAGTTAGGCTGCTGATGTATTATGAGTACTGCCTATCCTCCTGATCAATAGCATCTCATTGCTCCTTACTGTATTCCCTCAGCTGTCCACACTAGCCATTGCTACTTGACTCATACTTGTAAGCTGCGGGCAGGACCATCTTTCTCTAGCATGTGAGTACAGCACCAAGCAATGCCAGACTCTACCTCTGAGAAGTGTTCTTTGAATGGCAGTAACAGAAATAATATCAATATTAAAATAATAACAATTACATCCTCTTGCAGAATCACAGAAAACAAGGCTAAAGGTGACCTCAGGTGATCACGAAGACCTTGTGTTTGCCAAGGCAGGATCAACCACCATTAAAGAACTTCTAAATATTTTTTCTAGCCTGTTTTTAAGAACAGCAAAAAAGGTTACACAGCCTCCCTAAAGCAATCCACCCCAGTGCTCCACTGCCCTGTTCCTCTCTCGACCCTGCTTTGGTTTTAAGATTTGAAAACACTCAATTCCCTCTGAGAAAACATCAAGCCAGCCCCTGAGATGTATCTCCACCTTTAAAAAAGAGACAGAAATATGTCTTTACCATATGGCAGAAATTTAGAAATGGTGAATGGGCTGCTTTTCACATTCTCTTGTCTGGTTGGAAAATAATGGGATGCATCCTGGTTTAATCACAGAATCACAGAACTTTAGGAGTTGGAAGGGACCCTGAAAGATCATCTAGTCCAAACCCCCTGCCACAGCAGGATTCCCTAGACCAGGTCACACAGAGGCATGTCCAGACATGTTTTGAATATCTCCATAGAAGGAGACTCCACAACCTCTCTGGGCAGCCTGTGCCAGTGCTCAGGCACCTGAACTGGGAAAAATATTGTTCTTATATTCACACAGAACCTCCTATGCTTCATCTTACAGCCATTGCCCGCTGTCCTGTCACTGGCCTTCACTGAGAAGAGCCTGACCCCATCCTCCTGATATTCAACTTTCACATATTTAAAAGCATAGATGAGGTCACCCCTTAGTCTCCTCTTCTCCAAGCTAAAGAGACCCAGCTCCCTCAGCCTTTCCTCACAAGGAACATGTTCCAGCCCCTTCATCATCTTGGTGGCTCTCTCCTAGACTCTTTCAAGCAGTTCCCTATCCTTCTTCAACTGAGGGGCCCAGAACTGGACACACTATTCCAGATGCAGCCTCATCGGGGTAGAGTAAAGATGGAGAAGAACTTCTCTTGACCTACTAACCACACCCCTTCTAATACACCCCAGAACAATATAACATGTATTTTCCAATTGAATCAGTAGAACCAAAACTTCATCCTCCATATAAAAGCTGAAGAATGCAAAGAAATCCTAGGAGTGGTGATATTGCACTGGCACTGAAGTTTTTAGGCCTCCCACTAGCAACTTTGCTGATTCAAGAAGAAACATCTCTTCCTCTTCATGTGATTACTGGTGTCCAGTGAAGAACTACAGTGTTGGAACTCTTCCAGTCCACACAGTCTTTACTCTGATGCCTGGAGACACAGAGCTATACTTCAAAGTTTTGGATTCCTGGTCTGGACTTTCCTAGCCTTTGGAAATGTCCAAATATGGGCCTTCAGTGCACTTCTTCAGCAAATGTCTCTCTAAATACACACCTGTCCCATCATGCTTATTAGCAAAATAGGGACACACAAACTACAGAAAAAGTCTAAGCTTGTAAATCACTGCACTTCTATCTTGGCAAAAAGATGTTGTCTTTGCGTTTCCTAACCCACCACAGTTCACTTAAAAGAGGCAAGAAATCTTTGCCCTGCCTATTACAGTACACAAAGGGGACAAAGACCTAGAAGTTCAGACAGGCTCTCCAAGACATCAGATATTGTACATTAGATTTAATACCACAAACTACAAAAAGTATGAAACTGTGAAAGCCCTTTACAGTCTATTGGGGTAATGCAGTTGTTAATAACTTACGAAGATGGGTTGGGTGTGTGGTGTCAGACCACCATGATCCACAGTTATGCATGTCACGGACACAGGCCTTGCAATATAAGTAGTACTGACAAGCAAGCAAAAATATCACATGATTCTAGGAGAACCATGGGGGTTACCATAAGCACTAGTGTTGCTCGTACCTTTTCTTGGAAGAACAGCCTGGCTCTGTAAAGCTGCAGGCTGTTAACTTGGTCAACAGCAGAGGATGAAAAGTGGGATTCGGCTGATGAGACTTCTAGTAATGGGGGCTGCTATCTGCAAGTATTCAACAACATAGAAAACTGCCCTAAAATCTCAGAAGCAAAAAATATTTGGGATGATTGAGCCACATGGCTAGTAAAATGCCATTTTAAAAATACAGGTTACTTTTAAGTGTAATAATTTGTCTCCTGCCACTGGCATTTAAAGGAAAACATGCAACTAGAACAATACAAAGACTTGACAGTTGATAATGCTGGACTGAGTCATCCCAGCCTTGGATGTACAGAGGGCTTAATATGTAGAAAGTGGTATGAAGACTGTACATAGTTGTTCCCTATAAGACTGCTGCATCTGCCCCTGATACCAAAACCACTCTTCTGACATGGAGATTGCTGGACTCACTCCCCAGAAAAGGAAGCTAGTGGTAGCTTAAAGGACAGCAGAGAGCTCTGACCCTGCCTCACTTACCCTTCTCAGGCCACTTTTTTTCTTTTAAACTGCTGTATGGCACTGTCTGCTGTGTGGTGCTGCTCTCAGAGTGTAGGGGTCAGTGCTGGAGCCTCTTCACTTCAATAGAGTAGTTGGAGCATCACAGCACGAAAGAACACACACTGCCCTCACCCCACCTGAAAACCTCAAGTTTCTGCTAATCTTATTTGGTTCTTTTAGGCTGAACTAAATGTTCTTCCCACTGATACAGATGGAACCACTCAACACCATCTGCTGGGTTTGGCAGTAGCTGTTCCTTCCTCAGTGTTTCGGGCATGTGGAAGTATCAATGCATCAGTGTAGGACTGCAAGGATGGGCCCAATTAGATGCAAAGTACTTACTGAAGCCCATAAGGGCTGAAGGCCCACACATTCGAGGCCTATACATGAGAAAGGGGCATAACAATAAGAAAGAACTCCTGCAATAAAGGTGGCATGAACCACTGTCATTGTGTGACCAGAGGAACCTTGGTTTGGCCCTGGAGTGTACAATGAACGCTTGTTTTCCAGCAGGTAAAGCCAAGCTGCCTTTACTTGCTGCATGATGACAGTTTTCAATGAGTACCTGAATAATTCAGGGAGGCTTTGATCTGAGTGCAGACCGATACAGGCATAAACTGTTTCCAGAGGCAGCTGGGAAGCAGTATTCCTGGCACTTCTCACCTCCTGCCACCTCTCCTTGACATCTGATCCTAGGCCGGCAGCTCTCCCAGCTCTCATTGTATTGGCAGCTCCGTGATGTGTTTGGTATCAGTGGAGATCCTACTGCACTCACCCCTACAGTCTCTTTCAGTGCATCACTTACCACTTGAGAAGCATGGTGGGGTATGAAAGCACATACTGCTCTGCAGGTCTCCTTTCAAGGATGGATGAGATTACCCTTTGGGGAACAAGGTCAGTACATCCACATCACTGCTTGGCTGAAATTGCCTTCGATCCAGAGGCCAAGGTCTCTGCAAGGGACACTTGGGATCTATTTCTGAGTTGGGACAAAGTTGGGATAGATCTTTTGTGGGCAGCCATGAGAGAAGATGACAACAAGAGCTTTTACTAAACCTCTGTGGTCTCTCTGTTGCCCTCTTTCTTTTTCAGCTAACTCTGCATCTTGAGTAAGACTTTATTCAGCCTGTCAGGGTTCACCCTGACCTGAATAGGTTCTTCTATGATTTACATCAGACAAACGAGAAAAAGAATCTGGTACTTTAAAGCTACAAGGTATATGCCTTTCATAGAGCATTTACAGTTTCTGGTGTAACACTTGACTCGATACTACACTAATGACTAGATTTTGTCCAAGTACATGGAGAACATACATTAAAAATTACTTTATTCATGTTGACTTTAACAGATGAATTCTGGACTTACACCATCATAAGGAAAGTGTGAATCAGAATGAGTGTCAGCAGGTGCATCCAGCAAGACAGTTTGCTTTTTTTTTTTTACACTTTCTTATGAACACTCTTGAAAGTATGTTTTTTATTCTCTCTCAGACCAAACTATAAACTATTATACAAGCCATGAAAGCTTTTCTGACTTTGACATATCTCCCTGTATTGATTTGCATGCATGGACCTTCACTGTGCTAAGAAGCCAGTCTCCGGTTCTACCTTTGAAGAGACTGAGTGCATGTTCTGACCCAAAGGGATGAAGATGAACAGAAAAAAACAGAAGTTAAGGTAACTGGACAATCCCAATGCAGTTCTTGTGGCATTTGAAAACATAGCTTTGTCATACAAACAAGACACAATACAATTCCTCCCACTCACAGTAATTGCCTTTCTAGCAGCTTTCTAAGGACACGTTTGAATGGATCCAACTACCACAGTCTCTTAACTCTGCTTTGCTTGCTTTGGTCTCAGACTACCACAGGACTTCCCAGGAACTCAGAGAAGTTCATTGCCCATTTTTGCCCTCAGTTAGGGAGCTGGGGTATAGGAATTAATTACCATGTGCATGGTCACACTGCAACTCATAGCTCAGCAGAGAATCGAAGTAATGTCATTTAGATACCACTTAATGTCACTTAGTATTTGATCTGCTAGGCTGTTCTTCCCACAGCTGATCACCCTTTGTATGTAAATCAGCCACTAAAGCTGGAGGAAAGGGACTGTAAACTTACATATTGAGAGAGGGAAAGAAACTGCTGAAAGAAAAGGTAACAAAAAGAACAACATACCTATCAGGGTTTACAAAGAGAAAAAAATACTTCGTGATTAGCAGTTAAAAGTACAGAGGTATGGAAACTTCTGATGCTGATGGCTTTGCTCCCTAGAATTTTCTATCACCTCTCAGCCAAGAAGTGACATGTGTCTGTGAGTCCAGAAATGGACTCTCTGTCCCAAGAAGAACTGAATGCCCTTCAAAACCAGGGCTATATTTTTTGTTGTGGGTCATGCATTACTTGTGCAGCAGAGCTCTCTGGTCTTTGCTTTTTCAGGACCATCAGAAGTGATAACTTGGAATGGGGGTGGACAGGTTGGGTACATCCAGTACTGCAATTCTCAAGCATCTTTTCTGCTCCTCAATTTACCCATCATGGAACAGCAAGTTTCATATCATAAGAACAAGAATTAGACTCTGTGCCTCAACAAGAGAGAGAAGGTTATGAGTAGGAGTTAAGGGATGGAATTAAAGAAGATAAACAGTCCTGTAGTGCAAAGATGCTGGCAAGCAATATTATCTGAATGTATTGTCCCAATCAGACCCATAAGTCTATTCAAAGGAGTACCATTACATACACAGTGTTTGCAAACTCAGGCCATGATTAAACAGCAATGACATGTAGCAGCCTAGGAAGGAAAGCAGCGGGTGCTAAAATGCTTAGCTGTTTTTCTTTTGAGAGATCAAGTATGCTTCAAAGATAACAGGCCATGAAGATTAAGCTGCTACTGCACCAAAGGAGAAAAGTAGATGGAGCCACCAGCACTGCTACAGTCAAGTACACAGAGATGGTTAAAGGCTGGAGATTTTATCAGCCCCTGCTCAAGGAGGACTGTAGGATTCAGCTGTGGAAGGTGAAGAGAGGCAAAGAGGAAAGGAAGGGGAGGAACATGAGGTAGAAGGATTTGATTAATTAAAAGAGATTAATTAGCACCATAAAAACAGGCACCATGGATTACAGCAACTGTAAGCAAAGAGCAGTGACAGCTGCAGCAGAGCTGGCTGGCCACTCCTGTCCCCAGCTGCTGGCCATCTCCCCACCTCAAGCCGTTGGGGCAGTAAAGCAGGCCAGCTCGGAAATCATGGAGCACTCCCAAAACGAGGGGTAACTTGGAGGATGGATCTCATCTGGACAGCGGAATGAGAGCTGGTGCTGGTTTTTTTATCCTTTCCATGTCACCTTGAGCAAATCACTGATCTTGCTATGCTCCAGTTCCTGAAATAGGGAGATATTTCTTTTGAACTGCCAAATTAAATTGTAAGACCTTTGGGGCAGAGAGTAGAGCACACGTTCTATGATATTTATAAGGGATCAGTAAGCATTGAAGAAGTGTTGCAGTAAAGAGTTAGCCAGCTGGTAACCAGTGTCCAGATGCATACAGCTAACGTTAGAAAAAACACTCATGCACTCCCTACCCCCCAAAATGTATCTTTCATATCAATAAAGTCTTTTGTAATTTCACTATGTCAGAGGCATTTTAAAACTGAAAGTCTGGAAGTTAATATTATCTATTTATTTTCTGATAAATATTTGTTCTTTTATTAAAAACATTTTCACTTCAACATTTTCTTCCATTTGTAAAATACCAGAATACAGGAAGGCTTTAAATATCATACTATCTTGATTTTGCCAAAATGAAATATTTACATTGCTCTTAAAATTACTTCATTCTGTTTAGTAAAACTTCTAAATATCTCTTCTTGTTCTGGACCATAGAATAGTTTTTGATATATTAAAAATCCTAAGAAACTCTGTATTTACAACCATCATTATAACCACCTCCAGCACGTTCCACTGCAGCACCATCAGTAACATATGCCATTCACATGTGAAGTATCTTTGTATTTGCTATTTAGCATCTATTAATCCTGTAAAAACCGTATTTATTTGGAAGCCAAATAAAGTGTGCAACAGGACACAGTTCAATTACACATATGCACAGCACTGGAAGATCTGATCTCAACTAAAGGTCCTATTTGCTCCTTAAAACCACAGCAGGTACTTCCATGTATGCCAGAAACAGAGATTAGAAATCTCAGGGGAGAATGCTCTGGAGAGACTCCTGCTCTCAGCTTTCCAGTTCTCAAAGACACAAAAGACACTTGCAGAAATTTCTTAGCTTCCTATTGCCTCAGTTTCTCCACATACATACTGAAGGTAATATCTAATAAAGCTTCATAATATGTCATATGGAAAAAAATATTTGTCTGTATCTGAGGACAGGGAGAGGTTTGGGAGGGAAGCACACAGCAACTGAAACAGGTGTGGTACCTCCTAGTACAGAAACACAGTTCCTCTCCAAATGTCCCTGGCAGACTTTGAGAATCTTCCAAGGCAAAAACCTAAACCCCAGCAATGAGCTGGATTTTTTTCTGTCCTCTCAACAGCCACTGCAAGTCACACACATTATCTGGCCTGTAACACGGGGGAAAGAAAATGTGAAAACTGCAGGTCTGCTGCTGTTCATCCTGCCATTTGGATTGGAACTTCTGCAGGACCCATTCTGGGCTCCAAGCACAGGATGCAGAACTAGGAGATGAAGCTATAGATTTACCATATGACTTTGGATGAGTCAATTCTCTTTCCTCATGTCTCAGTTTCCCCAATAGCAAAAAGGAGAAGGAGGGAGGTAAATAACCTACCTCCTGGGACCATTGGAAAGACACAGCTCCCCCTCATCACAAGCACAGAGTGTCTACCAAAAAGATGCATCATAAGCATCTTCTCACCCAAGTTCTTTGCTATCCATGACAGCTCCCTGTTCCTTTAAGGTGCTGAAGTGAGAGGTCCTGTAAGGCTCTGTACTTGTCTGCTATGCTCACAGCAGCCACCTCAGCACAGAGAGTCAGACTCTGGGCTGCTTCAGTCTATTTTATCACAATTTACTCGGTAACAGGTTACAAATGTGGCATCTGATGAAAATAATGAGCCTTGATGTCACTTAGTGCACGAGGCTCCCTGTGTGTGTGCAGGGAATAACAAACAAGAGTCAGCCTGGCCTCCTTGCAGGTGCCAGCATGATTGTCCCCACTACAGCATCCTCCCACTGTGCTCTACCTTGGCGAGCTTCACCCACTAGCTACATTCAGGCACTGTCAAAGACGACAATGCAGCATCAAGGTCAAGCGACCCACAGCAAGGGCATCCTCTACTGTGATACGTCATTGTCTCTTGAGAACTCATCCAGCGGCCTGCAGGCCAGGTCTCAAGGGCCATAGCTTCTAAGGTGCACTGATGCCCCACCTCCAGAGGCACAAGACAGCCAAGGGGAGAAACCAGCCCACTCTGAGGAAATAGTTCTTCTTCTCCTTTTAACCCTGTTAGTATGATGGGAAAAATTTTCAATGAAAAAAATCCCACTGAAAATCTAGAGGAAGGTTACCCAGCTCTGAAGTGACTAAGTACTCCTGGTCTTAGGGGCTGCTCAATCCTAGCTATACCAAAGACTTACTAGGGTGGCCCTGATCTTCACCCTTCTGATTTTTTTTTTTTTCTGCTGAATAGAGAAGAAAGCACCCCTATACTCTATGGGATAGTCATGAAGGTAAATCTGATAATGACAGCTTGGGGCTAGGAACAAAAATATAGGACGTAGTGGCTGGTGTGGAAGGGTACAAGCATACATGAGCAGAGAAAGGTCAGAGAAGATGGGACAACCATGGAAAAGACATTAAGTCAAGGCTAAAGCAGATATAGAAACAGAAAGCAGAAAATGAAAAGAGAAAGGCTGTGGAACAGAGCCAGGACAAAGCTCTTCATTCATACTCCAAAGTTTTGGTGGTTTTGTTTGTTTGTTTGTTTTTTAAGCTGGGATTTATCAGAGATTTTCAAAGTTTCTACTTAAGAAGAAAAAAACAAACCCACAAACAAAAACAAACCAACAAACCCCACACTTTTGAATAGAGAAATAGAACAAGAAACCATTCTCTTGGACTGTGTATTTTTGGATGCTTTAGCTAAGCATCCTGACCAAATACCTGACTAGATACCATGTCTGGAACGGGTCAGATTTAAATGCTTGAAAATCTCCTAAGGGAGTTACTTTGCTGAGAGCAAGGGAGTCTTGTAGCCCCTGACATTTACTATTATCACTATTTAAGTTTTATTTCAATATACAGAAATACACTACTGCTACATGAAGACCTGGGAATAAGAGGTAGCATTAAAAAAATAAAAAAAAAAAATACCCCCCCCATTGTTTCACTCTTTTTTGCACAGCGATACCATATAAAAAAAGTTACCAAGAGGCAAGGGTTGAAGTCCTGATTTTGCTCTCCTCTGTGGATTCAAAATCCAGAACTTGATTCCTCATGTGTGAGAGGATAGTCTTCCCAAATTCCAGATAATTTGGATTATAAAGGGTCCTGGATATAATCTACTTTTAAAAAACAAATCAACAAACAAAAAAACCCCCCACAAAATAAAAAACTCCTACAACACCCCCCAACCCCTAATCATGACAAGGGTTCTGATCTCATGAGAGTCTTTCATTGCTACTGTAGTATAAACACTAACCCCACTCCTCCCATTATATCTCATTGTCTTCCCCAGAGCTTCAACACTGCTGGTAGCTAGGTCACTGCACATAGCCCATGTGTAAAGGGAAGTGGAAGCAGGACTAGAGGGTGGATAAGAACATGCTGAGTACTTATGCTTTTTGAGTTGGTCACAGTGACATCTAGATTTTTTTCATGAGTTGTCAGCATAAGGCATATAAGAAATGCAAATCATAGCTTATGGTGTGTGTTTTCTTACACTAAATCTAACACAGAAGTATCTTAACAGGGAAAAAATAAGGTATAAAATGGCTTCTTTTAACCTAGCTGAAAAAGACTTAATAAGAACCAGTAGCATGGAAGTTAGATAACAAACTCAGATGAAAAATACAGCCCACAGTTTAAACTGAACAGTGATTAGCTCTTGGAACAAAATGCCAATGGAGTGAGATTTATTCTCCTAATGTCATCTGTACAACATGTGTCTCATGCAGGAGGCCAAAGTAGATGACTTCAGGATTCCTCTTATGTGTAAATCTGTTCTTTCTGTTACCTACTTATTCACCATTATCAGGTCCCTCACAAGATCTTTGTCAACTTATCCTGATCTTGATCAGCATATCTACCTTTGTCACATCTACAAGTTCCTCTTCCCTTTGTTCATTCCTTTTTCAGATCATTAGCAAACATATTAACCAATGCTGACACTGGTACCGATTGCCTATTCTGCCTGAATCCTCCTTTCAGTAATGTAACTTCTCACCATATCCCTTGCTGATCTACTTTCAAATGGATTCTTATGTTTGGAGAATTTTTTGTTTTCTACTACCACTTCAGTGTATGGGAGTCTCTGGGATATGCTAGCTTAGGCATTGCCTCTAAATCTCTGTCCACAGACTTTTGAGAGTTCCCCATCTGTAAGGAAGTCTGAACATTCTTATTTTGCAGAAGTAAAAAAATGCCACAAGAGACCAACGTCCAGATAAACAAAGCCTTTAAAGGCCTAATTCTCACTGATCTCAGTGCTGAGTTACCCTTAATCCATAAGAGCTCAAATGACTTTGTGGGGAGAGAGCTCTACTTAAAAATCCCTTGTCTTAGCCAAAGTACTTTGGAAGCACAAAAATAGGCCCCCAACTGTAGAGAGCTTTCTTGCTGACCCATGCACAATATTGTACAGTCAAGAGACAGACACGCTACAGCCAACATTGTAAAGCAGTTACTGCTTCTCTTTGAAACATCTGCATAACCAAGGCCAGCCACACTCTGCACTCGGAGAACAGCCTTTTCTGACTCTACATACTACAACCCCTAACTCCTGGGACCTGCTGACTGCGACAGATAGGAATGCTCTCTGCAGCAGAGTGTCTACTGGAATGTTTTTTAATTATCTCTGGAAAGTATGGACTGTGTATCATCATTAACTGGACTAAACACTGATGGTCAGTGAGTCAGGTACCAGTAAACGGTGCAATTAACAGCCAGAAGAGAGAAGTGTATTCAATCTGAAAGCTTTCTTTCTCAATCCATCTCCACTCATCACCCAAAGTGCTGAGCAGCAGACTTTTACTTTCAATTACATTAATCAGGTTAATTCCAAGTTAAAGTCAACATTTTAATCAAGAGGCAGCAAACTCACACAGGGAAGTAGAAGGCTGAGGGGAAGAAAGGAGGAAAAAGAAAAGCCAGAGGAAGGAGGAGAAGGAAAAGGGAAAAAAAAAAAAGAAGGAAGGATAAAACATGCTGGGAGAGAAAGCAGGATATTACAGTGATGGGCACCACTGAAAGAATTAACTGTGACACAGAAGTTTTTATGTTGGACTTCTAATTTAAAGGGGGTTAGCATAGAATCATAGAAGGGCTCAGATTGGAAGGGACCTTAAAGATCATCTAGTTCCAACCCCCCCACCATGGGCAGGGATGACAGTCCCTAGACCAGGTTGCCCAGGGCCACATCCAGCCTGGCCTTGAACACTGTCAGGGATGGGGCATCCACAACCTCCCTGGGCAACCTGTTCCAGTGCCTAACCACCCTCCTGGTAAAGAAATTCCTCCTCCTAATCTTCAATCTAAATTTCCCCTCTTTAGCTTGTAGCCATTTCCCCTTGTCTTGTCACAGTTTGAGAACCTAAAAAGTCTCTCCCCTTCTATCCTATAGTCCCTCTTTAGGTACTGGAAAGCAGCTATGAGATCCCCTCGAAGCCTTCTCTTTTTAAGGCTGAACAACCCCAACTGTTTCAGCCTTTCCTCATAGGGGAGGTGCTCCAGTCCTTTAATCATCTTTGTGGCCCTCCTCTGGACTCGCTCTAACAGGTCCACATATTTTTATGTTGAGGAGCCCAGAACTGGACGCAGTACTCCAGGTGGGGCCTCACGAGGGCAAAGTAGAGGGGGAGAATCACCTCCCTAGTCCTTAGCATTTACCTTCTGTGTAACTTTGGAATACTGGGCTGTTGCAAGGGGAAATCCAGAATGTAAATCAGAGCGGCCTCCAGGGTGCTATATTTTATGGCAGGGATTGTCCACAGGAATATCTCTTCCCAAACTGCAGACCTATCTTCCACTATGACTTCTTTCTGCCCATTCATAACTCTCCAACATATCCAGTAATGCATAAAAGCATTACATGCCTAAAACCCCTACCAGCTCTAGCATATTGACCAGAAATTCCACGGTATCTACAGCTGAATCAATCGCATTAACACTACTGGGGTTATCAGATACTAATGACTGAAGAAATATGGCATTAAGTGTTTTAAAGAAGCCTGCTCTGATCACAGAATCACAGAACGATAGGAGTTGGAAGGGACCCTGAAAGATCATCTAGTCCAAACCCCCTGCCACAGCAGGATTCCCTAGACCAGGTCACACAGAAGCGTGTCCAGACGGGTTTTGGATATCTCCATAGAAGGAGACTCCACAACCTCTCTGGGCAGCCTGTGCCAGTGCTCAGGCACCTGAACTGGGAAAAATATTGTTCTTATATTCACACAGAACCTCCTATGCTTCATCTTACAGCCATTGCCCCCTGTCCTGTCACTGGCCTTCACTGAGAAGAGCCTGACCCCATCCTCCTGATATTCAACTTTCACATATTTAAAAGCATAAATGAGGTCACCCCTTAGTCTCCTCTTCTCCAAGCTAAAGAGACCCAGCTCCCTCAGCCTTTCCTCACAAGGAACATGTTCCAGCCCCTTCATCATCTTGGTGGCTCTCTCCTAGACTCTTTCAAGCAGTTCCCTATCCTTCTTCAACTGAGGGGCCCAGAACTGGACACACTATTCCAGATGCAGCCTCATCAGGGTAGAGTAAAGGTGGAGAACAACCTTTCTTGAGCTACTAACCACACCCCTTCTAATACACCCCAGAATCCCATTGGCCCTCCTGGCCACAAGAGCACATTGCTGGCTCATGGTCATTCAGGGAAGGCAAGCAGTGCCTGGCTGAGCATGGGATCATTCATCATGGGAGAAGGGTCCAAATAGGGCTGCTGGACACCTGAAAATAAAACCTGAGCATGTTAGCACATGGAGAAGACAAATATCTGGCCAAGGCACCAGGAAATACAACAGAAAGTGCTGCGCCTTAGGTCTTGCTCCCCTAAGTGAACAGAAATACCTTAAGGCTGGCAAAGATGGAGGATGAAGGGCTGGAGGTCTCCAGGAGTTGCAGGGTCACTCTGGTCATAGAATGAGAAGTAAAAGGTGTTTAAACTGGAAAAAGGTCAGTCGAGGAGCCGGGTGAGCCACCTGGGCGGGGTGAGTTACCTGGGCGGGGTGAGCCACCTGAGCCCATTGTATGTCACTGCTAGAGATTTTTAAGCTAAGTGAAGGGTGAGAGATGTCCAGCTTTCACTGGCTTTCAGAAGGACCAGGGAACCTAATTTCATTTAGCTCCTCTACAGATCAAGTAATCCAGAAATCAAAATCAGAAAGGGTGCCGCAAGGTTCATCTGGGCAGAAGGTTCTAACTCTTACCACGGGAAACATAATGTGTGTGCGGTAAGATGCTGAGACAAAGAGTTTTGGTTCTGGCCCATCACATGCTTTCTTTCACAGATACATTAGTTCACAGGTTACAGAGGAAGTTCAAGAAGGTGCAGCTCCTGTTCTACAGAGCTCTGCTGAAACCTGACAGAGGAGCAGCTGCACCAACTGTGGTGTGTCATGAGTGTCTCTGTGACAGTGAAGGTACTCATTCTTAGACTGAATTACAGAAGGCCTCACTCTGCACCTGAGCAAACACTGTTAATTGTCAGCTTAAAGTGCAATACCAGTTTCTTCTCTTGGAAACTTAGCCAAAAAAACAGAAGGAGGTTCAGAAGATGGGAGAAGAGAAGCTGTAGGAAAACCCAGTTTCTGTAGGAAGGGGACATATCATACAACAGACAGACTACCAGGAATACTTATTCACCTCCCAACTCTAGTACTGATTTCTCCCATGACCTTAGGTGAACCATTTTTCCATGGCCATGATTTATCTATGCAACGGGGACACCAGTGCTGCATTGTCTTACCAATGCACTTTGACAAAAGAGTTGCAATTTAGCTTTTTTAAAATTTTATTTTATAAATAGGAGATTATGGGCATGTAACTCTAATCTTTACGTAAATCCTGCCCATGATCACGTCCCTTGAGCAATCCTTAACATCTCTAAAAAGTACATTAAAATTATATGTTAGGAATCTGAAACAACAAAACAGTCCAAAGGGATTGAGGAGCATACAAGGGAAAGACATATAAAGTGAAGAGAAGCCCACAGTGGGAAGATGTTACCTACTAAAGATATGTTACCTACTAAAATTCAAGCTTAGGGGTCCTTTAAAACAGCAGCCAGCATTGCAGTTCTCTTCTCAAAGTTGTGAGGTTTGCTAACATAATGAGAGCAATGTGCACCAGTAGAGCAGAATGGTACCTGCCTTTGGAAGGAAGCGAGAGACAACGAAACATTGCCATCCATTCCCAAAAGCCATCAGGAGCAGAGCTCCAGGACTTTCTCCCCAGCAGGAGCTCGGTTCCAGCACTTCTGAATTTAAATTTTAAAAAGTTCCTTGCTGGTTCGCTTGAACAGAGAAATAAATGATGCAAAAATTGAAAGATTGGAGTAAATAAAAAAGAGAAGCAGTTAATTAGCGGCTCTGATCAAGAAAGCCCTGCCGTGCTCATTCTTCCTCCAGCGTTCCCTACTTTCCCCCTGTGCTCAACGCTCTGCTCAGACCTGCACTGCTTCAGCAGAGGCATGCCCCTGTGCTGCCTTCTCCCCTCACCTCTGCTCACCAGTTCAGACCCACTCTGTAGCACAGCTGAAGCTGAAACTTCCTTCTGTGCCACCTTAATCTGCATTGCTGAAGCAGTCTCCCCAGAAACATCTCATTCTTTTTCCTCCCTCCTCTTACCATTACATCCAGGAAGCACAACAGGTTTCAGCAGTGGCATGAAAACACTCCTTTCCTCTAAGAGTAGGAAGGAAGATAGAAATGTGATGACTTAGCAAATTCAGGATCCAGACAGAATATGACCTGATGAGGAACGATTCTGCCAGGCCAGCGGAAAAAGCAAATTCCCTTTGTCTGCAGGCAACCTCCTGAATCTGAGAACCACTGCTAAAGTCAAATAGGGCCAGGAGATGCAGGAATTTTGGCATGAGGAGCTGGAGCTCTGGGCACACAGTTCTGGTTGCACTGTCGAGCTGTTTCTAAATGTGGCTCAGTCACTCTGTTGTACCTACTGTTGGTCTAAGTCTCTGCACATACCTTTTCTAGGCTGCACACCTCTCATGGAGCGAATCAGATAGCTAGGATTTAAACATTCATCAATAGATAGTCAGCAAAACCACAACTGAAGATGTAGTAATAACAAAACTTGAGTTACAGCTGTAGCTTGTTTCAATCAGATTCAGTAGGAAAGTACACAGCTCAGTTTTGTAACCAAGTAGAAATTCTTTGCTGGTATATTATACTGGTATTTTTACACCATTAAAAACTCTGCATGTACCTATGGCTTTACCATATGCCTGCAGATACCCAGTTCTTGACTGATCAATCTGTGGCTACCAAAATGCTACCAAGAATAGGGTACCTTCCTAAAAAAACCTTACTTGTATCATGAGTGCTGAGGAACTCTCATATCCATATGGCAGGGCAATATCACCACACTGTAGTGCAGTTAGAGAAACCAAAATACAGAACAGGAAAGAGTGACTTTCATAATAAGACTCAATTCTCCTGATCTTTCTACTCAATAGTCCTATCTTTCAGCATCCTCAAGACAGGGTTAGGCTGCTGTGTTCACTAACCTAATTCACTGCCAACTGTGTTGACTTTCATATCCCACACTGTAGCCTTCCTGGGGCTCAGAGCCTCTTTAGCCCCACACATATACCTTGAAACTTTCACACCTGTCTATGCTATTGTGTGCTTTGAAATTTGATCCACATTGTCATGGTGTCTGCTGATTCCTCTCATCTTGAGGTTCTGGGGAGTGATGTGGAGTAGAAAGCTGAGTTAGTGGTCTTACTCACTGGTGGAGCTCCCATTTCAATGTAGCCCGAGAAAAAACTGTAAATCATAGCTCCCAGGGATGGAAAATATCTGAGAGGTCACATTCTACCCTCAACACATTGCATCTTGCTGAGGGTCTAAGAGCCACCAAAACCCTGCACCCCTCAGTGGTGCAGAAAGTTCAAGGGAGAAGAAAGGAAAGTCTCCTTTTCCATTCCTCTTTCCCATTGGAGAGGCTCTTGTCAAAGGACAGGCTATTGATTCCTCTCCCTCTGGCCTCTCCAGTAGCACGAGACCTGGGCTGGATGGAGTTGGACTCAAATCATAATTGCATTTGCATAATACATTTTACCTTTCTCTTCTCCACTGTAGTTTTCTGAACTTGCCAAGTTGCAAGCTGACCCTGTGAGCCAAGGTGTGATTAACTGAGAAATTCACAGCAGCGCCACTTTAATCAAAGGGGACAGAGGTTACAACAGCTCAATATTAGTGATAACCAGCTTTTGATCCACAGAGCTAGGCCAAGCTTGGCAGGCAGGCTGTGAGGAAATGCACCGTCAGGGCTTTTGTGGGGAAATAATACCTTATTAACTCCTTCATCTAACCTGCTGTGGGTGAGCAGAGACAACCACCAGAAAAAAGTCTCTTGCAGAATCTTAATTATAGCCCACAAAGCTGCTCATTTTCAAGTCTACACCTAAAGGTGTTAGGTTCTAGCAAAGAACCATGTCCATCCCACAAAACCTACAGACTGACTTATAAGGGTGATGAAAACTTCTAAACACTCCTTCTATTCCAGACTGACCACTGGTATTGAGCTCAGAGAGAGGCTCATGCAGATGCAGTGCACACATGAGTCTGCTGCCTGGCTGAATCACCCAACCTTCCTTTGTAACTTTGCTTCCTTTTCCCTTCTGCACATCCTCCCTCTTTTGCCTGAGGAAAACCTATTTCTTAACATGCTGTTCCAGTAGTAGCTAAAATAATGTAGAGCTAATCTGATCAAACCTTAACCTGACTTTCTATAAATAATTAAAGATCATAGGCAGGTTGTGCAAAAGATAATATGAAATCTAAAAAAGGGGCGAAGTACCATCTGATAAGAAATTTGTTAAATTCTACATGTAGATCTGATACAGAAAACAGACTCAGAAGCCCAGCAGAACACAGCTCCAGTTATGGTATTTATGGAGAAATTGAAAATTCTCCTATTTTACAAACCTTTCAATGTTCAAATTTGTTTAACCTAGGACTGGAAATAATCCACACAAAAAGAAATCTGTTACAGAATAAATTTCCTGACAGAAATAAATTTGGGGCAATGAAAATGTTTTAAGCCAATTAAAAAAATGTTCTTGTTTAAAGAACCTTCTGAATATTATAGAATGAAACACATTTTTGAAAAAAGGTTATTCTGAAGTGAAAAAAACCCTTTTGCTTTCAAAGGAGTGAAATGGAAAGTGTCAGTCTTACAGAGAGGCTTCCTGTCAAAAAGTTTTGTGGAACAAAATCTCAGTGAAACTAACACTTCAGCAACAAGTTTCTGTTTTCAGTTAAACAGTCTTCTTAAAAGTCTTCTTAAAATCAAACAACTCCCCTAATTACCTTTTTTGAGGGGACACAACTACAATAAAATGCCGTCTTCCTGAATGTTTTGATATTCACCCACTTATACCACCTTTCCTCAAACGAAGACTTGGCTGGAGACCCAAGAGGAAGTCTTGCCTTTGCTGCTCAGACTGAAAAGACACGAAGTTCCCCAACCAATACCTTCATCCAACATCGTTCAAGGGAGGGAACAGCCCTCCTCAAACTGGGGGCCAGCAAGGGTGAAGAAATTAATTAATGTACTCCCAAAGCCATGTGCTGTGGAATCCAAATACCCTCCCACTGAAATCAGGCTTTCCAATACAGTTACATTAAAATTTTGGGTCATGATTTTCAATAGTATCTTGGATCCATTTTTGAAGTATTGTCTCTAGACACCTTCAGCAGTCCTCATTTTTGAAAAGCAAAAGACTGAGGACCACACAACTTTCCCAGACTCCTATTGTGGCTACAGACAGCTGCAGGTTACTGTTTTCTTTAACATAGCAAAGGCACATCTTAGCTGGACGAAGTCAGCTCTCAAAGCGTGGATCCTAGTTCTGTGGGTCTAAGGTCCCTCCCCCCACCACTTTTGCCTCATCACAGCCTCATGGACCATACTCTGCTATTCCTTCATTTCCTTCTTTCTCATTCACCTTTGCATTACATATTTGTAAGAACATGGAAGGAAGCAACAACAAATCTCATTCTGACAGAAAGAAAAGCATTTCAGCAAAGGCACACTATGTACCAAAAGCCTCCACTGCAGTTCTCAACCTCTCCCCTATACCTCAGCAAAATGAACACACCGTCAGCTACCAATGAGACGAACCAATCCTCGCACCTAGCAAGTGCAGGATACAGCCCACTGGTAGGGGAGAACAAGAGATATCACACCAAGCCCACTCAGCACATTGACCTCTACCTGCTTATACACTTGTATGAGGCTTTAGCTCCTTCCCACCCCCTTTCTTCTCTACCCACCCAGCGCATCCATTCATTAACTGATCCTGATCATCTCACGAATAATATTTCCCTCTTTCCCCAGGGCAGGTCCACACTCTTTTCCCTGTTCTCTGCCATTAAGATGGGTCTCACATCACCATGCACAGCGACACACACACAGCTCCAAACACCTCAGGGCAGGCACATCATTTCCAATTGTGAGCAAATGCTGTTGGTTTTCATTAATCTGCAGACACTATATTTGCCAATTTCTCCAACTTTTCTTTCTCACTCTCTCTTTCTGCTCCAAGGCAGGTGAGTGCATCAATTTTCTTCTCATCTGTGGCAGTTAAATTAAATGGAATCGGCCTGATTGCTGAAAATCAAAGAGAAGGCTGATAAAGCAATTAAATCCCTCTAATTCCTCCTCTTGAAAAGGTGCAGCTTGGCTCAGAAGCTAATTAACTTCATAATGAAAATCCTTCTTCACCCTTTTAGGCTTTCTTTCCTTCTCATTTTTGGTAGAGGTGGTAGGTTGCCTATAGAAGAAGAGGGATGCTGCAGCGATAAACGTGGCTTTCTTGGACATGGCAGACAACTGGGTACATGCACCATGTTAGAGTCTCTCAAAGGGATTATCGTGAGCAAATTCTGCTATGTAGGGCAGAACGCTCCATGGTTGTAGGGCAGAACACTCCATGGTTGTTGTACAATAGCTCTCAGGATAATGTTCTTGTCACTAGCTTCCAGGTCTACCCTGTGCCCAGCCCACGAAGACTATCAAGGCCAAAGCCATTTGTAACAGCTTCAGCTACAGTAATTTCAGCTTTTAGCTCTGGGAATCATTTTAAATGTCTGATACAGCAAACTAAATAGCAGCTTCATATTAGACAATTCATTTTAGTTGTTACAGTCATAGAAAACAAGCAGGCATGGCTCCTTAGAGCACCCCATCTCCTTAACCCACTTCGACTTAGAGCTCAGCATCCGGATGTTTGCTCCTTGCCACTTCCCTTCTGTTGGGAGTTGGAAGGCTCTCTCAGATCTAAGCACGTATCTTTCAACTCTTTCACTCTTTCAAGTGTCAGCCCACACCAGCCTATTTTCTGCTTTTTTCTGAGTATGATCTTCTTTGTTCAAGTTCTCTTGGTACCAAAGTACCTTACATTATCCCACATCCAGTCACAATCCAGCATGCAAGGAGGATACTCTTCCCCTTGCTCCAGGGCAATACACCTTAGGCCTGAATCGCATACAAGTGATGTATTTCAAGTTGAGTCTCCCAGGACCCATACAAGGGAAGATCATTGCATCAGTACTCTGTGGTGTGCCCACTCTCTAGGTTCAGTCTGGTCCTTCACCAAGCCTTATTCCCTATAATTTGTCAATGTGGGAGTCAGTAACTCCAATTAAAATTAAGTGGACAAACTTATCTTCTTGAGCATTGTGACACTTTTTAACTATATATAACATATTACAAACGTGTAAGGGGAGGACAATTGGTGCATTGGCTTCCTCAGTTCAGGATACATCTTGGTACACACTGGCATCTAACACCCCAAAAGGCAAATCTCTATCAATGTTTCTACTTTCCAGACTTATTCCTGGGATTAAACATCTGTGCTTCAGGTCAAATTCACACCCCTTTTGCATAAATCAGCTTCAGTTTTCCAGATTAAATAACTCCTTACGAATTCTTGATAATTTTCACCAAATATGTAATTAATGTTTTCTGTATATTCTAATTCATCAGAATTTGCCCAAATACAGAGAGAAGTATATTCTATTAATATTAATGGGAATACCATATCACCCCTAGGAAAAGATAACTTTGCTGTTACTTTTCTCTTTCTTTATAGAGCAGGAGATATCAAATTTTTAGAAGTGAAGAGGGAATTTTGTTTCCTAAAAATAATTAACTGACCTGTACCCTGTCCCTGATAAAACTTACTATAGGGCTTTTACTTATCACAAATGCTCTGATCAGTGCTGCTGTACCATACACAGAGAATAGTATTCTTAAAACAGTGTAGGATGTCTAGCAAAGCCTTGAGACCATCTTTTGTGCACACTGACAAGAGTCTTCTTTTGTCATTGTAATTGGGAGCAGCTGATTTGTCGGACAGAAATGCTTTGGAGTGTATTGCTTAGAGTAGTATTGTTTTTTGCCTAGTCTAATATTTGCCAGGACCTTTTAACATGGTATAAAGAAATATTTTGTGCACCCACTATTGACTCCCCAGCACTTTTCCTGGCAGCCCTAGAGGTAGCATTTCTGAACGAACTCCAAGCCAAATCCCAGTGGAACTTCTGTCCCATCCTGCTTGGCTTGCAAGCTCTAACCAGATCACATCCCAAGGTGGCATGGCCTGAAGCTGTTGGCATCCCTGTGTTATCCTCTCTTTGACAAATGGTTTATTTTTGCTGCAGCAGTAAATCTGAAGGCCATTGTTTACTCCTCTGTCTATGCACTCGTCAGCAGGAATGTACGCAGCTCTGCAAACCCCAAGCCCTTAGCTAACAAATGGCTATGCACTCCATTAGTGCTTGGTCTCTGCTGTGGAGGTCCCTGCTCGCAGGCATGAGAAGATATGCAGAGAGAGCCTCTGACCTTATGCCAAACAAATGGGGACAGAAGCTTGGGTTCACAGAGCCCAACTCACCAGGCTAAGTAGCAGTTGCTGCCTGTTGTCCAAGCAAAGAAAGCAGACCCTTTCAGTCGGATCTTACTGTTAGAGCCCATGCTTTACTGACAGACAGTATTTTGCTTTTAACATCCTCAGAGACACTCTGTTATCTGAGGGAAATCCATCACACGCTTAAGGATGAATTGCATGTTTGGTTAGCAGCAATGTTAATATTGCTACAGAAACAATACTTTTGTGATCAACAGTACAAATCCAAAGATCTCAAAAGATGTTATCAATAACAGCCCTTTGGCATCTCTGAAAGGTAAACCAGTATCAGCTACTCTTCCTTCAAATGAGGGAGGTATAAAAGCACAACAATTTGTCAAGGTCACATAGGTAACGAGTGGCAAAGTAATGATTCAGGTATCTTAATTCTAAATACTTGTGCAAATGACAAAATTATGTACTTTTGGTCCAGCACAAGTTAAATAGAGTATTGAAGACACTGAAGAACTTTAAATAGCTATTCTGTAGTGGGGCTGCTGAAAGAGGAAAATAATAAATCCATCTACAGGCACACGTGTGTCTTTATCTGATGCACAGTTACTCTTGTTCTACATATGTGATTCTGCACCCATTTTCCCAAGAAAAGCTACCACTGACTTTGACAGTGGAGGATCTCTGTTTATCTTTGGAAAAACATATGGTGTGTTTTAGAAAGAGTTGCATGTCACCAGCTCTATAGTGAATGCTTATTTTTGCTCTCTTTGTAATTTTTTTCCTTCCTTAATAACAATGCACCCTAAAACTCCAGGGCTCCTTCTTGGGCCACTCTGCTCCAAGAAGCATAGAAGAAATAGATACAGTCAATCACTTCCCTGTGAACTGCAGGAATGTGTCACATCAAGGATGAAACATGCAACACAATGAGTCCTTTGCACACCCTTCTGTACTGGTAAGCAAGAGACATAGGAAAGCATGCTCACTGGAATACACATGCACAGCTGAGAGGCATAAATACACACAATCACTGGCTGTATACAGACAGGCACAGACAGAAGCATACTTAAAATCCAACACATCAAACACATAAACAAGACACGAAAACACAAAGCTGAAGACAGATGGGTACATACACAGACAGGGAAACACAAACTCAACCTTCATGCACACATACAGACTCTCACAGAATGGGAGAGACACAGAAATTAAGGTACCCACACTCACACACACACACAAATACCCAGAGCCACACGCAGATACCGTCCTGCACACAAACTGACGAAGTCACAATGTAGCACAGCGAGATATTCACAACCACTTCCACTACCTAGCAATAAAGGTATTTTTCATCCTTTTTTGTGCATAAATAATTTTTCATCCTTTCTTTCTCCACTGTAAGGAGCAGTACATGGGATGCAGGACCCAGGACTATAATGGAGGAAGAAGAGTGACATCATTCAGCTCTAGCAGCTTTAACCAGGGCACGGGGCACTAGGGGCATCATAGTCTAGGTTAGGCGTTAGGGA
This sequence comes from Galbula dea, assembly GCA_013399015.1. Taxonomy (NCBI): domain Eukaryota; kingdom Metazoa; phylum Chordata; class Aves; order Piciformes; family Galbulidae; genus Galbula; species Galbula dea. The sequence goes on along the minus strand of VWZX01007032.1, from coordinate 83,298 downwards.
ATGCGCCTGGGATGACTGAGCAGGAGGTTTGTATTTCAATAAACCAGAGGCTGTAACACTCTCTGAACTGAACAGCTTAAAGCCTTGTTAAAAGCAATGGTGCAGCATTCTAACCGGAGGGGCCGTGTTGTCATACAAATGAGATGAGTTTATTTTCTGAGCCGTACCATTTGTTCTGACAGGCAGGGCGGCTATAAAAGCTGGCGAGGGCACAGCGGGGGGCCCGGCTCTGCGCACAGCGAGAGATCGCGGAGAGAAGAGGCAGAGCTGCACCAGAGTTTGGACCCAGCCCAAGTCCCTGCCTCTACCTTCTGTAGCCTCGCAAAGAAAAAGACTGAGAGATGAACCACCCGGCTTTAATACTGTGGAACAAATGCATTCTAGTGAGAGGTGCCTGCCGGCCCCACGGGCACCTCACCCACACCCATCTCCTCTTGCCCTCAGCACCTACTGCCTGATTGCTTGATAATGCCCAGACCTGTTTTCTAACAGCCAAAGATGCTGCACAGGGGACTCGAGATACACACAGCAGGGAGCTTGCCCAAGTCAAGCGCTCTCCTGTGTTGCACCATGCCAAGTTTCTGTGAAATATTTATCAAGGTGCCACCTGTGTCTCCCTGCTAGAATGAGCCAGGGAATACTCCTGAATGTTGCTCATGTCACCTGGGCTGTTGGTGACCCTGGGGTGCATTTTCCTGCATCCAATGCCAGTCTTTCCCTGAGGCTCCTGGAAGGCCTCTTCCACTGCAGGGCAATAAAAAGCATTACAAAGAGAGCAACAATAACTTTATCCCTGCTTCTCTAGTAGCGAAAATAAACTGCATAAAACAAGGCAACTCGTTTGAAAACTGACAATGAGCCAGAAAGTCAAGTCTCTCTTACTGAAACCACTAGAGAACATCTCCTTATTCTGGGGATGCATCAATATGGCAGCAGCGAGGTTGGTACACCACAGGTATTGCCAGTAGAGACCTGGAAAATGCAGGCACCAGCATTCCACAGTGGTGGCTACAGCCCAGAAATCAAAAGCAGACATATGGCATCACAGTTTCACTTGCAGGGTGCCATTTTTATTTGAGAAACTATGAACAATAATCCCATGATAGAAATCAGTGACTTTGTATCACTTCCCCAGCGACTGGCTTGCCTGGGTTATAGAGCAAAGCTTTTCCTTGCAATGGCAAAAGGATGCCATTTTCCTTTGGCTGCTGGGACACCATGGAAACTAAATTGCTGCCACCCTTGCCCTGTCACCAACAACAGAGTCCAGCACAGAGCCACAGAGATGATTAAGAGGGTGGAACATCTTCCTTGTGAGGAAAGGCTGAGGGAGATGGGTCTCTTTAGCTTGGAGAAGAGGAGACTAAGGGGTGACCTCATTTATGCTTTTAAATATGTGAAGGTTGAATATCAGGAGGATAGGGTCAGGCTCTTCTCAGTGAAGGCCAGTCACAAGACAAGGGGCAATGGCTGTAAGCTGAAGCATAGGAGGTTCCGTGTGAAGACAAAAAAAATTTTTTTCCCAGTTCAGGTGCCAGAGCACTGGCACAAACTGCCCAGAGAGGTTGTGGAGTCTCCTCTGGAGATATCCAAAACCCGTCTGGACACGCTTCTGTGTGACCTGGTCTAGGGAATCCTGCTCTGGCAACGGGGTTTGGACTAGATGATCTTTTGAGGTCCCTTCCAACTCCTAATATTCTGTGATTCTGTGAATATAGTCCCTCCCATATCTGGAATGCAGCAGTGACCCTTGGTCTAGCTAGCTTATCCATATCTTAGTCTGTCCTCTATGGCTTTAGTAAAAGCGTCAGTTTTGTTGTGTTTGCAGGCCAAAAACTACACTCAGCTTCCAGCTCTATTTCTTGCATTTAACCACTTAGGCTGCAGAAATTGGCAATTTTTGTTCACAGGCATTCTCTTGTAGCGACAAGAAGCAAAAGATTCACCTGGTCTAGGGAATCCTGCTCTGGCAGGGGGGTTGGACTAGATGATCTTTCAAGGTCCCTTCCAACTCCTAACATCCTGTGATTCTGTGAAGATTCCCCATCCCATCACCAGTTCCAGTAGGTATTTAGCCACACAGATTAAGAAAAAGACAGCAGTTGATCTTGGATGATATTTCACCTTTAATGTATATTTTCTCTGAACCCTTTTAAATGGGCGGAGAACCTCACAAGGACAGAGTTTTTAAGTTCTGGCTGGAAAAAAAAAATCTGTATCTTTTCTAGGTGCCATATAATGAGAGCAAAGAGACCGCATCAAAAACAAACTTGGCACTATGAGCACAGATTACTTGTTGGAAGTGGTGTGCAGGGATAACAGCCTGGAGAATAACCATGAGATGGAAACTTCTTATAGAAACAACCCCAGACATCTGTGATCAGACTGGAAATACCCATGTAGCCAAAGGTATGAAGGCATGGAAGTCCCTTTTGGATTCCTGGGGGATTCTCATATCAAACTTCCAGAGTCCACTTCTAATATCTCATTAAATGGCTAAAAATAGGCTTTCCTGCCTCAACCCTTTTAACTAACCACTTATCTATTAAGTATCTAGAATTGAATCAGAATAAGCAAAATAAATGCAAAAATGGCACCTTGCTCCTATTTGTATTAATTTCTCATGCATCTTCTATAGTACAAAGACTTCCCAGTCCTGTTGCTAAAGAGGAGTTAATACAGCCCTGAAGCTGTTTTTTGTGCAGTGATAGCAGCACAATCCTGATCAGCAGTTTGTATCAGGCCTACTTGATAGAAGAGTAAATGAACTGACTATTTTGGTGGCACTCAACTGAGTTCAAAGGATGAGAAGTTTTTGGATCATTTCCCCATTTTCAGTCCTGGGCTGCTCTATCTCCTCTCAACACTGTGTGCCAATCCAACTTATTTCAAGGCTTGTTGGGGTGGGGGATAGAAAGTGAGAACAATGCAGACAGCCAGAGCGCAGTCTCAGTTCTGAAGTATCAGAGTGTGACAGTCCCATTTGGCCAATACCCTAGAAAAAAAATTCAAGACCTTCAGGGCTAAACACACCCAGTTCAACTCTGACATTCTATACACCAGGTACAGCGGAAAGCACATTCCATGAACTTATCTCTTGGATACATATGCAGACAGTACCTGCAATTCCTGCCCAACAGATGCCAAAACTCTTATGTGCTTCAGGCATCAAATCTCTGGCTCAGCTAGGACAGAACTAGAGCTCACAGCTAATATTTTACATCTCTCTGCCACGGAGATGCAGGTCTTAACAGCCCTGTTGGCGTTGAACACCTATGACATCAAGCAGGAGAGCAGCTTATTTCCAGGAGTCAATCCCCCCGCCAATCCCCATGTACTCTTGGGGTCTACTTTCAAAGAGAGATAAATGGTGCTTTTAATTAGCACCTTCCATTTTCATTTGAGCCTCAGGGTTTTTGGAGCTGGTCCCAAGGGGGAGACCAGGAATCCCAGGAAAATCAATCTTAATTCAAACCAGTAATAAAAAGCAGAACACTTGCTTCAGAGGGCTTGCAAAGAATCTCTTCAGTGTAAACTCCCCTTGCATAACCTTCGGCCTCTCAATGCAGTGAGGAAGAGATTCTCGGAAGTGCTTTCATTCTTATTTCATTCTACTTTTTTTTAAATTTTCCATCTGAATAGGTAAAAACTGAGATGAGTGGCCCAGAATGATTATAACTGGGAAGGGAGAATTTCAGGAGTACAGCTGTAAAACCAGAGATAGACCTGAAAGAATAGTCCAGAGACCTCTAATGAAACAGCATCTGAGCTATCTATGATGCTGTTTCTCAAGGAGATGACAGAAATATGTTATTTTTCCTTGTCTGTCCATCATTGGAAACACCATCACATAGCTGGGAATAATGCAACTGAAGCAAACTTGGCTTTGTAGGAAAATAACATTTAAAATATTTGGTGAAGCTTACCAGAATAATCTTTTCAGAAACATCTTTCTCCTTGTGTAGGACCAAATGCCAGAAAAACTCAGTACACTAGCAGGTAAACTATGCCACAGACACCTCCCTCTGCTTCCCTCCTGCCTCGTCCACCATTGCAGAATCCTGGCACATTATGCACTTCACTGTATAACCCTGCAATCATTTCATTATGCAATGCTGCCATTTCCACCTCACATATGAAGAACTGAGGCTCAGGCTCAGACAGATGCATCTCACCAGGTTTCTGCCACATAAAACCTAGCTATACTCTCATCTATATAGGCGCCTTCCATAAACAATGGAGCATAACCAAATCCAGATGGTAACATACTGTATCTATTGTAGGTAAGTAACCTAGAATGAGAGGACTCCCAGGCATCTAGAACAAGATGAGACAAACCCTGCCTTAAAGAGGTTCTCTCAGAATCATGTAGGAAGTCCTCAAGTATAGAATTGCTTCTGCTTACCTAAAGACAGCAACCTGGACACAGTAACCTGTCATTGATGCCCAGTGTGTAGTGGGAAGTACCAGGAGTTACAGTTTTAGTCCCTGCATTCCGATGCCGATTCCCTGCATCTTTCTGGATGTCTCTAGCCAGGCAAACTTGCCTGATACTCTCAGCACTGACTTCCTCAGTCAGACTACTTGAGCCTATCCAGAGGTATTACTGAATATGCCCACCACATCCCTCTGTCACCTTTACCACAGTGCCTTTCAAGTGCAGCAAGCAGTCATAGCCAAGATCTCTGTATGTCCATTCTTCTTCATTCTTGATGCCATTGGAGGAGAATAAGTAAATTGTGCCATTTCAGAGGGAGTAATGCCTCTGCTTAGCCATTTCAAATGAATTCTAATCTACAAATAGAACAAGATGAAAGCCATCAAAAGGAACTGACAGGACTCCCAGAAGCCTACCAGTCAAGAGCTGCTTTTTAAACTGAATGCCTCCATTAAGTCAACAGTGCAGCAAATACCATCACAAAATAAGTTACAAACCTCAGAAGGAATGTTTATGCTCAGGTGCAGAACTGGCATCAGCAACCACACCCAACCAGAGATACTAGGAATGGCCATGAACACAGAGGTTTCCAGACTGACAGAAGGTTCACAGCTCTGCAGCCGGGCAGCAGCGGCTCAGATAACAGGCAGGACTGCAGATACAATTCATTTTTAGGGCAGACAGACCAGCAAAGCAAGGTGGTGGAGTTGCTCTTTATGTGACTGAGCAACTAGAACACATTGAGCTCTGCCTTGGAGGGGATAATGAGTGTGTTAAAAGCTTATGGGCAAGAATTAAGGGGCAGGCTAATATGGGTGACACTCTAGTGGGTGCTTACTACAGGCAACCTCATCAGGAAGAGGAAGTCAGTGAGGCCTTCTGCAGACAGCTGAAAGTAGCTTCACGGTCACATGCCCTGATTCTCATGGGGGACTTTAATCACCCTGATATTTACTGGAAAAGCAACACAGCCAGGCACAAACATTCCAGGAGGTTCCTGCAGTGCACTGATGATAACTTTCTGACACAGGTGGTGGAGGAACCAACAAGGAGAGGTTTTGCTGCTGGACTTTGTGCTAGTGAACAAAGAAAGTCTGGTCAGGGATGTGAAGTCTGGGGGCAGCCTTGGTTGCAGTGACCATGAGATGGTGGAGTTCATGATGACGCAAGGAAGTAGCAGGGCAATAAGCAGGATTACAACCCTGGACTTAGGAGAGCTAACTTTGACCTCTTGAGAGACCTGTTTGGAGGAATCCCATGGGTTAGGACTCTAGAAGGTAGGGGGCCCAATATTCAAACACCACATCCTCCAAGCTCAAGACTGGTGTGAATCCCTTTGCGTAAGAAATCAAACAAAAGAGGCAGGAGATCTGCATAGTTAAGCAAGGAGATTCTGAAAAAAAATCAAACAAAAAATGGAAGTTTACAGTACATGGAAAAAGGGACTGGCCACTTGGGAGGAATATAGGAACATTGCAGAGTATGTAGGGATGCAACAAGGAAACCCAAGGCCCTCTTGGAATTAAACTTTGCAAGATTGTGAAAGACAACAAGAAAGGCTTCTTCAACTATATCAACAGGAAAAGGAAGACTAGGGAAAATCTGGGCCTGCTGCTGAATGAGGTGGGTGCCAGAGGATACAGAGAAGGCAGAGTTACTGAATGCTTGCTTTGATTCAGTTTTTACTGCTAAGATTTGCCCTCAGGAATCACAGTCCCTGGAGGTAAAAGAGAGAGTCTGGAGGCAGGAAGACTCTGCCTTGGTTGAGGAGGATAGGACTAGAGTTCATATTGGCAAACTGGACACCCACAGATCCATGGGTCCCAATGGGATGAATCCACAAGGAAGGAGCTGGCTGATACTACTACTAAGCCACTCTCCATCATTTTTGAAAGGTCATGGAGAGCAGGAAAGGTGCCTGAGGACTGGAAGAAAGCCAATGTCACTCCAGTCTTCAAAAAGGGCAAGAAGGAGGACCCAGGAAATTACAGGCCAGTCACCTTCACCTCCATCCCTGGAAAGGTGATGGAACAACTCATTCTGAATTCTACACAATTCTCTAAGCATGTGGAAGAAAAAAAGATTATCACGAGAAGTCAGCATGAATACACGAAGGGGAAATCAGGCTTGACTAATCTGATAGCCTTCTATGATGGTGTGACTAGCTGGATAGATAAGGAGAGAGCAGTAGATGATGCCTGTCTCAACTTCAGCAAGGCTTTTGATACTGTCTCCCACAACATCCTCACAGGCAAGCTTAGGAAGTGTGGGTTAGATGAGTGGCCAGTGAGGTGGATTGAGAACTGGCTGACCGACAGAGCTCAGAGGGTTGTGATCATAAGTGCAGAATCTATCTAGAGGCCTGTAGCTAGCAGTACTCCCCAGAGGTCAGTACTGGGTCCAGTTTTGTTCAACACTTTCATCAATTACCTGGATCAAGAAATGGAGTGTCCCCTCAGCAAGTATGCTGATGATACAGAACCTGGAGAAGCGCCTGACACACCAGAAGGCTGTGCTGGACACCCAGGCAGGCTGGAGAGTTGGATGGAGAGGAACCTCATGAAGTCCAACAAAAGCAAGTGTAGAGGCCTGCATCTGGGGAGGAATAAGTCCATGCAGCAGTACAGGTAAGGAGTTGACCTCTGGAAAGCAGCTCTGCTGAAAAGGACTTGGGAGTCCTGGCAGACAACAAGTTAACCACAAGCCAGCAGTGTGTTCTTGTAGCCAAGAAGTCCACTGGTATCCTGGGGTGCATTAAGAAGAGTATGAGCAGGAGGTCCAGGGAACTTCTCCTCCTTCTCTACTCTGCCCTAGTGAGGCCACATCTGCAGTATTGTGTCCAGTACTGGGCTCTCCAGTTCAAGAAAAACAGGGAACTAATGAAGAGAGTCCAACAGACGGCTACAGAGATGATTAGGGGACTGGAGCATCTCTCCCACAGGGAAAAGCTGAGACACGCGGGGATCTGTAGCCTGGAGAAGAGAAGAGTGAGAGGGGATCTTATCAGTGCTTATCACTACCTAAAGGGTGAGTGCAAGAAGATAGGGCTAGACTCTTTTCAGTGCTGCCCAGAGACAGGACAAGGGGTAATGGGCACAAACTAGAACACAAGAAGTTCCACCTAAACATAACGTAAAACTTCTTTCCTTTGAGGGTGACAGAGCACTGGAAGAAGCTGCCCAGAAAGGTTGTGGAGTCTCCCTCTTTGGAGACTTTCAGAACCCACTTGGACACTTTCCTGTTTGACTTGCTATAGGCAATCCTACTTTGGCAGGGAGGTTGTACTAGATGAGGTCCCTTCCAATTCCTACCATTGGGTGATTCCGTGAGAGAACAGAGCTGGTATCATTTCCCATGCTGAAAATGCAAAAGGTCTCTCAGAGACCAAGAAGTTCAGATATGAGAACACACCTTCTGAACTTGCTGAATGAGAGTCTGAAAAAATATAGGATGCCATTAAGTCCTCATTCTGGAACCCTTCCCAAGCAACAGCCAGAAGCTGCCACAAGCTCCAAGACTGGCTGGCTCCAGAACCCATGTAGAATGCCAGAATCCTGGCTGTACAGCCTGCCACATGCTTGCAGAAACCTGCTTCCCTAATTTAATGCAAGCTTGTCCAGTTTTATTTCTGGAACCCATCCTGAGCAGCAGCCAGGAACTGCAACAGGGCCAGGCTCTGTAATAGCATTGCCTCACTCCATGTTCTAGTGTGACCACACACCAGCAGCACCCTGGATCTTGAGCTCACTGTAGATGCAATCAGAACACGGCCTACTGGGAAATACAGAAACACTGATCAAATTCTGCTCATGAAGTTGTGTGTCAGTAAATCCCTCCAGATTTACCAGGGAGCTCCACATTCAGTAAAAACATTACTTTGGAACCCATCTCCAGACATGTCCAAGAAATTTTAGGAGGCTGCAATGCACAGTAGTATTTGTTTTCCACCAACCTTATTGTTTTTTTAAATTGAAGTGCAAAACCCAGAGATTCAGTGACTTTTTCTTCAGTGGAGAGTTCCAGCTGAGGACCAGAAGACATCTACACATAGATTATCTGCATCTGCCTCTTTAAATCTGCTTAAAGAAAAGAGCAGCAGACAGCTCTGTTCTGGGATGTACCCTGCTGACCAGCCCTTGGGGCCTCTTCAATAGGTTTTAGAGTCCAAATGAGGTGAAGTCTATTAAAAAAGAGCCTGTGCACAGATCAGAAATCCTCTGAGAGTTGTGGCCTGTCACTCTGGGGTCGTTGGTTTCTCTCTGATATGTACTCTAGGAAAAAGGAGGATCATAAGAAAGGAAGGACAAAAGGAAAAGAAAGTACAACAGAAGCAAAAATGTACTGCTTAGTATCTTTGCAGAGATCTTACTGCATTTGTATGTCAGAACTTCAAATACCGTCTCTTTTCCTGCACACCCTGCCACTCCAATACCAGTCATGACAGGTCTCATATCCCATCTCATACGCTCTCCCCATCAAATAATACTCCATCCAGGCCTGGGGAGCACAGTGAGTGGGGATGGCTTCCAAGTTTTTGTCACCAGCTCTTCATGAAACCACAGCTGGGTAACCGATACAGTATCCATCACCTCTACTTGTGCCTACTTAAACTTCACATCAGCTCTTTACCCCTACGTGCAGTACACAGCAAAGTCACTTAAACACAAACAAACAAACAAAAGCCAAAAACAACCAACCAACCAACCAAAAAGAATAATTTAAAAATCACCTGACACAGCTCAATGTCCAAGACACCAAGACAGGAGAGGGAGCTTCCTTTATCTGGGCATTTTTCCCTTACCCTCTCTACACCTTTTATAGCTTCCTGCTCTTTACTCACAAAGGCTGAGCCCTCAAACTCTGCAGCCTGTGGGAGCAGGCTGAGAGCAGCTGTAGTCAACACAGCTGGAGCGCTGCAGCTTTGGTTGTGCTTGCTGATGGGGAGGTAGGTACAGACATTAGCTGCAGCGAGATTATTAGAGGGAGACAAAGACTATTACAGATGCAGGTACACTGTGGTACATAACCTGGGCCCTGGCTACAGATAGCTCCAGACCTGCAAAGTCCATGAAGTGCCAGCTCAGCTTAAAAACGGGATTCTTGGGAGGCAAAGCATCACTGACTGAAGCTCCAGTGTGGTCACCTACTTCTCATCAATGGCACAAGGAGCCTTGTCGCACCATGTAATGCATGAACAGGACATTGCTGACCACCAGCCACCCCTGCACCTACTACTTGAGGGCAGAAATGAAGCTAGCCAAAGAATAATTTCCTGACTGCTTCTAGGTCTCAAAATGTGCATTTTGTCTGTACAGGAATGAAAACAAAACTTGAATATGCCTTTTGTGGCTTCTCCTCCCCCCATTGGAAACACTCAGTTGTCATTGTAAAAAATAAAAAACACACACACAAACCAAGAAACGTAATTTTTTCATTTAGGTATTTTTTCATTAAAGGGTACATACGGCTCTTAATCAAAATCAGAACCAGGACAAAAACTGCACTGAAAGAGGCATATCACTACAGAATATTTCCACTTCAGACTATTTCAAGGAAATTAAATTGTATCAAAGTTGCCCAGACTAGCTCTACGCAGAGAAAGCAAGACCAAAGCCAGAGAAAACGCGAAGCCACTTCAGGTGATAAATCCAGGATTGGGATGATGGGCTGCAACCAGAAAGGTTTACAGCTACCTTTGCAATCCCATCCTGAGTTTCAGGTAAGGCAGCTTGGATGCAGCCTACTATCAGCGCCTATTTTCTCCCCGTGTATCTCTCTCTTTCCCCTCCCTTTCTCTTTCTCTCTCAGAAAATCCCAGAGGGCACATTTCCGTGCCAGAGTTAAGTCTCTTTGTGAGGAGCGAAGGGAATGCACATAGCCGCTAATGAGAACAAAACTCGAAAGTGAAATCCCGGGCGGGGGAGCGCCTTCCTCCCACCTCCTCGCCAGGAGCCGAGAAGCTGGCGGCTGGCGGCCCGGGGGAGGAGGGCTTGGGGCTGGATGCCCTGACCCCTCTGGCTTCTCTGCCCGCTCCAACTTCCCTGCCTTTTAAGGCGGGCTGCAAGAAAGGCAGCACAACAGCTTTTATCATGCAAATAACAAGAATAAATGGGAAAATTCCCCGGTGGGCACTTGAGTGAAATGCAGAGCTTCTGGCAGCGAGAAGGGGGGCCAGCGAAGAGGGTGCTTTATTTGCAGGTCTCTGTTCTAATTTAACTGCAATGGCAGCTAAAGGAGACACCAGGGACCTGCTCTCGTCCTCGGCACTTCCCGCCCCCTGGCAGGGCCACATGCAAGGGAGCGGGAAAAGGGGAAGGATGGGGAGCGGCGAAGACCGCGGGGAAGCTCCCAGGGCCGAGGGCTGAAGCTCTCAAACCGGGCACCTCCTGGTCCCGAGGCAATCCTGGAAGAAGGGCAGGGAGGAAGGAAGCTGCAGGGAAGATGCCTTTGATCCCCTCTCTCCCAAACCTCCAGTGATAGCCAGCTTCATTCCGGCTCCAGGAAATCCCTCTTTCCCCTCCCGCCGCCCTCAAGAGCATCCCAGCCAGACTTCCACGGCTGCTGGCAACCGTCCCGCCAGCCCCGGTGGAAGGGGGCGGGGACAGGCGCAGCCTGGCAGGGACGGATCGGGAGCCACCTCCTCATAGCAACAGAAAACGTCAGCTGAAGGGTCAGCGCTTCCGCCTGCGCTATCCCCTTGGATAGCAGGACGGGGCGAGGTGTCCAACCTAGCCAGCCAGCCAGCCTGAACACAGGACGGCAGAGGAAAATGGCCTAGCACCCAGGTACCACACAGCTGATAACCCACCTGGCCGTGCTGGTAATGCCACAAAGAGTTTCTAGTTCCACCAAAGTGAGAAGTGCTCCTCAAATCACCTCTCTGGGCTGGGACCAGAGAAGACTGACTGCCCCAGGACACTTTGTGCTGTGCTCTCTTCTGCAAAATGGGAGCAGTACCCATTACACAGACATACAGAGCCTCATGAGCTGGGTCGGTAGCAAAACCTGTACTGGTTATACTGAAAAAAAAACCCTTTGGGAACAGTGTAGACAACTACAATGCAGAACAAGAGAAACAAAGATAAAGGACAGGAGATGAATGCAAATGAAAAGGAGCTGATATAGTCAGAGCCAGAGGAGAGAGAAGGCGTTAGGGGAAACCATAACTTTCCAAACTTTTCCTGCAGCACAGAAACAGGTCCCACTGTGACTGGAGTTGAACCCTAAATCATCCTGAGCTGTTTTCAAAGGGTGTTTGGGAGACATCCAGCCCACCAACTGCCAAGCCCAGAGCTTGAGAAGCATTCCCACTCTTCCAAGGGCTCGAATTGATGATCCCTTTTCCCATTCCAATTTTCATCACAATCTATTCTGCTCAAACCAAGGATCTCAAAACATTTTGCACTAGTTCTCAGTGTGAACCTTTCAGCTGCATGGAGATGGCTGGAAAATGCCTTTCTGTACTTCTGACAAGGAGAAAGTGAGATAGGCAGAAGCGAAGTTACTGAGTCAACACAACGTGATACATCGGCAGGAGCCAAAGTTAAAAGGCTGGTTTTGTCACATGAAGCCACTCCTTGGCGTCCAAGCTACAAAACTCTTCTTTCTTAAGCTCTGGGACCTAACCTTCTCACCGCCCTTGCTATACCCAAAAAGCTGAAACAGCGGACTTTGTGGCCTCAGTGGCTTGCCAGAGCTGTCACACCGGGGAGCGGGTGAGGATGCCCAGCTGGGTCCTTCTGAGCAGCCCCAGCAGGGACTGAGGGTCCCGCTCACTGGCCTCGGGTTGCTCAGGGGACAAGGCGGCAGCCACGACTCATTTGGCATTCTGAGAGGCTGGTGCGCAGCATCCCCATGCCGGCAGGGGGTAAATGAGAGCTCAGACATGAGTTATTGGAGCACTTACGTTCCCAGATTCTCCCAAACGTCGGGAAGAGGACAAACTGTGTACTTGTAAAAAGCCTGGGGGGTGTGTATGGGGGAGGAGAAGGAGGAGGAAGCTGTGTCAAACTAGTTTCATGAAGCGGAGACTTTGAAATTGACCTCAGCTATGGAGAGGAACTGAGGGCGGGGGACCCAAGGCTTACCCTGGAAGCCCGGTATGGATTCTGGCAGCAAACTTGGGACCTACCTAGAACCCCTCACCATCATTCAGTGGGCTCATAAAGCTGGGAACAGCACAGTCCACAGTTAACTGTTACCACACGGGTGCCTGCTGGGATGTCTTATTTTGGAGACAGCTTCCATTGTTCGGGAGAGGAAATGAGACCTGGGATGAAGTGGCAGCAGTAACTTTTGTCAGAAAGGGACTGTTTGTAGATACCACAAATATTGGAGTCACCCCAGACTTTTGATAGACCATCTAGACTTAATTTATTAATTTATAAATTAATTTAGCTAGACATTTAGACTTAATTACAATTAGTATCAAACAAGCAGTCTCTAGCTGGTACTGGTCACAAACTAAGTAGTTGCACAGTGGGGAGGTCCCAGCCACAGCTGCATGCAGTAATATTCAGGAGACAAACAGTGAAACTGAGGGCTCAGTATGCCTACAGACACGCATAGGACATCCTAGAGGAAATCTGGACCTAGTTCAGTTTCCATAGCTGAATCATCCAGTAATTAGAGATATGTAACAGTAGAGGGATCCAGGTCAGAGGGATCCAACTTTCCCATAAAAGAGCTACAAGCTTCGTTGTAGCTAGCACTTACATTGCAATCTTCACCATGCCAAGTATGTTGCAAATCAGACTCATATCAACTATTGGACTGATCAACATAGGGAGATGAGAGACACCAGCCTGGCATTCCCCTACTAAACAGTGCAGAGAAAAGAATACAAAAATGCCAGAGCTTGAAGAAGAAAGCTTGCCTAAATTATGACAAATTTATTTGTGGTGTTCTGACTTTTGCTTACTATCATTATTCTGAGCTTGTCTTGTCAAGATGACATGTCACTAGCTGCATACTTCTCAGAATCACTGGAAATAGATTTCTGCAGCCTCACTGACTAATTCTTTGGACTCACTGATGATTTTGGTGGTTTTTTCCAAACTATGTGATGAGGATGGTATGTTAGGAGAAATGTCTTATCAGGAAGTACATTTTCAGCTTCTCCTGACTTATCCCAAATTCTCAAGTCTTGCCAGGCTTTGATACGGCCTCGGCATGGTGCTCCCATATCACATCACCTCCATCCTGTTGAGGAACATGTTCAAATCATTGAGGCAGCATCCTCCAGGAGCTACTTCATCCATGCTCCCACTGGCACATGCAAAGGAAGATCCCCACCATGAAGCCAGTCCACAGAGGTACACTGAATGTACCTGGGGGAACTACTCTGCTCACCAACTGCCAGGCAAAATTAGGGTCCTCAACACTTTGCAACATCGTGCTGTAGCTGAAAAAACACCCCAAAAAGAAGGTCCAGCCTCCTCCCAGCTTTAGGAAAAGCTAAGTTGTAGAAACCCATTTCACAGCTAGAATGTCCTTTTATGGGATTCTACCACAATTTTGGTGACAATAAAGTCACCTGTCATAGGAATTTGGTCACCATCTTCGTATTGTGCTCTCAATATACCCCTTTTCTCAGGAGTACTGCACTGGTAAAAGCACAGAAGAACCCAGTTTCAATTGGTATGTTTCCCATGACTTTGTTCAAAGGTCCTAAGAAGAATCCAGTCAAGCAATCTGTTCCCTTAGTTTCACACTTTTCCCCCCTTAAGTTTGCAGATTAGATTTTAATTCACTTCCTTAAAATCTTCTAACTTCACCTTGCTTACTGGTGGCATTCCTTCTCTCCCTTCCCCTTAGCATCATTCCCCTTATTTTTTATGTATTTTATCTCCACAGTTTTTCTCTCAAATTCTCCCTGCTAAGAAATTCTCTGCTTCATCTCTTAGATGATCACTAGAATAGCACATCCCAGTTCCTTTTTTTTCCTGGCCCTCCCTTCCCCATTTCAACCCTTTCCTAACCACTTTCCTCTCCCAAGAGCACTCCCCTGGCCGCACCTTCAAAACCTCCTCTTCCTACACACGCATCCCACCCTGCTTGCTCATTCATTTTCCATCCGCATCTCCTTCCTCACGGATTCTTCCCTAAGTCTCAGTGATAAAAGTGCCAGATTGGAGTTGCTGTGTAAAGAGGGTTCATTTGCCATTTGCCACCATATGGGCCCAAAAGCAAAATCGTCAGCTAAGCGATTAAATCAAGTATGTCGAACAAAATGTTATGAACTGACATTATGGGTATATAATTTTATGCCATTTGTTGCCATCTGTTTATCTAAACAGCCCCCGTTCCACACAAACACACAGGAGTCTCAGCCACGCTCCCAGGGCTTCAGCACAGGGGTCACAGTGCCTCCCTTTTCCTCCTTTCCTCTTTCTCTTATTCTCTCCTTCCATTCTCTCTGTTTGCATTCACCAGGGACTTGGTCTTGGAGTCTGGCCATAGACAGATCTTCCATTGCACTCCAGCACAGATTTAAAGGAAACCTCTCCACAGTAACCAAGGAGGTTGCCTTAGAGAAAAAGGTGTGTTCAGACAAGGTTGCCTTCAGACTCTGTCCAAGTTCATTTCTATACAAGAAAATTAAGGAAGTATTGGACCAGAAGAGTGGGAAGGAGAGAAGGAGATAGGGGGAAAAGTGGTGGTCAGCAGATGGGTGTTATCTCTTGGCCCTCAGCTGGGACAGAGGAGGGGCAAGAGAAGAACAGGCTACACCAATTCTTTGCTCAGCCAAGCTTTCTTTCCGCTTCATTTTACTTTCTCCTGTGTCTCCAAGTGGATCACAGTCTATTTCAAGGTTAGGTAGACATGGTGGCTGTGACAGACTGCAGACTGACCTGGTGATCCCTTTGCCATCCTGCTCTATAAGAACATGAAGGCACTGATTCAAGTTGCTGCTTACTTCTCCAGTAAATTCTTAGCAAGTGTAGCACAGGATTAAACCATAAGAAGCTCCCCTTGCTGTGGACTGAACTTATTCCTCAATTTAAAGGTTGTTCTGAGGAAATTGGGGACAGAGATGAAAAAAGATTTTATGTAGGCAAAGTTTAACTTTCTTTCAGTGGAGAGAAGCTACAGGCTCTACTGATATAGCTAGAACAGAGAGAAGATCCAGCACAACAGTTTATGTCAAGTCCGTGTAAAGAGAATTCCCCCATTTGCACCACTTTCTGAACTCCAGTTTCCCTCATCCACATCACTGGTTATGCAGGTAATGCACTGGGCCTTCATGATGACCACTGAGAAGAAAGGGCAATAACTATGCCTGAGCCAAGAACAGGCCTATATATAAAGTCTGTTCTCAAGGGATACCTCATGACTTTAAGAGGGCATTGGCAGCTGAGCAAGGAAAATACCATAAAACACTTACATGAGTGTCTTGATAATGGTTTTTAAGAACCTTTTTTTATTAACTGATCCAACAGAATGTCCTTCCTTTTCAAATGTCCTCAGTCTTTGGGTGAAATAACATGTAATTTACAGTAACATGTAATAACATGTAATAACAGTAATTGTAGTTCTGAATGGGACAGGTGAGCTTCCTCCTTCCTGAACAAAACCCAGTCCATAGTACAGCCTGTAAAGAAAGCCAGCTCCTTCTCCGTGAATCCTTCTTTCTCCCTCACATAATTTCAATCAGTTTGAGAGTTTGCTGGGGGAGAAGTGTTAGAAGAGGAAAACACAAATCTCTCTTCACCCTCCCATCCTCATTCACAGGACTACTGAACCAAGCATATGCCTCTCAGCATGGTGTAAATGGGAAGGGATTATGCCACCATTACTAAGGAAGAACAGTGGCCAGGCATTTTTCAAGCATCTGGAGCACAGGTTTTGCTCAGAAGCCAGCACTTGGCCTCAAAAGTTTATGTATTTCCTAGGCAGTGGGTAGGTTTAGCTACAAAGTGATTTGGCCATGAGGTATGGTGGCATTCACCATTGACAGTGTTATATTTAACACTTCCAGGCCATCTGATCAGGGTAGCTCCAGTATACAAACTCTCCTGGCATATAGCAAGGGTCAGCTCTGCAGCTACACACTGGAACATGGAAAGCCACTGCTGCTTCTCCCCAGGGAAACCTCACATGCACAGGGAAAACTAAAAATCTACTTTAAAGTGCTAAAGAGATTCCTACAGTTCTAGAGGATTTTGACTAAGGCTCTAAATGTTGACAGTTCACAATTATACAACAAGCCCATGTTAATAAACAGGAACTCCTCTCTTTCCAAAGCCATTGCTTGACTTGTCTTAGCTCTCATCTGAGGAAATGCAGATACACAGCATTACCAAGGAGGTTCTGAGCACTTGGCAGCATCAAGTCCTCTACGCCCAGCTGCTCTGCTGGAAGCACAGTATACTGATATGTCCAGGCCAGCTTTAGGCTGAACACAGGCAGCTGTCTGCCTAGCTGTTAATGCAGCTTTGCACTGTGTGTGCATGGCCGTATTTCCTTCCTTCTAGAGGAGAAACAGTGGAACACCTCAAAGATACCTGGAGAGCCTCAGCCAGTCCAGAGACCGCAATTCACCTGCTTAGAAGAGCAAGCTGGCGTAAATACAGCCCACCTGTCCTCTGGGTACTGTACCAGCTTCCCATCTGCTTCCAAGTGCATTTCAAGGTGGTCATTTTAATCTAATAAGCATTTGATCACTTTTTTCTAAGAGGTCATCTCTCTGCCAGCACATCCCCGGCTACTGCCCTTATCACATGTGTCCCTTCTGCTGGGTATGGCTGTCAGAAGAGATGTGGTAGTCAGCTAATGCAGGCTGCTACACTGCTCTCTGCCCAGAAGTTTCATTTCCAATGAGGGTTAGATGGAGAGAGAGAAAAGGGAATGGCAGAGTAGCTGGTCACCACTTCTTCCCAGTATAAGAAGCAAGAGTGGTGCTACGCTGTGTTAGACAGGCATGATCAGTCTGCTGCTGTGATGAGGTCTACCAGTCCTGCTTTCCTGCAGGTGACATGCAGCCTCCTACCCAAAGCTAACACTAACTAGGAGAGTTGGTTAGATTTCAGGCTACCTCCAGTAGCTCTGAACCATTTTGTGGCTCTGGATCAGTCCTTGAAGCAGAGAAAGTGGCCGTGAGCAACAAGTAGGGAGAGGAAAGCGCCACCAGAGCAACAAACTCCTCCAAGGTGGTATGGACATAGAGACATTTAAGATGAATGCATTGAGAAAATCAAGACATTTAATAATCTCCAGCTGAATATATGGGCTTAGGCAAATATGTTGTCCAAACCACTTTAAATAACTTCTTTTAAAAGCTGGAATAAGAAGGCGGGGGGGGGGGGGGGGGGGGAGGAGTGAAGGCAGAATCATATAAAAATGTCATAAATTGTAAGGAATGCAATTTTCAACACTTTTTGTAATAATATCAGGGAAAAGAGCATGTGATACCAAATGAAAAAATATATTACACCCTGGATATCATCAAGCAAATGTAGAGCCAGAAGCCCAAAACTACTGGAGTCAGAGATGTATTACAAGGAGTCAGAATGAACACAGTAAGCGATATACAAGTAGAAAAGCCAACCTGTCTCAGGTTCTAGAACTGCTAAATCAAAAGCTAAAATAAACCAGGAATCATAATGTAAACAGAAGAATCATCAAAATGAGAAAAGTCCTTGACTACTGTGGGAAAAGGATGAAGAGTCTTTTCCTAATGCACAGAGCTAAAAGATAACTAAATGTAAAAAGGAACATATTTTATTGTCTACAAGAAGAAAAAATATTGGTGAAAGATTGCCAAATCTTTTTTTACAGTGGATACATCAACAGGATTCAAAACAGTGCTCTCATTTGTGTAGCCTGCATACTCCTTTAGAGAAATGCTGTTTCTGCAGACTGCCATTTGGGTTGTTACTAGAACAACAAACTGTTGATGGTATGGATACAGATGGCATTTTAAGCTGGGGTAAAACAGCAGAAGAAAATGATCAAAGGCTCAAGGCGATTGTAAAGAGAGCAAAAGCTGCTGGGCTGAATGGGAATGAAGTATGTAAATCCCATTTAAGAGAGAGAATATACCCTCCAGCAAAAGCAGAAAAGCATGCAGGTAGATCATGATAAAGTTAAAATCTCCATCAATATCCATCCTTCAACCTACAAAGGGGTACCAACATGCCTTGAAAGGGCGGACTGTACCTGGAATACATGCCCAAACTACCTGTATTAACCAGTGACCCTACAGCACCCCTCTATAGAACTGTCCAAAGGACACTGGATGAAAACCTCAATAAAAATGGTGAGAAATTGAAAGAGCTAAAGGAAATACCCCTGTAGGCATTAGGACAGTAAACAGAGAACCAATCTGTCAGTGGACATTTCAAAGAGGGTAGTGACATTGACATTTTACAGCATAACACTGAATATAGAAAGGAACAGCACATGCCTTTTTGGCACTAACAAAATCTAGACGGATGCAACAAGGAGACAATGGGACAGGGTGCACTTTTGATTCTTTTCTCCTTTTTTTTTCTTTTTTATATGACTATATGTCCTTTGAAGTAACCAATAGTTCTATTTTGTCATTGCCCAGACAAGCTTTTAAAAATAAGGACTTACTTTGAAATGAAAGCAGTGGAGAGTTCTCTGCTGGCCATTGACCTCATTTCCAGAGCATTTAAGAGAAGTACAGAGCTTAATTGTGGACATATCAGTCTTATTTTTAAATTATTTAAAATATTTAAAATTTTTAACTTTGTCTCAAATTTTGGACAATGAAATCCAGGAGGAAAGGCTGCATTTTGACTGACACAGTATAGGAAGGACATCGAGGTGCTGGAGAGGGTGCAGAGAAGGGCAACTAAGCTAATCAGGGGTCTGGAGAACAGGCCTTATGAGGAGAGGCTTAGGGAGTTGGGGTTGTTTAGCCTAGAGAAGAGGAGGCTGAGGGGAGACCTTATCGCTCTCATCAGCTACCTGAAAGGCCATTCTAGGGAGGTGGGTGTTGGCCTCTTCTCCCTTGTGACTAGTGACAGGACTAGAAGGAATGGGCTTAAGTTGTGCCAGGGCAGGTTTAGATTGGATATTAGGAAGAATTTCTTTACTGAAAGAGTGGTGAGATATTGGAAAAGGCTGCTCAGGGAGGTGGTGGAGTCACCATCCCTGGAGGTTTTTAAGAAGAGGATAGATGTGGTTCTTCAGGGGATGATTTAGGGATAAGAGTAGTGTAGGGCTATTGGTTGGACTAGATGATCTTGAGGATCCTTTCCAACCGTAATGATTCTGTGATTCTGTAATGCATGGTCCTCCTTAAGTCCAGTCTTATCCTGTCTCAGCATGCTGGAAAACAACATCAAGTTAATCAAGTACCTACTGAAAAAGAGTGAAAAGCCAGACACCAGTCTGGTTTTAACTCTGCTTTGTTACTGGATAGCACTGGTAAACACTCTCATTCTACCTCTTGACATTTTAAAAAAGCCTTAAGAAAAAGAATGATGAAATTGATAATACAGGAACTCAGAATCACAGATGTGTGAAATTCATATCTAATTAATCTGAAACCCAGTATGATTTCCAAGGAGATTTTTTTTATTAAATGAAAATTTTTATAATTTCAAAGCAATTGCAATAATAGTTTCAGTCCAAATGTGAACAACACCTCCCACAAAAGTGCTGATAGTATTGGCAACACGTTGAGAAACGCATTGGTTTTGTTAAGCAAGCAGTTGAAAAATCAATAAATGGCAAGTTTGATTGACACTAGCAGATGTCTTCTTCAGACAAACAGGAGATCACAATACATACCAGCTCATACTCAGTGGGGTTTAGGATTCTATCCTAGGCAGACAAATAAGGACAACTTCTCTTCATTATTAGCTACTTCAGAACTCTGGAGAAAGCCCAGTTAACAGTAAGGAATTAATCACATACTTAAACAAAATGTTCCCCAGACAAAGCATTGTAACTGCAAGCTCTCTGGGACGAGACTATCTTTTATTTTACTTCTATACATTACTGGTGCTAGGGAATCCATGACCAAAGCTCTGTAATCCAGTTACCCTTTCATGGCAGCACAAGTGAAGAGAATGCTTTTGAAGACTCACCAAAGACCTTCTGCTCTACATGGCATCCAAATTGTCTCTGTTGACTTGTAGAATCCTAAATTCCTTTCTACAAATTTCTACTCTTCCTCCTGACTTGAGGTGATTCACACACCTCCACTTTTACTGGTCATGACCAAACTATCAAAGTGCCACAATCATGTTGCAAATAATTCAAGTGAGATGCAAGAAAACTGTCAACCACCTCCTAGGACCAGCTTAAGATCTAAACAACTCTACACAGATTCATGGGTGAGTAGATAACCCCTTCTACAATACCCATCAGGGATCTGATAAAACCATCAGATGCACTAAATGTCCCATACTTTCTAATATAGTCTAGGTTTTGATTACATCCCTCTTTTACCAGGAAGTTCAGGTGGAAACCCTTGGGTTTGATACTGTGGACCATCTGTGAACACATATACCTGGCACATGCAGTGGACACATACTCTGGGCTAGACTCAGATAGCCATTTCAAACCTAAGCGAATAGCTGGCAGCATTCAAAGCCTTGCTTCTACTTCAAGTCTAGCAATAACTGTATGGTCTAAATCCCAGATCCTGAACTGTAACTGTCATCAAATTAGAATTAAAGGAAGCTATGAGCTAAGCTTAGGAACCAGGGAACGAAATCATCTGTGACAGACAAATCGTTAGAGGTCTTCACAAAACAAGTTTGAGTGGTGTCTGCCCATTCCAGAGCTGAATGGAATCTAGATCCTTTTTATCCCTTATCCTGTCTTGCAAAATGATGCAGGGCACATATCACACCAAGACAGCTGAGCATTTCATTTCACTGCAGCATACCTTTTAGTCTGCTTTCTCCATATTGGACTACTCAAAAACTACACCCAATTTCAGCAAGAATTTATTCTGGTGCTATTCTTCCTTCTGTGGCATTGCCTGATATTGGGAAAATGAACCATGCTAAAAAGGACTCTATTAGCTATATTAGCCTTACCATCAATGCTATGGAGGTAGTGCAAAGAGCCTGGGTTGACATCTCATGGAAACCACGGGTCCTCTGTTTATACGGCAGTAACTAAAAAATACTTGCCACAAAGATAACAAGATAAGGGAAACTAAGTCTGTACCCAGATGGTGCCTAACAACTACTACTTACAGGATTAGGCCTTAACACAGTAAGAGTAAACAGATCTAGAACAGACGTTGCTTACATACACAAAGTCTAGAGATATGACCTGCGAGCAAGACATCTTGCAATGCCTTTCACAGACAAAGCTTTGCTCCTCCAGCTCAATGGAAGCACAAATCCTACCCTTTTGCCTTCCTTCAGATAAGGAGGTGTATCCATTGATGCTGTATAGATGCCAAATTAATGTTTCAGGCATTTGTCCCTCTCTCTTTCCAGTAGGAACAGAATTGCATCCTAGCATGGTAGGAACCCTAAACATAAGGAGAAAGGATCTAGTGGGGTAGATGGACGAGCAGAAATGTAATTCCAGAAGAAAGCTGCTGTCAACCCATTAAAGATGAGGTTAAAGGTAGCAGCAATGAAAGAGTGGGAGATATTTCACTGGGGGAAATGGAGTGGCACCGAGCTTTGAAATTGCACTGCGTGAGAATATTAATAAAAAAGTTAATGACGCAATGTGCTTTTTGCTCCACATTAATTACACTTTTACATTCCAGTTTTTAATGCATTTCGCACTAGACTTTATTTTACATTCCAGGATGGGGGAAATATAATTGCAGCTTTAATTTCTATAGCCAAACCCTGATAAGATCACAGCTGTGAAAATCTCATAAAAAGCTTTAAATTAAGTTAAAAAAACACTTCCCTTCCCTCCTCCCCCTGCTTCTCTTCCTGCATGAGGTGGCATCAGCAGAGGTGATGAAAGTGTTGGTTCAAGGTACCATTGTTACTTGGCATGGAGACCTTTTCTGAAGTCAACACCAGTTACAAGGCCTGGGCCAGCCAACACCAGCTATCACTGCTGGGGCTCATCTACCTCTTTGCAACATCAGTGGGACTAAACCTCCTGCCAGCAAGCAGTCGGGTGCACAAGGCCCCAGTTGTAATATACATAGTATCACTGCTGTACTACACATAGTTCATAGAATCAATCACAGGATACCAGGTTGGAATCCCTTCCCTCAAGGATCACCTGAGCTAACCTTCCCTGGCAAAAGCACAGTCTATACAAGATAGCCCAGTACTCTGCCCAGCCAAATCTTAAGTATGTCCAACATTGAGGAATCCATTGCTTCCCTTGGAAGATTATTCCAATGAGTGATTTGTTCTCACTGTGAAAACTTTTCCTCTGTGTCCAGTCAGAATGTCCGGAAGAATAACTTGTACTGTTACACCTCACGTTTTCCATGTGACTCTTTGCAAAAAAGAGCACAAAGTCCCTCCCGCTTTGTAGCCACCCTTTAAATACTGGAACATGGTGATAAGGTCTTCCGTAAGCCTTCTTTTCTCGAGGATGAACAAATCCAATTCTCTCAGCTTTTCCCCATATGACAAGCTTCCCAGTCTTTCAATCATCTTTGTGGCCCTTCTCAGGATTCCTCTCCAGCCTGTCCACACCTTTTTTTAGCAGGGACCAAAACTGAACACAGTATGCTCGGTGAGCCTGACAAACACTGAGTAAGCACAGTGCCTGTGCTAGGGCTATACATGCACAGACAAGATTGAAAAGATCACACTGCCACAGACTGAGAACCAAGGCTTGTGAAATAACTGGTTTACATAAGATAAATCAGAAAGTCTGCATGAATGAGTGGAATTGCAGATTATTGTTTGAATCCTGTCAGAGATGCCTCCCATCACTGCAGATATAAAGATGGATCCAATAATATATCATGAAAGTGAAGGAAACCTAAGGCTCCTACCTTCTTCCTCTGCAGTGGACAGGCTCCAGGTCTGGCCACGGAATGTCTGTGTAGACACAGTGACTCTTCTACAGCTAAAGACTGTGTCAAGTCCTCAGGAAACCCTCCACATATACTCCCACCTTTGACTTTGATCCCACTCAGAAATCTCCGTAGATCTCAGGATCCAACACAGGCATCATGCAAATCACAGCACAACTACATACCTACATTACAGCTGGTCATTTGATTCAGGAATGTGAAGAAGGACCATCCCATCACTGTGCCTACATCCCTTAGCCCAGCTAAAACGGCACAGCTGCACTGTGTGCACATAGCTCTCTTACTCTGTTGGTGCAAAGATACACAAGTCTCTATATGGTCAGAGCAGTCTGCTGGTATAGTGTATCTCCATTTCCCTCCCAGGAAATTGCTTTATTTATGGAGACGAGTTGAGATCTTGCTTGCGCCTGGACAAAACCAAAGGGGAACCAGACCCTCACCTTTTCCTCAGTCATCTATAACTTGAAACAGTGAAGCAGCCCTTCCCATCTACCTTCTCTTTGCCATTCACACTGTGGATCCTGCCCTATCACTTTGATCCTCCACACCCTCATCCCAGGAACTCCAGGATAAGTCACTCTCTTTGTCATATTGAAAAGGTATCTCTTCCAAAGTAACGTTGGTATTTCTAAATTTGTGGATCCCTATCTCAAGATGCTTAACACAAGCTACAGTATCATAAAAGCTAGGTAGCCGATAATCTATCAGATAATCTATCAGATAATCTATCCCCCTGCCCTTGAAAGGATAATTTATACAAGCATCTTCCTTGACATGTATTACTACATGGATCCAAGTCACTTCTGCTGGAAGCCCATGACCTTGCTGAACAACTTTGCCTTGGATTCTAATCTCCTTCCCTCTAAACTGCCCGAACTGAATAATGCTGATTTTCCTTTCCTGAATTCAAAACTAATCCTCCAATTAGACCAGACTCTGTATTCCTGTCCCCAGTTAACAGCTATGTCTGTTCTTGTGACTTTGTAGGACAGAGAAGAAATCTCACCCATAAGAGTTTCTGCAATAAAAGTGGGTAGGCACAATACCTCATTCCAAACCCCCATGCAGATGGGAGAAGAGCTAAAGAAAGGTTCACTTCTCCATAAAGGTTTTCTTGAACTACTTGAGCTCCTTCTCCAGGATAAGTTCCCAATTTACACCTCTGTAAACAAAAGCAGAATCCATCACTCACGGCCACATTATTTTCCTTGATTGTTCCCTACATGCAAAAACCAGAAGAGAAATGTGTTTTCACAAGTGAAAGAAAGAGAGAGAAGAAAATAGTAGAGATTGAGAGAAAGGAAGAGAGACTCTAAAACCTCATTTTCCTGGTAATTTACTCTTCTATTCAGTTGAGTCCTGCTGCTCGTAAGCCTATTCCTGTTACAATATTAGATATAAACAAGTAAACTGTGTAATGGATCACATTAAGCAGGCCCTGCATCTTGAGGCAGGATTTAATTTGCATGGCAGATTATCTTGTCTGCAGTAGGAGAGGCACCCTGGGGCACTGACTGCATTAATAGGATCTAGTCTCTTAAAATCCATTAAGTCAATTGAGTGGACCAGTCTATAATCTCATTTCAAATCCAGCGTGAAAATGCTTAAACACTAGCCCTATGACACCAACAGCAGAGAAGTGACTAAAGGGACATTGGAGACCGCACTGTGCCATATTGCCTGCCCGCTGGGAATGGGGAAGGGAGGGGAAAAGGGTAGGGATCATTCTCTTTCAGCGAAAGACTCCATTCAGAAAGATGCTGACAGCAGGAGTGAGGTGAGGAGAGAAGGCAGGAGCTATGTAAGAAGAAAATCTGTGGAGTTTATCCCAAGTAATGACAGTGGGTTATTAAACAATGTGAACTGGCTGATGAAGTTCTGGATACCTTATTGCTCCCATACAGTCAGAAATACTGGACTATGCAGAACATACCACCTAAGGAGTCTCTCTGCTGTGCCTTTTGCAACCGCACATGCCTATCTCGTATTGGCCTTTTTAGCCACCAACGTGCATGCAACAAATGTGGGTAGAGCCCTTCCCAAATCTTTGTTCGCGAAGCCTAGCCATGATGATGATGAAGGAAGTATCCCCTACAGGGCTGTTCTACAGTGATTTACCAAGAATAGGGATTTTCAAACTGTACAGAAAACAGGATGAGTCTGGGAAACGTGGCACTGCAATTAAAATACAGGACTAGAATGAGAACGTCAAAGCTGTGGAAACTTGGGTTGTGCCTCCCTGCTCTAGATTGCCACCAACAGGTAATGTTCTTGAACTCAGACAGAGTCACCTAAGATTATTCTTGGCTTAGCTGATCCAAGTAAACTTTTCCCATTTGCCCTATGGGAGAAAAAAGGGTCAACTTGTCTTAAATAGACTGGCCACAAGCTCCCCAAGGTAAGAACTGGTTTTGACTTGGATATATGTGAAATATTTAGCGTAAGGGGCTCTCCAATCTGAGGTCTGGGCACCTTGACCACAATACATTAACCCCATAACCACAAATGGCAATAATAGTAGTAGAGGACAGACGAAGCCAGATATATTGAAAACAGACAGACAGAAACTCAAAAGAAGAAAAATAAGACATAACAGCATAACCTAAAAACTGAAATAGCAAGAAACTTCCAGGACCAGATGACATTTATGCAAACACTCTAAAGAAATCGAAGTATACAAAAGTTGCTAACAAAAATATTAAATTTCTCATAAATAACAGCCACTCTCCCACCAGGCTGGAGGGGAGCCAACACTCTGTGCTTCTTTTAAAGAAGGTGCTAAGGGCAATCATGGGAATTACAGACCTCAATGAGCCCTATGCCGGTACCAGGAAAAATAGCTGAGAAAATCATTAAAGACAGAGTTATAAAGCACTAGGCTTGGAGAGTGTAATGTGGTAAGAAGCAGCTCAGCTTCTCCAAGCTGACTTTATGACCTGCTAGTGTTCTTTGGAAATGTCAGCAGCTCTGAAGAAGCAATGATAAGTAGGAGTCACCTAGTTATTAAGGATTTCACAAAAAACACGTTCAAAAATTTTAGCACTCTACTCCCACTAACATGCATAAGCCCTAAGGGTGGGATTTTAGAGCACACCATTGATTTGAAACGAAGAAGAATGAAAGTGGTACTAAGTTATTTTAAGAACACACAAGACTGCATGTCCTGTATATCTACAGTGGATGTCAGATGACCAGACCAGCTACATCCTCAATGCTGAAGCATGTTGGGAATGGGCTACTGCTCAAAGGGCTATAGCAGCACTGCTCAATAGCCCCCTGTTGAAAAGTGGCAGAATATTGCCCAGAGCCATTCTAAGCTGCCATGAGTGAGGCTGGTCCCACACGCCCACAGAATACAAGAGGTGAGAGACAAATTCATCAGGTTCTTAAGAATTTAGGCAAAATCCCAAATGGCACCTGAAAGGAAAACTTGCTCCATAACCAATAAATCACCTGCTTCCAGTCCTTCCACTTCAAATGTGGCTTTGCTCTGACATATTTACAGAGTCATGAAAGTAGTTGATTTACATGCTTCTACTTCTTATTCCTTCCCAGTTGCAGATCTCCCAGCTTGCCATGTCTGGCAGCACTCACACTGTTACAGGTCTCAGCACCAGCTGCTCCTCTGCCAACACACAGCTTCTCCTTCCTAGCCCTTTAAGTGCTGCGAGATCTGCTGCCCAAGGCAATCAAGTTGTGGGAGCATGAGGGACTGATATTAATCCAGTGGTGACTACCAGTCATAATGAGCTCAGTATATTCTCCATTTAAAGAAATCTCTCAACTCTGATTGCCAGACAGTATGTATCAAAGAGATCTCTATATACTCCACCCTGTTCCTATTCCTTTCCTTAAATATTCACTTTGCAAGGAGACAGGATCCCATGGAAGATGAATCTTTGGTTTGGCCCAGGGCACCATATTTTATTATCTGAGCACTGGTCTCTTGCACACCAGAATTCTCCCAAATTTCCCAACTCTTCTGCTTCAGAGCTGCTTGCTCTGAGTGCTGCCCTCCCCAAATGGACACAAAAATTTACACAGCAGTTTCTGCTCAATCTCAACATTTTCTCAACAGTCCTCATCCAAATTGCTAAATATAACCTCCAGGGTCATAAGGGATAATAGCAGTCATGCTCCTTTGAACTCTAGAATTGCACTAGGCTATGCCACAGGACCCCTGATGGGGTAGATGCCTGCAGACAAATATCCACTCTACAGACAAGCTGATAGAAGAAGTGGGAGCCCTTCTGCCTGGGATGAACAATGGCTACATGACTGGAAAGATGCAGATGGAAATTTTCAGCTCATGGTGGTTTATTGCTGGTCTTGAGCCATTCCATGCTCCCCCTAAAGGAGACTTGTGGCTTGAAGACACTTCCAAGGCTGTGATCTTTTCTTAAACATATACAATGAGACAAGTGAACTGCAACTTGCAGAGCAAACCACATCATCCTGCCCAGTCCCAATTGCTCATATGATGTCCTGCATTATCACAGATCAGCACTACTATTTGAAGGAAAGAGAATCATCAGCTGTTTGCAAACCACAGTATCATCTACCTCTCCCACACAAACCACAGATCAAAGGTCTTCCCTTTCCAAACCACAGAGAAGTCCCAGAGGCGCCAAGAAGCATATGTCTAGCAGTTCACTTTTTGCTAGATACACACGTACAGAACTGTGCTGTGTGCAATCTGTGGTAGCAGGGAAAACATTTCCCCATAGATACCACAGGTGTGTATCTGAGCTACACAAAACCACCCAGTCACTCATACGTGCCTGCAGAGAAGCACAGCAGAAACTGAGAAGAGCAGGAGAGGACTGTTACACAAAGCTCACGATAGACAGCTCCAACATCGAGCATCGGCTTAGAAATAGGGTACAAACAGCAGTGCAAGGGTGGGAAGTTTGCTTCTGTACTTTGAAAAGCAACACCGAACAGGATACATTGTAACACCATGTCTTCTGCTCTTCAACTTCCACTTTACAACGAAGCAGCTCACCTCTACCCCAAGCACATAGGAAAAACTGAATAGGTACCCTTCCTGAAGCCACTAGTTTCTGCTGAGTCTGACAAGATATTGAAACAATAGCTCCAAGAAGCACAGACTTCCCCATTTATCTCCCTCAGTGGCTCACTTGCCTCCTGATGACAATCTGCTAAATAAGTTCACTTAATTAGCTGGCTGTTCCTTGAAGCAAGTAAGAATGGAATGTGAAGATTGTGCTAGGACTATCTTTATAAAAGCTACTCAGAGAGACAGTTCATCTTGTTGAAGAGAGCTGGCAGTTTTGAGGGATGCTTCAAGAATGACTCAGATTCAACAGGCCCAAAAAGACACCAAGACAGACAACCAAACCCAGCAAGGTTCTTTAAGGAGCCCTCCAGAGCCCACAGTGTGACTAAGTGGATGCTGTGGGCTTCTGGTGTGATTGAGAGAAGGGTCTATCTGCATTTGGGTCTGAGAAAGGTCATGAATTGCACTTAAGTGAGGATGCAGGGGGAAACATACAGTTTTAGGAGACTAATAGGAACATTAGTAAGGGCTCTGTCTTGAAGAATTGAGAAATGGAACAAAGCAAAACTAGTCTCCGGTAAATTTAAGTCTGTATACCTAAACAGAAGGAAATAAATTAAAGGGTAAATACAAGAAGAATAAATATTTGAAAAATAAGTCAAATATTATGTCATCACTACAACTCTACCCAGGACTGGAAGTACAGTGCAAGTGTGCAGTAAGGTGTGTGAGAAGGAACAGTAGAATTTGGCACCCATGATGGGAGCTTTGTTGAACATGAAAATAAGATGGGTTTCCATGGACTTCAGCAAGTCAGAGATGAAAGAGGAGCTTCCATACAATAATGAATTCATTAGTTTTCCTTAACAAATGTGCCAAGACAAGACATATCCCCCAACTAGGAAAAACTAGGAGCTGCAGTCTTCTGGAGTGTCACTATACACTGGGTGAGCTGCAGGCAATCACTGAAGTCTGACAAGGGTATATCTGCGGAAGACTAAGGACTCAGTGATCATAAATCCAATCCTCAATTTGGCAGCCCTACTGCACTGCAGAAAAACAGATGTGAAAGCTGAAGTATATGGGCCAGACTTGTTCCTTGGTAGCTCCGCAGAATTTAACTGACATCAGAAATGGCTTTGGTCCATTGTCAAGGACAGTCAAAAGTGGGCATAGTCTACAACAAGCTTTGGCTCAAACCCTGAATGGAGACATGCCCTTGTTTCCTACCATACAGTGTACAGTTTCTCTATCCTACAAGCATATGGAAAGCTAATCTTACATAGTTGTTATTTCATTTCAAAGAGAAAGTTCTGCTAGAACCTTTTCTTTCTATGCAAAATGGCCCAGAAGAATAACATAAAAGCAATGCAGAGCTTAGGTTTATTTGCTTTTAAATGCTGACATTTTAGCATGTACTAACACATTTGTGTACTCCCAAGCTCAAGGAGTGGAGCCTAAGGGAGCATCCTCCTCTAGACCAGGATGTGCTTCTTGAGAACACAAGCCCTTCTGGGCCTGTAGCTAGGAAGCATGCAGGGCCCATACATACCAAGGGATCCAGGCACCTGACTATAATGTGAGGAAGATGAAGGCAAATGTTAGTAATCAACTGGTGAGGGAATCCCACTCATTCCTTCCCTTGGGTGCTGTGTCCACCTTCCTACTCTACAGTCTCTACATGTGGGCAAATCTGAAGCATTCCGGTACCAAATTCCCAGGAAATAGGACTTTCAACATGTGACAAGGCAGCAGATGAAGGTGATCAAGGAGCCTTCTTAGTGCTGCAGTAATTTCCCAGCTGATGTCTGAATTCCAGAAGAAAGGACAAGAACAGAGGGGAGGAGGGGAGGAATAGGAAACTATGACTTCATCATTCAACAAGGGTTTGTGAGAAAGAAGGTTATATTGGGGGACCACCAAACACGACGTCTTTCATTGCCCCACCTCCCACAATGCAAAGGTGCAGTGTTACCTCTTCTCCCACCCCCCACCTCATCTATCCCCAGCCAAAGTATTCCTGAGCACACCATATAATGCAGTTTTTCATGGCATGCCTGCTTATCAGGACTCTGAAACTATGTGAGACATGCATGCAGACAATGGGCCTGTCTCTCAGCCACGGAGGGCTCTGAAGGGATCCCTTTCAGCGCTCACAGATTGCTCTGTGTTCCCTTAATTGACAGACCCGTCCAAGTCTGACAGCAGTGGCGTGCAGCTGGTGCGGGCTGCTCTCTCTCAGGTAGGCCACCTTTCAGCAGGGAAATTGCTTTTGATTGGCTTCATTGGAAGTAGCTTCCCCTGTTCAGCTGGCAAAAGCCTCTTGTATTTAACAGCTGACAGTTTAGAGCCAAAGTCTCTTTCTCAGAAGCTTACCTCTTTTCCCTCATTTCCAAAATCTCTTAGTCCTTGAAAAGGACTGGACTTCAACCATGAGAAATAACTTTATTTGGTCTGAACTGCTTAGGACCTGAGATTTTCTGAAGCCCAGTTTTTACCCCTCATATCTCCAAGATATGGTTAGGGCCTGCAAAAACTGAGATCACAAAGCAAGAACAGAAGTGCTGACAAGTGCTAACAAAAAGTCCTTGACTTTACTGCATGCTCTGGAACTTCAGTGTTGATAGCCTAGGCTGCAACAAAGTCTGCAGGAGCTGGTCTCTGCCTTCTCCTGGTAGTCAGTGGAGGCTAGACGTGAGATCCCACTCAAACTACTCTCAGCCTCGGGTATCTGTGGCACCAGTTATTTACAGAGGCTTTAATGTGCAAATGAGCATTTCCAGGGTGGGGAGAGGGGGAAGGAAGAGAGAGAGAGAGTGATGAGACTGGTGTGCTCATCTTCAAGTTGGTAGCTTGAATCTGACTATACCGTGTCTCTTCCTCTGCTTTCTGTTATGCTAGATGAGGCTGTGTAGGCTAAGAAATCACATGCTTAGTGGGCTACCCAATGCAGTCTCTATAGTTCTTTTCTCCATTCAGGGTATTCAAGCTGAGGGAACTGTATAAGGCTTCAGCTTTATTAGAGGTAAGTGTAAAAGTAATTTCCAATGCCTTCCACAACTTTATCTTTTCCAAAGTTTTTCTGGCCTTAAGATGTATTTCTTTTAAGTTTTTATTCATTAGGGTTTGGGTTTTGGTGTTGGTTTGTTGGGATATTTTTTGGTTGGTTGGCTTCAGTTTTTTTCACATCTGCACTTGGCTTTTCATTGCATTTTATTATAGCTCTTCTGCCAGGCTTTGCTTAACAACATATAAAACCAGGTTCAATTTTTAGGGGTCATTAGTAAAGATCACTTTGAGAACCCACTTGGAAACCTGGGAAAATTAAACTAAACTACTTGGGTACTCAATGAGCTATGATTCTCCACAAATAATGACTCAAATGACCTAACCAACCAATTCTTCAATGAAGGGAGAAAAGAAAGAGAAATGGAAAGAAAATCACGAGTTCAAATAATTACCAACTGCACCTTTCTCAAAGAACAGCAAGAATTTAAAACTCTTCTCTCCTATTTCCTGATGCAGGAACAGCTGTGGCAGCAAACTCTTTCCTACTATCTGCCATAACACACAATCTAACATGCCTATGCCAAGTCTCAGGACTCTATCCTCTGCTCACTCAGGTAGTAAGGTGGTACCCAGTTGTCGCTGACCTATAGGCATTGCTGCCACACAGCCATCCCAGCCCACTTCTCCCACACATTCCTCCTACCTCAGCCAGTCTTGTTAGCTACTGTCCCCACTAGGCATTTCTGTCTAGCCACTGCTCTTCTCATCACAGAATCACAGAACGTTAGGAGCTGGAAGGGACCTCAAAAGATCATCTAGTCCATCCTCCCTGCCACAGCAGGATTCCTTAGACCAGGTCACACAGAAGTGCATCCAGGCGGGTTTTGAATAACTCCATAGAAGGAGACTGATCAGTTGCTCTCACTTGCTGCTTCTTTATTTGTGTGATATCTCTGCTCTAACACGCATACCATAATGTGAACTTCATGAACTATCAGTATTGTCTGACAAAGACATTCAAAACTGCTTCTTTCCTTAAATACTTAAACCTTTCGCATTCTAGGGCTATAAGATAGAGTATTTACTCCAATAAGGCACCCTCAGGCAATGACTTTGTCCAGCTTTGTAAACAATGTTGCAACTACATAGTTTTTCCCCAGTTACGACAGCATGTTTTTAAACAGAAACAGATGCAAATACAAGAAAACATAAAAGCAGGTTAAAGCTGTGCCAGACCTGCAGACAGATCCCTTTCCTCTCTCTCAACCACATGACAAGAGCATTTTCCTGTTCTTCAGGGCTACATGAATCAAGCTACCAGAAACAGGATCCCGAAGGACCTGCCTATTCAAGAGACTGAGGTGCTCCAGTGGAAGACGCAGGTGCCATTGCAGTAGATTCCATGCTTGAGGGTCATCTCCCACTTTGCCTCTGCTGAAGTCTCTAGAAATGGTCAGTACAGATGAACACAGAGGGCACTGACACTCACTATCAGATACAATTACTGTATGTTCATTGGCCTTGCCCTGTACAGGTCTTAGCCTATACACCAAAGCAAAAGGGGAGTTCACGTGATCAAAGCACTGGTCTTGGATTTGGGGAATCTGCATTCCCTTTCAACAGTGACATAAGATGCTTCACATATATTTTCAAAAGTTCCAGACACTCCCCAAAAAGCACAGACCACATTTGCTACAGGACTTAAGGTTTATAATGCTGTTTCTCAGCTATGTAGGGTATCTCAAAACAGTGGTGTTTAATACTTTATATATTATTGACACAGAGAGAACAGGAATTTACAGCAGAAGATCCACACATTAAACTGTCATAAATATCACAATGTTATGCAAAACATCATCACAAATTGCTCCTACAAATTCCACCTATCAACTCCTATCAAAAGAGCATCTGTGCATTTTCTATGTGACACCAGTGAAATCCTCCTCTCTCTTCTGCATACATCTCTATATGATGTATTGCTTCTTACTGCTTGTTAATTTGCTTTAGCTGATTTGTTTTATGCTAGTCTGTACTTTCCTCTGCATAATATTATCTGGACCGGTTGCCTGAACAGAAGGGGATGTGAAGTCACAGGGAACATTTTTCACAGAAGACTGTCTTGTAGGATTTCCTAAAGATACTCAGAAATTGGATTCACCTGCTCCCTGAAGTCTGATCTCCTTTCGAAGAAAAGATCTCCTGCAGCTCACCTCCAGCATGTTCTGTTCTTCTAAGCTACAATATACTAGTTGCCAGATGTAAATTTGACCTTTAAGATATTTAAGGCTTCTACCTTAGGAAAAAATCACTATGGCTGAGATCTTCTTGGCTGAAGACAGTGGCAATTAGACTGCGTACATGTACACCGACAGGGCAGGCTACAGGCTCTATCGCACACTGGAGAAGCACAGGGGAAATCGTTAATGTTCCACATGGGATGTGTCCTAACCTCTAGGGAAACCAGCACTGCATGAATTATATAACACAAAAAGAAGCAGAGTTTCTGCTGAGCATAAACTGTTGAGTGTGATGTTCCTTTTTTCAGGCAGACAAGAATTCAGACTTTTGCTAGGTAGGCTGACATGCTACATGCTAGGATAGACAACACAGGCTCACCTGCACTGTCATAAACAAAACTATCCTGATAGTAAACATCACCCCTTTGAGCACAGTAGGCTTATATTTTTATTTATAACTGGTGACCTTTCCCACAGTTTACACCACTTTTTCAATACCTGACAGCACAGGATATCAGACCCAACAAGGACCTTTTCCCTAGAGCTGTTGGGACAAACTGAAGAAGAGTGGTCAGGAAAGCAAAGACAAGACAGAGGCACAAATTCCTGTTCAAGAGGGATCCATACGCAAGGCATTTTTTCCACCCATGTGAAAGCACTTCACTGGGAAAGTCTCCATGCCAAAGAGAAGAGGCCCAGAGGGAGGGAAGAACAAAAGGCCCCAAGGACAGTCAGGGAAAACTGTTTCTGACTCTGCTAGGTGACATCCGGATAAACAGCAAATGCTGTCATCCCTGGATGCTACCTGGTCTAGGGAGGCAACCAACCACTAAGGGTCTGAAAGGTCTTCAAGTTACTGTGCTGTGAAGTCCAACATTTTCATCATGACCACTCCAGTGGGAGTCTGATCACAGACATTTCAAGTAACTGTGCTCATAGCCTGATGTAAGGCTTTGCTAAGCTCTCAGTGCTGGCTAGCCCAGGAGAGAGCAGGAGGTCCAAGGAACATGGCTCACGAGGCAGAGCCTCTGCGCCTCTCCCGGTCCCTGTGATCAGAAAAGGGGAAGAGTAGTAAAGGACGGGAGCACAGGGGATGGCAGGGAAAAGAGATGTTCCAGGGCTGCGAGTTATGACTGCCATGGGGCCAAGCACATAGCCAGGGCTCTCAAGCAACTCTTACAGGGGTATGTCAGTCATTTCCACTGGTGGGGGAGGCAAGGAAGAAAGCTAGGAGACTAGCTCAGCTGCAGCAAAGCTGCACAAAGTTGGTCTGTTCAGCTGCCTTTGTGGCACTGTTGTATTTATTGAAGGCAGCAGCAGTTTGTTCTGTCCTTTCAGTTACTGTACGGGACCCGATCGGGGTGCAGATGGGACTACAAAGCAGCCCTTGTTGTCAGTAATGTGACTCACATGTCAGGCTCTTATTTGCTGTCAGTGGCTTTATTAAAGTCTACAGTTTCAGACCCTAGACCCTTGCCTATTGTATCCTCTGGCCCCAGAGATTCTCTTAGGGAGTGCTCACAATTACCAACTCTCTCACAAGAGCACACAAACACACTGAGCTGGCATAGCAACTGTGCACTCAGGGGTGATGCCCAGGCTAAAGACAAGCTGGGGCACTTTTCATCTTTAAAACTAATACACGTACAGGTCTCAAACAGAATCTCTCCCTCTAAGACCACCTGGGAACATACACATTCATTCACACTCATTTATTCATATGTTCTGTACTTCCAGGTATACTACTACTCACACTCATGCTTATATATGCATTTATAGCTATGTTCTTCCCCACACCAACATACACATTCACATATACGCTCAATTACATGTTTGGGCACTGACACAGAGACACAGATGGGCCTAACACTTGCACAACATACAGAGTCATGTCAATAAGCATCCAACCAGGTACTTAGAGTCCTCAGTGTCCCACGGTCAGGTACACATACTCCCACCACCACATTCTCTCATACAGTTCACAGACTGCAGTCTCATATCTATTTTCACACACTCAGTGGGCACTAGCATGCCTGCACAGTCACGGGTATATCCAGATGAGAATTCCCACAAAGGCACTCACACCTCTTCACTTACAAGTGCTTCAGGTTGAATTAAATTTCCATTTCAGACACTCAGCTAAACTAAGAGACTGTTTACTAGGGAAATCTTACTGTAAAAGGCTCAGGCTCTGACCTCTACATAAATGAAGAGCAATTTCTCTGATTTTACTAGGTGCTAGAGTTGCTAAGACCAGAATCCTTCACTTCCTTCTGACATAAATTTACCTCTCAATGCCATAGTTCTTCACTTCCACCACAGCGTTCTCTTTCTAACCTTAAACTAAAAAGTAGAAGACTTGCCAGCAGCCCTGCTGCAGTGCACAAAGCTTATCTCCCTGAAACAGTCATCTGCAGAAGAAATCAAGACACAGGCTGTCAAGACTACCTACAACTGCTAGAGTAAGAATGGAGAAAACCAGGACAGAAGTCCTCAGGAAAAGATTTTGCATAAAGAGAGGGGGAAAAAAAAAACCAACATGAGTTCAAGAAAAAGAATGCAAGTGCTATGATAACAATGGAGGATTGGACTGGACATCCTGGGGTGTTGGTGGGAATGCTTCCACAGACTTCTGTATTGGATTAGACATGGTGTCTCATTAGCAGTTTCTGCTCAAGAGTCTCTTCAGCAACAGCAATGAAATAACCATCACACATACATGTGCCATGCACCCCAAGTCAGAAAAGTCACATAAGCCCATGCTTATTCTCATTTCTATTCAAAATGAGTTATACATACACTTAATGTTAATAGCAAGCTAACTTCAATGAGAATCAAGTCCATGATTTCCTGCATAAGCCCCTGTGATACAAGGCAGTATAATTCTCCCACATTATGAAATGACTATTAGATAAATACTTTTTTGTACAGGTCACAGAACAGTCCTTCCGAGACCTCTTCAAGTGACTTAAGCACATAACCAGCCTCCATTCTACACAAGCCACAGTTCCACATAACCATGAAAAAACTTGTGGGCTCTGATCTGCAATGGCAAACTTAAACATTTGTGGTCTTTATGGACCTTGGACACTGCACTAGGA
Source organism: Galbula dea (assembly GCA_013399015.1). Lineage (NCBI taxonomy): Eukaryota > Metazoa > Chordata > Aves > Piciformes > Galbulidae > Galbula > Galbula dea. The sequence goes on along the minus strand of VWZX01007032.1, from coordinate 46,529 downwards.
TCGTGATGTTGGAGCACTGGATTCTTCACACTCCAGCACAAACCATCCTAGCCAGTCACTTCAGTAGCTCTGAATGATTCACTAGCTTTGTTATTTTTTATTGCCTTCTGTTAAATTTCTGTGTTCTGTATTGGTGTGCACTGGTATATAGCTGTTTTATTCTACCCAAAGAAAGGTGAATTCAATGATCAGGTGATGTCAGAAGTGCTTTAGATGTGAATGAAAGCTGTCATTTAAAAAATCGCCCATTAAGACTGCAATTGGCATTATTGCTGCAACTTCAATCTCATAAGAGAAATCCTTTTACTGTAGAATTCATATAGAATATTACAAATAAAAATATTCTATATTTAAAACTCTGAAAATAGATATGAAGAAAAATCCAAAAGAACAGTTATATTAATTAGTAAGTGCTCTGGATCTGCACAGATTTATTTCTGCATTTTATTTTATACAACTAAGCAGTTAGTCTGAAATCAAACTAAACATAAAAAAAAAAAATCTTTTCAGAACTGGAGTCAAGAAATATATAACAGGGAACCGATGCTTCAGAAAAGATCTGTTTCTTAAAGATTCCAAGTCTAAGTACCTAAACAATACAAATGTTGTTCCAAAAATAAACCTTAAAATATGGAACACAAAGAAAACACAACTGTGCCAGAATACAAGACAAACCACTTTCAGGCTATGCTGCTAAGGCTACTTCACCTCTTGCTGCTAAGGGTACTTCAGACAATATCCACACATTCCCCAAGCCATGTCTTATTCTCGTCACCAGTTGTCTTTTATCTTACAGTGTCTTTCTGAATCTCTAGAGCAAAGACTGCCTTTTCTTCTGTTTTCAGCAGCTATTCAAGCAAAACATCAAGAGTTTAGGGAATGAACTTGGAAATGAGGATCCTACAGTTGGTTTCCAACTGCTGTGTCACTTGGTAACCTTTGTCTTTGCCTCACTCTCTTCGTAAAGGGTCTGCTTACCTCCAAGAGCATTTGTCACACATCCAATGTGTTATGAATTAAAGATCAGGTCCCACAAGTCTGATCCAGTTTATACTCAAGCAGAATTCCCACTATTATCAAAGAACACCCCAGTGTGTCATTGAAATCCAAAAATCACACCCAAATATTACTTCAGACAGTCAAGCTGCCTATTTGGATTCTTATGCCTCCACTGTCACCATGCAGTCAGACCAGATCAGAAAACTCCAGATGCTAGTGTAATTTAAAGCTCCTTGGGGTAACTGTCTGACCATCTCTGGTGGCAACTAGGCAAAACACTAAGGGTCATTAGCCTGTTAGAACCTGGACTAAGTCACTCCACCTTCTAGCTCATGAATGAAAAGGTCCAAGACTGAGCACTGGCAACTGACAACACATCCTCAGTATGGTGTTGTATCAGCTGCATAAAACTGTAACTGTGGAAGTGCAAGAACTACAGGATATTGAAGTGACTGGAAAAATCTAATAGTATTTCCCCTAATTTGGGCACATGGCCCAGTTCTGTGGATATTTTGCCTTAAGGGGTTTATCTACTGACATAGCTTAGGACTCTGCTGGCTCTCTCTTTAACTTTCTATCTGCTGGCTCTGCTTGCTAGATAAATAGCTATACTCATGTAGAAAAACCCGCACTAATAAAAATGTAGACAACCAGAAATCTGCTGCCAACAAGCAAAATATCCTATATTTCACTGCTCTGCCATGGGAGAGTCATATCTCACTGAACAAATATTCATTCCCAAACACTGTACTAATGCATAAAAAAGTCTCCAACATATCTTGGAAAAATGATTTAAAAAAAAAAAAAAAGGCAGTCCAAGCTTCAGATTCTCTTTGCTTTGCCTCTCCTCTGCTCTTTTCTTTCCCCCCATGCACTTGGGACCTTTTCAAGAAAAGATGATTTTAGATAATTCCATTTGCTTTTGTTCTTTAACTCTTTCCTCTCTCCAAGTAAGTCAACTGGAATAATGCTTTGACCCGGGGTTTTTTGTTTGGTTTGTTTTTTTGGTTTTAGGTTGTTTTTCTTTAACCAAGTTCAATCCAAGCACTGACTTCTCTGGTGTCAGTTATAATCATGTGATCAGGTCATAATCTTCTGCCTTAGACTGCTAGAGCTTTGAAAGGAATCATGTTTTGTTTGTTCTGGATTCATATGTTGCCTAGTCCACTGATGCTTCGGTAAGTAATATTGGTCCTTGGCACTCCAGCAGTACAAATAATAAATACTAGTAAGTAAGGCTTGCAGAAGTGAATGTGGTAAGTGGTTGCTCTGACTTAAGCTAGCAATATCAGAAATAGGTTATTTGTCCCCAAGTCACATTTGGACTCAAAGCTCTCCGAGGCTGTGTTTTGTGACTGCACAACCCTTAAGCAGAAGGAGGTCCCTTCGTATAAATGAATACTTGGACACAACTCAGTTTCTGGATTGCCAAGAATCAAGAGGCCACCTCTGTCAAATAAGTAATAAAGCCATACCCTTATATAATTTTTATAGCTTAGGGCAAGCAAGACTTTTTCTTTAGAATGACTAAGTTGCAAGGCAACTACCTTTCTAAATTCCTTTTCTGATTTATAACAAATACGGAATTCTTCTCTGCTTGTTCACTAAAACATTTGTGTAATTCTGATGCAAACTCTTAAGCAACTTCCACCTTCCAGGCCAGCAGAGGCTACATTTCTTAAGAGTCTCCCAGTATTTAGAGTCCTATAATTGCATTTGTTCTTGTTCAGGATGACTGTGTGTTTTGAGATCCTTCAGAATGACAGGCACTATAATGGCAATGTAATTGGTTATTACATGACAGACAGCATTTGGAAAGATACTGATGCAAACATAGCTTCTTATGAAACATACACAGTCCTGTAAAAGTCTTTACTATCTGGAAAGCACGAACGAAGAAAGGAAGACAAAAAATTCCTACTAAAGCAAGTATGAACTAATCTATCACTTTCAAAACTCATGCTCCTGGCTGCAGAGAGCATTAGTAGGTTTTACTATGGTAAATATATTTTTTTAAATAATTTTAAAAAAAAGGTATGAACAGAACCACTTGGTATATAAGAGGAGGCATGTTACACTGCCAGGATTGGCAACAGACACAGATACTGCTTATCTGTACCTGCCTCAGCTCCCCACTGGGGCCCTACAGAGCTCAAGCTCCCACCTGAACATGGCAGTCAGGGATCACTGCATAATTTAGCCTCTCTGGAACCAGTCCTCATCTTCCCTCACTCCAGCCTGTGTATGTAGTTGACATTTATATATTTTGGGTGGCATTAAGAGGGCTGATTCTAGCTTCTGTAGCTATATGCATATAGAGAACAGCAAGATAAAAGACTGATCTTGGATGTATTAGAAGTAATACTGACAATACCATTGCTGGGAAAGAATCAAAAAGTTCCTTTTCATGATTTAGCTTTTCACATTGGAGGTAAGGATGAAATCAAGTTCTCTTCCAGTCCCAAACATAATTCCACAAAGAAACACGTTTCACATCAAGAAACGCTAATAGAAAATGTTCCCCACTGCTCACATGAAACCGTTATGCATATGAAACATGTTTCCTGCCAATAACGACAAGTTACCTGCGGTTAAAACAGCAGCTAATCAGCTTTACTTACGATTAACGTGAAATGAACATGATGCTAAGACTACAAAATGTTGGATCAGAAGGCCATAGTGGTGAGTTGGCTCTACCAAGTGAGAAGTCCTTCTCATGTTCTCCATGCACCGCATAAGCACAACTCTTTGAGGATTGCTTTGTTACACTAAGGCATCGCTCATAGGAGATATTTATTCATTAAATCAGGCAGGAAGAGTTATCTGTGGCTTTCACTTGCTCTCCACCTTAACATTCATTTCCCTTCATTTTACCTTCCAGCTGCTCACAGGGTTGCTCTATCCAGAATATGCTTGTGACCAATTGCCTCTCCCCCTCAAGCCACTACTTGAAAACAAAGTTGAAGGCATTTTACTTCCCAAAAGTGAACAAACAAATTAATGTCCAGTTCAGTTTCTTAGTTCACATTTAGGTCCAAACAAAATGACCACAAATTTCATTTATATCAGGTGGTGTTTTGTCAAGAAAGATGACATTTAATCACAATAATTAACAGTAGGAGTTCTTTGTAAAACCTACTCCACTGTCCCATGTTCCTTGCTGTGGCCATTCATGTCACAAGTGTAATTAGCAGCACTAGACATCAGACACACCAATGCCATTATATTCGATGCTAAATGAAAAAGAGAGACTTGCCTTGAGAGATTCCTTCAACTCCTTCAAGCACCACATCTCCCACCATGGTATCCAGATGCTATTCTCACATGCTAGCTCAACACCCTCTGGCCAGAATAAAGCATATACAAAAGCCTAACCGAGGCACAGGGATGTAGTCAGCAGCACATGTTGCTTATAGACCAGTCTCCATTTTAACTCAGCAAGGCTCTAGAAACACTCTGGTATAAAAGCACAAGGATCCTTCATAGAACAGCTGCATTAGGTATTTTCTGTTGTATAGATCTATATGTACCAGACCATACATATCAGCTGGGATAAGTCAGCATAGCTCCCCTTAAATACTAAGACATTACATTATTTATTCACCTCTCAAGGTCTGAGATCACTTATTTTTGGAAAACTGAATTTTCAGCTCTCTATACCCACATCACTGAATATACAGATTATCCATAGCACAGTCACTCAGACAGCTTGGGTTAAGTAGGGTCATACCTCAGGTGTAAGGCTCTCCCTTGACCATGCAAACACAACATTCTGGTGTCAGTAGACTCAAATGTCTTGTTTCTAATTCTGAAGTAAGGGGAAAAAATGTTTGGTCTGTAGTAAAAGCTGGCATTTTAGGAACATGATGACAGAGAGCTGGATATTTGCTGAATTCTGCAAGGTAAGATAAGGATAGCATAAGTAGATTCACGTTGTCGGGTGGCAATAAAAGTATAGTGTATAATGCTGGTATGTTTGGGATTTGAGTTAAAAGACAGCAAGATCTGAAGAGCCAAATTCATTACTGACCTCTGTCAGACCTATAGAATAAAGCCAAGGTCTGATACCTCTAGATGAGAATGCCAAATTCTATGTTTCCAAGCTGTGGTCAAAAGTAGGATTAGAGCTGGTGATAGAGTCTGGTAAAAGGGAGATTAGAGGGGCAAATTAATTGTCTAAATCTTTAAGACTCACAAAACTGGATGAAAGTTGGTGTTACTACAGTCAAATATTTATTCTTAATTTTGCACTGATGGCAAGTGTCTGGGCAGAGGTCAAGGCAGGGTTAGGATTACAATTAGGCTTTAGCTTAGCATTCCAGAAATGAGGCTCTGCTAAACAATTTTGTTGCTCAATTCTGCCAAACCTGCTCAGGGATAAGTAGATTAAAATGTATCATTTTTAATTGTCAGACAGAATGGGGTTACTGAGCCATGATCAATGCTGAAGCCGGAATGGCATCATTGCTGGAGGTAAGATAAGTGGTAAAATCAGTATCAGCGTATTTAAACATCTGATTAACTTTTGGACATAACTGAATTTCTAGGCCATCACCCATGCCAGGAATAAAGTGAGGACTAAAAGTAAGATTTAGCATACAGTTCTGTGTGGTCAAGTTTACTGATTAATTCTGTCTAGCCTGTGGTAGGATTGCAGCCTGCCTTAGTGGGTTTGAGTTTTTGATAGTTAATGCTCAGAGATCAACAAGTTCTTTAGCCATAAATGACACTGTGAGTAGCTTGTGTTTAGGGGCTTGGGATGGGAGGCTATGTAGCACCATACCTCCACTGCAGAACTCTCCCAGGCCCTCACTGATAAGACAAAAAGCTGACAGTCTCAAACACTTCATGTTTAATTTCCGGACAGCACTACATCCCTGCATTACAATGATTAGTAAGGTTATGGCTTGGCTTGGTCTCAGGATTCATGAAGAGAGGTTTTGGTGCTTAGTTTTGTCTGGTCACTGAAGAAAAATCAAGGGCAGCTGCCAGAACGCTTAACTATGTTATGCTGAGTTATTAAGACGGCATGGATACTCGGGCTCTGAACAATCCTAAGGTTAGCAATGGCATCAGGGTTTGGATCTGGAGCTGAAGGCCACACAGAGATAGGTTTATTGCTACATTGTCCCAGATCTATAGATAAAAGAGAAAAGCCAGAATCACCAAATCCATGCACCTCATCCCTAAATTTCAGATGCAACTGAATTCCCATGTTGTCATAGAATCACTTAGGTTGGAAAAGACCTTTAAGATCATTTAGTCCCGCTTGCTCTTTCACCAGTGTTTGGGAAAGCTTCAGCAAAGATTTTGGACAGGTAGGTATGCAGAACAAGGCTTATGACAGGAGCTCCTGAGTGCACCACTGTGTACTGCTTTGGTACGTTCCGCCTGAAAAAGTAAAAGTGCGTGGTGATATCAGCAGATTTGACTACCTAAGCTTAATTTTCAAGTCATGGGGGCTATGAACAACACTACAGTAGGGTATATTTGTAATAGGATGCCCAGTAGCATACAGGAAATTACTAAATTCTGCCTCAATTGCTGAGGCAATTTCAGGGTGAAATATGAAAATCTGCCTTAAGAAAAACAAATCAAATCAACCAACCAACAAAAACAACAAAAAAGAAACCCCCAAACTAAACAAAACCAAACCAAAAACCACAAACAAAAACCCCACAATCCAAACCCTGCCTTTTTCTGTCCCGAGTGTAAATATCGAGCTCTTGCCAATTGTTTTGTTGTATTTGCCAAAATTCCTACCATTTTCTTTGGAGATGAATTTCTGTTTACCCATTTCATCTCCACCTTAGCAATCACATAAACACTTCTCTCTAGAACAAAAACATACATTCATGTATCTGTATTTTCTTCTTCAGCATACAGTTGATGCATTTCCCGCTTTGTGATGGTTTCATACATTTCACTGTGATGAGGCATTAGAGGACAGATCTATGCAGGGATCAATACAAGTCTGGCTTACTGCTAGTTTAGACCTCGTTGTCTTGTTGAGACATACATCTCTTTTATATCTCACTTCCTGAGCTTTGTTTGGTTCGGGGTTAGGAGCTTCTTCCTGAGCAACTTAAACGTAGTATCTAGCAGGGGATGACAAGTTGGCGTGGGGTTAGGGTCTAAGCAGACTGCATACCCTGTTCCAGCTGAGGCGGCGCCAACACCGCCGTACCTGGCTGCGCACGGGAATCCGCGCTCTTGACACCTGGCTGCCTTCCCTCGAGCGGACAGTTTGACACCGGCCGTACGTCGAGGCCTTATCCCCGCAACGAACGGCAGTTGCCAGCTGGAAATGCCACCTCTGCATCTCGTCGCTGCCGTGAGGCCCCACCCGCAGCGGCCCCGCGGCACCTTCTGCCGCAAACCGCAGCCTGCGGCGCCCCCTTCCGTTCACCGAGCCTCCGAGCCCTGCCCTCGGCCCGCTCCTAGAGCGCGGCTCCCTTACCCCCTCCCTCGGACGCCAGGGAGATCAGGACTCTCCGCCGAGAACCCCTGGTCGAAAAGGGCCAGGTTCCCTCAGCCTGTCTGCATCCCCCTGCCTCACCCCGTTCTCGCAATGCTGAAATAGCAAGTCTGCATGCAAAACCCACCGGGCCCCACGTCACCAGATGCATATTCATTTATATTCCTTTTCATTCTTCACAGAACCATGCTATAATCTTTGATCATCATTTGTTTAAATTGTATAAGTAATCTGCCCAGTTTTAATAGGATTTTTCTATGAATCGGCAGCAAACCATGAAATGTGATATTTTCACCATGACCGACCCAGGAAATTAGTCAACTTTGTCCTTGATTTACATGGGACCTGGCCAACTTCTCACACATCACAGCAGCAGGAGCTCACTGCCTGCTCCTTCTACATTTCCATTCCTTCTTTATTTCCATGCTCTTTTTAAGCAGTTACATATACTCCACAGATGCCCAGACTTGCTATCCATAAACAGCCAGAATTCAGCAATGTCTCCATGGCTGTTGAAATAGCTCAAATTAATGAGCAAGGCCCCAGAAAATGGATTTATTGTTATTATTAAAGACAATTCATTTGGGAGATCTGATTTTCAGCCTCTGTTTCTGATCCTTTTGAGGGCAATGAGACCATTTCTTCAGGTTCTTCTCAGCAAGTAGAAGAACAGTAAGCTTCCTCAAAAGAAGGCTAAAATTCTTATACATAATGCTTCATTCTAGGAGCAGGGGCTTGCAGGAAAAAATAATTGCTGTTGTACACAAAATAAAATGGCCAGACTTGGAAACATGGAGCTGCTTCCGGGGCAGATATGGAAATAGCTGTCTGAGTGAATCTCGTTCATCTAACCCCCAAGTGTTTTGCTTTATTTTAAATACCATCCAATTTCTTTTCTAACCTAATGAAAATCACTTTTATTTCATAGTACTTTCAGGTTTTGGTCTTGTTTTCTCATCTTATGTGATGGTGTGTGTACACACAACCTTTTGACAGAAACAGAAGCTGCAAGACAGCAATTTGGCACTGGCTGTGATGCAAAATCACCCAGCATAGTCCCTGATAAGGTGACAAGTTCCTCAGCTTGGGAACACAAGTCCAGTCCTCCCCACGAAGACAGGTTCCCAGTTCCCATGCAATACTGCTCTGCTGGAGACTATGGCTGTATGGAGAAAAGTGCTCTTCCAAATGCTCAAGGCTCACAAACAACTTTTCAAAGAAAGTGAAGATGTTGGAAGGCAGCCTGGACAAACACAGCTCAGACTATATGAGTCTACTGCTAGCTATTTAAGTGAGTGGGAGAAAGAAGAAAGCAGAGCTTCAACCACTTCCCCAGGCAGTCACAAGACAGCACATCTATACTGAGAGAACATGTGGACACATTGCCACATACACCCAATAGTGCTCAGCCCCTGTGATCCTACCCCAAGAGGCACCCTGTACAAACATGCAAACACTAAGACTGTCCCCAGCTGCAACAGAAAAATATTACAGCACTACAGAACATATCACAATTCTATATTCAAATTTTCTTCCCCCTCCCCATACAGGCACGGTCCCTGTGTGTATGTTAGCATGCAGCATTTGTTCTGGGTTCCCCAGTGCAGCATCTAAGCCATTATGGCAGCTGCATCGGTGATCTGGCAGGTAGCTCACACAGCACTGAAGGAGCCAGGGTTCTGGGCCACACTTCATTCCCACACCACCTTCTGACCTCGCATCATCCATTTTCCCCCACTGCCTATTTCAGGTTAAAATCTCTTGTAGACAGAAGCTATCTCTTACTGCATGCAGGTTTGTTACACAGCAGAGTAGGGACTAGCCATCAGCTAGTTCTCCGGGCACTTCTCTTGTCCCTGAGCTTTTCTTGGCTTACCCATAAAAGCCACCGCATTCCTCCTCATCAAACTAAACCAGGAGAGTTGCTGCCTCAGCTCCTCAGGGGAGCCAGATCCTGTGCCCTGGAACCATTTATGCCTGACTTTCCAATGCAGGCCTCCCTGCCCCCACATCCTCTGCGCTCCCCAGTACGTCACCCCTCTCTGCTCCCCGGCCTGTGAACAGTCCCTAAGGTTAGGTTTTATATTTCTTACCCACTGGCCCCTCCACTCCCACCAAGTCAAACTTCAACCAAACAAAAAAGAAAACAGAGGGAGAGAAAGGAAGAAAGAAAGGCCCCAAGAGGCTCCCGGTCTTTCCAATCAGGTCACTGTTTCCATACCAATTAGGACAGATGCAAAGCACATTATTAAAAATAGGTCTGCAGACCCATCTATGTTGATTATTGTCCTCCGTTTCCGTCCCCAGCCAACTTCGTTAATTAATAAAGAAACTGCCAGAGAAGGAGGGGGAGAAAGGGTGGCAGGGATTCCCCTGACTGGAGCCTCCTGTTCAGAGAGTTCAAGAGAGAAATTGGACACTTGAGCCCCTCTGCCATTTTCCATTGTGTGTGTTTTTCCTAATGAACGGTTTAGTGATGCAGGGCTGGAAGTCAGCTTTACCCCACCCCCACTAACTACCATCCATCATTAAGTGACCCAGTAAGAGGCATTTAGTACTTAACCCTCTCTAGAAGAAGTCAGATTGTTGTGAGGCTGGCTTTTCCCTTCCAACCATCTCTTCACTCCTCATCAGTTTGTCTGCCTCTGAAACAATCTTGGCATTTTTTGGAGGAGACTGTTCTTCCTTAGAGGAGCCCTAGAAAAAGACAGCAGTAGCCACCCCATAAACAAGCCTTTGTATGGAAGAGGAAGCACTCCTGGTGGAAAATCAGAGATGAGATCTTGGCTTTGTTGACATTGGTGGGGCCAGGATTTTCCTCTCACAACTGTAAAACCATCTGCCTCTGAGAGGGCAAAGAAGTTGATGGAGAGATGGCCGTGCAGTCTGTGCAAGGGATACTGCTGATCAACACACACACTGGGGATTTGCAAGAAGAGATAGAATATAGAGTCAGTAAAAGTCAAGGAGGGCTGTGAGAAATGTGATAGATAACACTTGCAAGAGAAAGAGTGCTTGTCTCCTAATTCTGCTAGCCCTGCAGGACTCTTCTCCAGCCAAAACTAATTTATCTTCATAAGCCTTCCTCAAAAAGCAGGACAGTGTTATTAGTCCCATTTTGACAGTGGGGGAAACTGAGTCAAGGACAAACTAACCTGACCAAATCATTAAATGAATCAGACAGAGCTAAAAATGGAACTGTGCAGTCCAAGGTTTCTCTGCCAGTGCCTTTACTTTAAAACAGAAGTTGGGAGATGCAGAGAGGTTAAATGAACCATTACCATAATTAGACTTGATGAAAGCAAATCTAGGGCTGGGCCCAAGATGGCAGATCACATTTACCTTGGATGAATGTATGTCAGTGCATCTCCTAAAAAAATCTATATTAAAATACACTCGTGAGCTCTGAACCTGTGAAGGTAGAAGTCCCAGATACAATTTAGAGTCCAAAAGTCCCTGCACAATCTTGGTCACATCACTTGATCTCTAATGACCTCTAAAAGCACTCTCCAACTCTAAAACAAGGGCTGTCACATCCATTTGGACTGTAAGCTATTTCTGCAGGGTCTGCTTCTTACTTACACACTTAGAACATTCATTTATGTGATATTGGGAACTGTTGATACTTCTGGAATAAGAACAGCCACATATTGCAGCCATCTCTGCATTTCTGAGTTGACAGGCAGAACACATTCAGAAGCACAAGCAGGAAGGAGAACTGCAAAGCATAAGCAATATACCCACCTGCAGATGCCAGCAAGGCTGTTCATCTGCAGACTGACTGCAATTTCCAATTAAATACCAAGCTACTTCCACAAAGACTGTTCTTTCGTTAGACTGAAGGGTTTTGTTTTTCGTTTTCCTGAGTCACTCTTTACTAGAGACTTTCCACATCACATGTTTTATTTTTCACAAGGCCGGTAATGCACCACATCATAAAAACTCATTCCATGAATCCAGAAAATCCACTGCAGGCTTCAAAGCTGCACCNAAAAAAAAAAAAAAAAAAAAAAAAAAAAAAAAAGTAGTAAAAAAAGTTTGGCTAGAAGTGGGGGTTGGGCAGTTGGGTTTTTTCAGTCTAATCATTATTATGACATCCTTACCCAAATTGAATTGATGGAAACATTAGATGATTGATTTAACACTGAGGTGCAATAATGTGCTTTCCTACATGACAGAAATGAGCTTCTGCTGTAGTATCAGGCCTACTATCATGGAAGAAGACTATGAACAGGGAACCACTCAGTCTGATATTCCCATTTCTGTAAGGATCAGTAACAATCCAGGATGCCAATAATCAACAGCTAGCCTGGATACACTTAAAGTTCACGTGAAAAAAAGATATATGACAAGAATTCCAGAATCTCCTGGAAATCCAGAGCATCATCAAGATGCCTGTAGAAGGGAAAAAGGTCTGGGAACTGACTGCTGCAATGAGCTGTATGCTGGAAGTGAAATTCACTTGTGTATGACAAGACATTTCTGTGTACATAGATGATAAATTGCAGTCAGTCATCCAGTCAGAGAAGCAAAAGCTACAGGAGGTCTGTATGTAGCAAGAAGCAGGCTTGATCCTGCTGTACTAGGAATATTGTATTTTCATCATTTTGGTTTCTGCGGAGTACAAAACACACATGTGGCTGGGTACTCATCTTCAATAACTACATTGGAAATAGTCAACTTGGGCTGCATACCTGTGGACTGAGCCAAGCATACTGAGAATTAGAAACAGGACCTGTATTCTTCATGGGTCAAGTCCAGAGTGAAAAAAATCCCAAAACTGTAACATATCAAGGGGACACAGAAACATGGATTATTCTCTATCCACCTGAAACACATTTCAGGATTTGGCAAGTACCTTTCCCTCCTTCAAAGCTTTGAATTTGGCCACTGAGAGGAAAGAATGTACCTGATCCCCTCCCTCATCCATGGGTTGCTGTATCATGCCAATGGAGAGCTCACAAAACATCCTTTTCCTTTGCCTTGTGAGTGGGACTCACAGGTTAACCTTTTGCTGGCTGTCTACAAGGTGCAGGACTAGCAGAACCATGGAAGAAACTCTTCTTCCTTGGGAAAACTTTATCCTTCGTGTCATTTTTTCCTGCAGCTAAGGCCCATTGTAGCCAAAATCTGATCCTTAAATGAGTCAGTCAGACACATGAGCTGGGGAAATGGCATCATCCCACCTTACATTTACCTTGTGGAGCCAATTTCAGAGGCACTTAATTTTTGAAGCACTTTTAGGCCCTGGTACAATTTACGCAGGGCACACTCTGCTCTCCAGCTAAGTAAACATTGTTTTGTTTTCTTTAGTCCTCAAGAGCTTTTGCCTCCAGCGTCTCCCAAGGGGAAAGGAGCAGAGCCTCTTGTGTCGGTCGAGTGCTCACATGAGAGGCTGGTAAAGCAAGTGGTCCCTCTTGGCTCCCGTACAGAGGAAACACAACCTACGATGCAGCACAAGATGTGGAGCTTATCCTGTATCTGGACCTGCTTACTGTCTGTTTGCGCTCTTCCTCTTTTAGCAATTTGTGAGCAAGTCTCACCTGATTGGAACATACCCTTCAGCAGATGTTTCCCTGACTTCCTGAGAGGCATGCTGGCATCTCCTTCAGTGAGCCCTTAGATCAGACTGAGTGCATCCAAGTGAGTTTAAAGCATCCAGGAGGGCCCTTCAGCCACAGTGAGCCCAGCCATCCTTCAGCTGCTAAATAAATATAAGCACCAGTGACAGAAAACTGGCACTCCACAAAATTGCTATGAGATTTGCCAGAAAAACTTAATACCAGCAAGAGCAACCTAGTGCTGAGGGGGAAAGAAAATAAAGGCTAAGGGAATGCCAGGGGTGAGCAATGGTACTACCAAGAGGCAAGGCAGTGCTAAAGGAGCAAAAGCTGGCTTCAGCAGAGATATAATATTGAATTTTCCTCTTCTCTGTCAGCAGTCTGTATGCCAGCAACCAAAGAAATACTGATGATAGGAAACAGTGACAGAAAGCTAAACCAAACAAAATAATCAAAACAAACACAAGTAGAGACTTAACCTGAGTTAGGTCTGTTTAGTGCTGCATTCCTGAACCAGAGCAAGAAAAGTCAGAGCAGGGGAAAAGCCAAGCTGGAGAACTAGTCAGAATCTAAACCAACAAATGGCACCACAACAAGACAAACAGACAGCTTCAAGCCCAACTCAAAACATATGTGAACTGATGTTCAGTGCGATACAGGTAGAACTGAAGATGCCTTCATTCCCAAGATGCTCCTTGCTCAGCACATGAAAAAGGTGAGATGACCAAACATACAGTCCATTATCTAGCTAGCTATCACACTAGCTATATACTGTGTAAATAGCTAGCTATTAATCAGAGATTTCTCCTCTTCTGTAAGTGTGCACTCCCTTGAGCCCAGTAACTTCTAAAGCCTTTGGCCTACAGTGCAAGTCTAACACTTTCCCATTCAGAATACTTTATTATTTATTAAAAAATGGAAGATCTTCACCAGATGAAACCTAAGAAGTCTCACCATTAAAAACTCAACAGACTAGTAGTATTTATGGCCTGCATCCAGTTTGAGTCCTGTATTCTTACAGGGAAAGCAAACCTAAACAAGGAGATATTCACAGCTATAAACCTCATGAGAAGACTGGTATCTCTCTCTCTCTCTCTCTCACTCCGGGCAAGAGCCTAACTACCAAACAACAAATCCCACTCTGCTCCTCAGCACCTCTCCAGTAGCTTACACAGCTCCTCATTCCCATGTACTGCCTCCTTACATCTACGTGTCTTCATATTTAACTCAGAGGTCTGAATTTCACTGGAGACAAGCTGCCTGGAAATGAAGCAGTGCAAGGTCTAAGCTCTTTCATGGATTCTGCCTCTAAACTTTGTGTTACATTCCTTATCTTTGAAATAAGAATAGCAGCAAGGAGTGCTGTTATAATGCACTGAAGCTCAGTAACTGAGTTACCAAGTTTAAGGAAGGTAAAATTAAAATCCCTATAATAGCAGTTAGAGAAAATATATTTCCCAATTCTTCAACCACACCACTGCCTTTGCAATTTACTGTCAAATCTCAGGTATATCCTCTCCAGCACTGCCTCTGCCATATGCAAAGGACCACACAAATCCCCACACCACTCTAGTGAAATTTCAATGATAGGACAAAATAGATGGGAGGCCTGAGGTTTCATTGAATATTATGGCATTGACTCATGACTCATTTTAGTACTCCACTTCATAGAAACCTCTAAAGGCAGCTGCTTTCCCAACATATTCATCTTTTCAGAGAATGCAATGCTCTTAATGCTACCTATGTCCCCTGCCTCTGCTCTCCTGCATGTCAAGCATATTCACCCCTATTTTCTCGAAATATTTTTGCAAATCCCAAACCTCTTTCTTTATAGTATATACAATAAATGTATTAACAAAACAGACTGTGTAATTATGTCCTCAATAGGACTTGAATCCAGAGCCCTGGATTCAGACACCCTGTGTAACAGCAGACAGATGATCATGTTTCAAAGCTCATCAGAGTTAACAGATATCCTACTATTAGTTCAGTGGTTTTTGAACGAGACTCTGAAGTGGGTTTTTTTCAACTCATTCTGAATTGTGTATTTACACTGTAAGACCCCTGAGGCAGAGACTGTCTCTCATTTGAGAGAGATAGTTGTGCCCTTTTGGCACACTAAAATTTAAATGACACTTAATTATGTCCTGGTCCTGCAGCAGCATACTGACTTAGGGATTGAGAATGGACCAAAGCCTATCATCTTCAGTACCTTTCCTGCCTTTAGTTGTACAGCCTTAGTATAGTTTCTGTTGTTCCCAAAAGAAACCTAGCTTTGACACTGATTCTCAGAACTTCAGGAAAGACCCAGAAGTGTCTTATGCCAAAACCTGCAGGACACAAGACTACAGTGGTCTTCTAGTACTGCTGATTACAATGCTGACTCACTGCCCAAACTATAGCTCAGCCCTTTGAGAAAGTGTTTGACCGTGTATCTGCATCTTTCCTCTTGCCAAAAGCATGCATACTATCCAAAGAGATTTAGCTCCAGCACACTTCACCACCACTAAGTTTATTTATGTTAAAGTAAACATGATTTTTCCTTCCTTTTCCTCAAGAATTGTACCTGTGTTTCCATTCTCCTTTCCCCAATGACCCCCACAAATACAGCTCCTAAAGTCCTGCCAGGAGACTTAAGGCTCAGCAAAGCAAGGCTCACACAGCAAAGCTCCAGAATGACTCCTAGGCTTCATTCCACCATCACCTGCCCCTGTGGCCCAAGCAAAGCTGGTGACATAACAGCTGGAACATCCCCCAAATCTTCACTAATTATCACCACAGACTTCAATGTCCTCCAAACCATTTGGAGGATCTTCCTAATTACCAGCCACACAATGGAGAGTGGAGTCAGGTCCCCGGGATCCTCCAGTCTGCCAGTCCCAGCCATGCATGTTCCTATTTGGCCTCTGGGTCTGACTGCTCCATATGGAGACCTCCACCCCACACTCTCCTACTTCCATCTCCACCCTCCAGCTCCTTCCCTGCCCCCATCACTGCCACCCCCAGCATGTGGATTTTATGAATGAAACTTTCTGACAGTTATGGGATTGGCAGAGGCCTATTCAACAAGCTGGGGAATGTGTGAACATCAGGCTTCATTAGAGACTTCTCCCAGTCAGCTGATAGCTCATTAACTTAAAGTGGCCTCTTGTTTTAAAACCTCAGCGACCAGGAGGTGGAGTGTAGAAAAGGGGGGGATGTTTCTCATTGTTCCTCTTCCCTCTCTCCCCCTTTGCCCCCTGTGAGATTAGGCGCCCTTGGAGAGGAGAGAGAGAGAGGCTAAAACAACTTTAATTAGTTATTTTCAAAGATTTTCTCCCCCTTTCTTCCTTTTTTTGTGTGTGTGTGGAGCCGGGGGGGTCTCTCAGCTGGGTTTTTCTGCATGGAGGAGCTCACGTCATTATGCTTAAATCCAGCTCCTCCGTCCTTTGTCTCGTGGCCAACAATAGAAGAGAGCTTGTAAAAAGCTCCTTCCAAAACTCCTGGAGACTGTCTGAAAAGGAAGATGGGGTGAGGACTCTTCTCTTTCCTCTCTCGGACACAAAAGTGGCAGTCTGGAGCCTGTGCCAACAGCTTTCCTGTGTTAGAAGCTACTACGGGGTAAGTAGGGCAAACAGAATGCTGATTCCTAAACTAACTGCTGCTCTGTCACATGAAAAGTGGAGCCCAGACTCACACCTCAAAGTGTCCAGTAACTGTTCTCCATGTGGATTTAAGGTCAGGCTGGAGCTGTAGACATCAAGGTCAGTCTTAGGACTTTACCCAGGTCCTGATTCTCCTCTATCCTTTAAATAGAGGACAGACCCCCCTCTTCATCACCCCACTTGAGGAAAACCTGAAATAAACAACTAAATTATCATTATTGTCACCCACAGGGCTATCAGAGGAAATTGGCTCAGACCAGTACATTTCATACAGGCAACCAAACTACAAACCATGGTGACTTGCAGCAACTCAAGCTGGAGTTTAAGAGAACAGAGAAGGTGTCACCCCCTCAGCTGTGGTATAAAGAGCAACAAAACAAAACCAGTAAACAACAAAAGCAAAACATCAACAACAACAAAAATCTCGCCCCTCCTCCCCCCCCCCAAAAAAGCGAACCGTGTTTGTTCCTGGTTAGCATCAAAGCCCAGAACAATATCCTACAGCAGCATTTCCTACAGTGCCAAACTCCAGCTTCTCTTACAAGCTCTTCTTTCAGTACAGCAAAGAAACATTTGTTTTCATAAATTCTCTTCAGGCCCATCTGCAAAAGAGATGTGCCTGAGGAGGATGTTATTTGAAGCTTCAAAGAGTAGATGAGTTCATGTCAGATGCAGAAACATCAACCATGAATTGCCATTTAACCAGGACATTTATACACCCTGTAAAACACATTTAACAACATCTCCTTTGCCTGTTTTAATTCAGAGATCCCAAAAATATGGACTAATAGACTGACAGCTCTCAAATTTTATTTTTACATTCCAGCACAGACACAAGAAATGGTGAATAGATGAACATTGCAGTTGAAGGAGATACCACAGAATAGGTGCAGATTGCCTAACATGGCTTCATAAATCCGATTCAAAACTAATGGTTTGGAATATAGGATTTTCAGGGTAAAGATTTCTGCTGCAGTTTTAAACAGCACCCAATTTGGTCAGCTTTCTTACATGAAACTAAACAGCTCTTCCAAGTTCTAGAAACAAGGACACCACTTCCTCTCACCTACTGCAAAAACAGAGCATAAACCTATTTCCTTTCCAGTCAATGGTATTCACCTATGACCTTTCAGAGGAAACAGTGGGCAGGATTTTGCCCCCATTTAAACACCTAGAGGCCAAGCAGAGTGGTTTGGATTCATTTGTGCTGGGATCCTGTCCTCCTCATAAGCAAAGTGAGACTGGCTGGCTCACTGCTTCTAGTCTTCCAAAGGGCTGTGCTGTGTACAGTAGTGCAGCTAAAGCAGCGAGCTGGTGTCTCCAATTGGTGGTAGGAAGCACCATGCTGCAAGACTCAAAGACTTTCCATTAAGACCGTAAACCAGAAGCTCTTGCAACATTTTTGTAAGACTTTACAAAACTGTTCTTTTTGGCAAGGGTTGTAAAGATAGTTACTTTTCCTCTCTGCTGTAACCCCTCTCTTCTATTTTTCTTGTCCTAATTTGTCCCCCATGGTTTGTGGGGTTTATTTTAAGATAAACACCTCCAACATCCCACCCTAGAAGTGACTGTATTTTGAAAATAGCAAACACGATTCTCACATACTAATCAGGGGTAGAATCACATTCTAGCATCAGTTGTCTAATGAGCCTGGCATCTTTGAATTAAACTCCGCAAGTTTTACTTTTTGTTGTGCTTTCTTAAAGCAAAGAGCTTTCTTCCCTTGCTAAGTAGAAGGATTTTAAAACACAGATGTATTTGTGAGAATTCCTCTGCCCTCTACATCAAAAAAATGTACTACATGTTGTGATGAATCACATCAATTTTCACTTGCCATGAACTGGTAGGCCTAAATGTTTCCAAGCAAGGCTACTCCCCAGATTTCGTTTCATCATTGTTGTATTTAGAGCAACAAAGCCTTCAGCTCTTCGCTGCAGTTACCACTAGAAACAGCTGTATTCATAAAAATACTAGAGTTTTTTCCCCCTAGGAAAGCTTAAGGATTACTCACAAGACACTTATCACAGAATCACAGAATGTTAGGAGTTGGAAGGGACCTCAAAAGATCATCTAGTCTAACCCCCCTGCCAGAGCAGGAATTCCTAGACCAGGTCACACAGAAGCGTGTCCAGCCAGGTTTTTAGTATCTCCAGAGAAGCAGACCCCACAACCTCTCTGGGCAGCCTGTTCCAGTGCTCTGTCACCCTCACTGTGAAATAATTTTTTCTTACACATTTATAATAAGAGTAAAGTAAATATAATAGTACTATAAAGGTAGACAGAAAGGAAAACACTCTACAACAGTACATCTTGTTTATCCCTCAGTCATACAACCTACCAATATCACAATGTACCAAGTACTAGAGTTTCCAGCCTTTGGATCCAAACCCAGAAGCCCACACAGCCTGCACAAAAAAGCCTAACTGAAACAAGAGCATCTTATAATCCCACGCTGTGGTTCAGTGTCTAGAAAGAGGCACTGCACTGGGCAAGTCTACCTTAGACAAGGCAGGAAAGAACGCAAGGAGGAATTATTGTGTCCTCACTTTAAATTTGGGTAATGCAAAGACATACTCAGTCTTCTCACAGTCAAAATGCACATTTGTAACAAAACTAGAAACAAAATGTACATGGCCTGACTACCATCCCACACACTTTGTTTTAAAAAAATAATTAAAAAATAAATCTTATCATAAAGAAAACAGGACAAGGTAGAAAAAAGCCCGTTTTTTAGATCAATGGATATATTGACATTATTTTGACCTACAAACTTTATCTACTCCTTACCTTTATTCCATCATGACTGCAAAAAATACTGTTTTACTGAAAAACTGCACTTGCCATCTCTTTTGGAACATTTTCCACAGCAAAAAGGAAGCTGAGCAGAATCTGCAAAGCAGTATGATAGCTCCTATGAGACTAGCAGTCAGGCTAAGCAAAAGATGGGTCTGAGCATATCAACCAGTGTGCAGCAGAAGTGTTGTGCATAGCCAGTGGCATTCAAACACGGATTGTCCAAAGACATGCAGCATTGACTTTTTAAACTTCTTCCCCAGCATGAAGGCTGCATCATGACATGATCCAAATTTAACCCAGTACCCAAGGTAGATAATTCAGGCTTTGCTGAATTGATTTATTTCTTGGCACCAGTCACAAGCCCAGAGCACCTATGGGGCCTTTTTGGGCGTTTTGGTCTAATGCACAATTCCAGCTATAGGGAAGCATAGGTTGTTACAAAACTGTAGTACTCAGAGACTTTACCACGATGAGGAACATCTCCCTTGCTGGATACACATATAGGAAGAAATACTTATTACTAAAGAAGTTTGTGGTATGAAGTCAAGGAAGCAGGTCAAGCGAGGTGATTCTGATCCTCTAGTCTGCCCTCAGAAGATCCCATCTGGAGTACTGCATCCCGTTCTGGGGGCCTCAGCATAAGAAAGATTTGGACCTTTCAGAGCAGGTCCAGAGGAGGGCCGCAGAGACGATCAGAGGGCTGGAGCATCTCCCCTATAAGCACAGGCTGAAAGAGTTAGGATTGTTCAGCCTAGAGAATAGAAGGCTTTGGGGAGACCTTATAGCAGCCTTCCAATACCTAAAGGGGGCTTATAAAAAAGGGGAAGGGAGACTCTTTACCTGAGTAGAAAGTAATAGGACAAGGGGGAACAGTTTCAAACTGAAAAAGGGAAGATTTAGATTGCCTCTTAGAAAAAAAATATTTACTCTGAGGGTAATGAGGCACTGAAATAGGTTGCTCAGAGATATTGTGGATGCCCTATCCCTGGCAGTGTTCAAGGCCAGGTTGGACGTAGCCCTGTGCAGCCTGGTCTAGTGGGTGATATCCCTGCCCATGGCAGGGGGGCTGGAGCTAGATTATCTTCAAGGTCCCTTCCAACCTAGGGCAGTCTATGAATCTATGAGTGGACTAAAGGAAAAGTCTAGATAATAAAGAAATTAAATGATTTGCTGAGGTCACTGGACAGGACAATGTTATATGTAGATAGGGTTTTGTTGCCTGGTGCTTCTGCTTCTATATTAAGGTACCTCCTGGAATGGAGCAGCTCGGTGCACACAAAGTGCTCACTCCCTTAAAGATATTTTTCCTAGTAATGGACCTACTACAGGAGAGTGTGGCACAATCATTCCCTCCATGCAGGTGCCGCAGACTCGAGGATTAGCACATAATAACCACTGCGGCATCACAGGCTGTGTAGTATTGCTGTGCTATGCCAGATAAGAGATTAACTTATGTATTGGTAGCCTCCTTAAGGCATAGTCAGTAAGATGATAGTAAACACCCCCTGCCAGTATCTCCTAGGGTACTGGACTTCACTATGAAGTATACAGATACTGTCCCACTCATCTAACTAGGAATTTTGAGACACTGAGTATCCCAGCTGTCTTTTTTCTTTTATACCAAGATGTAACATGCTCTCCTCCTTTTTTCCCCCCCCTCCCAAAACACAACCATGGTACCAAACATAAAGAATCCTTCAAATCAGACAATGTAATGCATTCAGCATGAATCCTTCTAAAACAGATAGTACAATGCATCCCTGAAGATGAAAAAGTATGTCTTATCCTGAAACTGGCTGGAGGAAGAAGATGCTCTGCCCAGCAGAGCGTCTGCTGGCTGGTGGGAAGTGACATGCACTCGCTGTACCAAAAACTATGTGAGGATGAACTTTTGACTTCGACCCCTGCCAGGACTGAAGAACTTGAAACTTCTTTGTCTTCTCTTCTTGTAAAACAATCCCTTTTTACTGTGGTGTCTGCGTGAAGGTGGCAACCAAGGCTCAGCCTTCTGTCATGGCCCATATCATTCGAGATTTAGCCTGACATCATCAAACCTCATGCTGAACTGCCAACTTCTCTCCTTGTTTTCATCAATTTGATGCATTTTTTCTAAACATATCCATGTGTCACAGCTCTGATGGCATGCCTTTCCTAGCTGTCTTTCCCTCCTCCACTGTCACTATTTCATTTATGTATACAAAGATTCTTAGATCAAATACAGATCACTCAACATCTTGACATACTCAAGAGTTGGCTATGAACTCTGATTATCATGGAAAATTTCACCTAAAACAAGTATCAAACAAAGTCTATATTCTCTTCTCAGTGGGACCTCAGTCAGCGTAATCCTGACATGTGGAACTTTCACATGCTCAGCCACTGGACAATACTATGGCATAAGGAGACAGTGAGTCTTTGCTCAGATGTGCAAGTTTCTGCAGGTGTACTGTGCTTTCAGAGGAAGATGAAGCCATAGCTAAGAGAACAGTATGTTACCAAAAATGATACTCAGTTGTGAGAGAAGTAATGGCAAAGTATTATAAAACCCAGCATACCTGTAAAATGCAAAGCAGTGATATGTCCTCACTCCTCAAAACTGATTTTGGAGAGCTGAGAACATATCAGAGGGCACCCCAACAGTACAGCTCTTCAAGTATAGAACTGGTGGCAACTGCACAATCAATAAGCAACAGTGGTTTGATAATGAAACACTTTCCGGTACCTCGCCGGCTCATATCAGTTGAGTGGAACACTTTTTATTTTAGCTCAGTTTAGGCAGGTTCTCACAACAATGGTGTGTTATGAAATTCTACTAGGCAAGAGGAAAAAATACCAGTAAAAAGCCTGTCACCAAAGACAGCATAATAAAAACAAAAGAATGGCTGTCATGAGGGGGCACTGAAAGAAGGCACTAGCACTACAACTAGGAAAGAAGCAGGGAGAGGATTCTTGCAGGAACATTGTTATGAGGAATCAGGAAGAAAAGGCCATAATCTACTTGGTGCTGTTCTGAAGGATGCAATGTCGTCAAGGAAGAAAGCAGAGAAGGTAAGAAAAATAAATCAATATGAAGTTCTTTCAGGAATGCAATGAACACGGGGGGTGCCTCTGTTTGGCAGCCCCAGGACACTTGCAGCTCTGGCTTGGATTGTGCGGATATGTTTTTGACTTGTCCCAGTCAGCAGATTAATGGCATTAACGAAGTTTCCATTAGCATCGGAGATTGGGGAGGAGGGTGAAGAGACAGAGGCGTCCAAGCGGAAAGCCACATGACTGCAGAATTGATAAGGCTAAAGATGAAACGGAGCTTCATTGGCAGAAGAGAGGCCAGGAAATGCCACTACAAATTAGCCCCAGGCCTCATTTCTTTTCCCTTCATTATCCAAACCCCTCCAGGAGAAGAATGGAGGAGGTTATGACCCTCTCCCAACACACACATACACAGATATTGAGTGAGTCTCTCTCAATGAACATAGACATGGGTATATCTGTGTGTCTAAGGATCTGTGTGTGTGGTATATTTGTGTCTAGGCAAATATGCATGAATATATTTTTTTAAAAGTTTCTGCATTTGCATAATATCTATTTACATATCCATATATGTAAGGGCACGAATTTTCATATCTACAAACTTTGTAGCTAAACTGTGAAATTCTTTCATATTACTTCTTTTACTGAAAGGAGTGCCATCAAAAGCAAAGGCTTTGCACAATTCAGTGAAAAGTTCCAGCACCTGAATATGCTGTATGTGTCCACAGTAACTTGACTATGACTTGCACAGTTACTGGGCATATGTAAGCTTCCACACATATGCTTTCCTGCAGACTTATCCTTGTACCTGCTTCTGAAGGTCTACAGAAGCATTCAGGGCATTCTCTGGGGGCACCTACACTCTTCTACATGTATTTCTATTTCTTATGTTTGTGTATCCTCTGTCTGTGCTTCCATATTCCACCAATTATGTGGTTGCTTGTCTCCCTGACCCAGCTGTGTTTCTTCTGTGCACGTGTGCCTTTTTCATAAGTCTACATACCTCAAATAAGGTCTGGCCTGCATTTGTGCTCCTTTGTGTCTTTCTGTTTGTGTATCTTTGAATATATGTGCATGAGAATATACACGTTTGCATTTGTGAAAATGTTTCTGTAAATTACATATAAACTATTCTGTGCAAAACTGTGGACAAGTTTTGTTGCCTGTCCCCGTGCATATTGTTCTTGAGTATATATAAAACATTCTATTTGTTGCCATTGACTACTTATTGCGCCTGAAAATTAATGAATATAGGTAAACACAACGGTGAATACTGAGAAATATTTGACATAAGAAACACAAATTCCATTGTTCAGGTACGAGAACTAGGCAAGGAGAACACAGTAGAGGATGAGATCCTTTTTAGCTAGTCATTCACACCCAGTAAATTTAGGGAGGAAGATGATTTCCTGCATAGATTAAAGAATAACATTTCTCCAAGTTTAATGACATCTACGTGTTGTTAGTAAGAAAGGTAGATTCTCTTCAAAGAGACTGTTAGCCACAGGCTACTAACATGAGAAACAACTTTGCGTAGGGGTAAACAAGAAAACAACCTCCTTCTGCGTTTGGAAAACAAAAAGAGGAGAGGAAAAAAGCCGGGGAAGGATGTGTAAATGGAGCTTTGTGCAATGGTGCTCTGTTATGTGAGCTGTATGTGACAATAGCCCTGAAACCCTATGCGAGCAAACTCATAAAAGAGGTCACTGTCTCTTTAATTAAAGCTCCCTGGTTTGAGGTTAAAAACAAACCCAGTGTTTTATGACCAGGTGTGCGTGTGAAAGAGATGGGAACTCGATCCCCAGCCCAGTGGCACAGCAACAGAGAGGAGATAAGGGAGGAAAGCTTTTTATTAAGGTGTCGCTTGAATGCTGCATCAGGCAAGGCAAACGCTGGAGAGGCAGGACACACAAGCCCCTAAGGACCAAGGCTGCAATGGGACAGTGCTAGGCAAGAAGAACACTGGAGAGGCAAGACAAACCCCCAGGACCAAGCCATCAGGAACAGGAGAGGGAGAACTAGGAGTATCAGCCAAAGAGGAAACAGGAAAAGCACTGAAAATGTATGGGCAGAACAGCAACCATTATGTGCCTCTAAGACCTCAAGATGCAAAGACAACCATGATTGTGTTGTATCTCTCAGTTGGCAAATAACAGGTGACCAAGAGCAACTACAGACCCCGTGTTGGTAGGGCTTGACAGGGGCTAGCCCTTCATAAAGCCATCTGGAGACAAGAGCCTCATATTGTTTGTGGAAACAATAGAGACTATATTGTTCCTAGCATCTAATAAAATGGCAAATCAAGATAAGAAGTGGGGGGGTTGCGCCCTCTTCCTGGGCCTTTCCTGTCAGGCTCAAGACATTCATGTCCACAACACCATTACTGAAAGCAAATAACGCTTGGAATCTAGGGCTTCCATCTGCCATATAAGCTAATCTTTAGTTCTCACCTCTGAGGTACCTACCACTGTAATACTGAACTCTAATGAAATGCCTGTATCCCATGGGTCCATTTGGTTACAGGTTTTTTCTTTACAGAGCATCCAGCTGCCAGTCCCTGTCCTCAAAACTTATCAAGAAAGTAAAAACCAGTCAGTTCTCTTTTATACTGGCACCAAGAGCTACCTAATGTTCAACTTGAAACAGGACACAACCCAAGCCCCTGGACTGCAGGCCACTATGTCTCCTGGGTGGAAACATAACACAAGCCTTATACACCACTGTCTCTGGGCACTTTAAA
The DNA here is from genome assembly GCA_013399015.1 of Galbula dea. NCBI lineage: Eukaryota > Metazoa > Chordata > Aves > Piciformes > Galbulidae > Galbula > Galbula dea. The sequence continues at coordinate 21,281 of VWZX01007032.1, read as the reverse complement.
TGTGTTTTGAGACACAAAATCTGAATTCTAACTTCAGCATTGCCATGATTTTCCAACAGTTGAAAAGACACAGCTATGAGATCCTCAGACAGATTTGCTACAAGAAAGCTGAAAAGTAACACAGAACAAAAAATCTTGTGACCGTCCTGTCCCATTACACAGCTACGTAAAGAACGGTAACAAAACATACTTGAAGTGCTGCATTATGAACAACTGAAAGGATAACTTGGTATTTTCCCTACTAAAATGCATGCAATTTTCTCTGAAATTGTTTTAATTTGTATTTTTGTTTGAGAAAATATAGACAAATTTTTAGTAGACACAATCACAAGACAGGAGAAGGTCAGCACATCATTTACTGCATTCAGTGAAAATATCAGAGATCTATAGATGGGAAAAGGAAAATGAGAAATGCAGAAGAATAAAAAGCATAAAGGAGAGAGCTGACTACAATCAGAGGGTTATATTTTACTCATCAGTCATCAGCTGTGGATTTTAAGTTTATTTGCAGAAGAGATTAAATATCCTATATCCAAGCTAGAGGCAGGGAAATTAAGGCACAGAGAAGTTTGACTGCCACAGAATTAGGAACAGAAACAAAGTCTCTGCCTTATTCAAGAAAAAGAATAATTAATCACTCCAGTAAGCTTCGAACAGTGCTTCCTCCATTGCTTCAGACCTTCTGCCACAGAAAGATGCCTTTTTTCAAAACATGCCAGTTACTAGGTTTGAATAACCAGGTGAAATTTTGTAACCTATGGTAAGCAGCTGGCCACAGTATACAAGCTAATAGACCTTCTGGGATTGAAAACTATGAAAACTAAAGATTAAATTAATCTCTAGGGTAAATCCACTGGAATCAACTGAATTTTGCAGGAATGGGTTTAAACCAGTTATGGTAACCTGTTTGCTAACTGAAGACAGACAGGGCCCTGAACTACAATTTTTATTCCCTTGTAACTCACACAAGTCTCCCGTGTTTCCACAGTCACAACTGCCTCTCTTCTTTTTACACCTGTTATTAAGTCCGACTTCTAATTTACAAAGAAATGGGGCAAAATCATTGGTGTAACTCTCTTACTATCAGTAAAGCTAGACTACAACTGAATTTATCCCTTTCCAGTTTCACAATCTGCCTTTATTCAGCAGTCTTTGCATAATGGCCCAAGCTGACAAGTATTCTGCATGAAACAGTTCAGAAATAAGAACATAGAGAATATAAAGTTTTGTTTGTTGAAGACGGAATGACTGAGCAAGCACTTAAAGCACAGATTTACGTTGACTGCAAATTTCTTTCAGAATTGTCTATTTCAGCCCAGATAAATTATTCTTCTGGAAATCCAAATTCTTCAGTTTGATCTGCTGAATATGAAATGTATACACTAACTCAAATCTATAATGTTTTCTCAAAATTTAGTTCAATTTTACTTTTTTTAATTAGAAAAGACCAACCACACTAAATAAAAAAAATTCAGATCTAAGAAAAAACATGCTTGTTTTAAACTAAAAGACTTATCCTCCCACTTGCTTCATAATCTCCACATTTTTGGCGCTGCAAGCAAACCAACAAACCAGTTATTGGAAATATCCTACTTTGACATCCAATAATCCACCTGGGTTTTCCTTGAACTGAATTTTCTAAGCTTTGCTCACTACTACCCCACTGCTCCTGACACTGAAGCAAAGGAGCCTGTGTACCAACAAGTACCAGTTACCAGGGATAGCCACATCCGCTTACTTTGCACTTGTGTGACATAAAGTGTAGGACTTGGGACATATGCTTAGTCTCCTGCTGAGCAGAAGCATTGCCAGCATCTGCTTTGTGACTGATGTTGGGTCTCCTAAAACAAGATTTAATGGCAAGGGCAAGTTAATTCTTTGTTGGGTTTGGGATGAGGTTTTGGGTTGGGCTTTTTTGCATGCCTTCCAGCTTTGCTTCTTGCCTCTTCCACTTTCCCTCCCAGGTTTGAGGAAAATACCATCTCCTATCAGTACAACATTAACTTAAACATAATTAATGTGCTTTCCTTGTTTGAGAAAAATCATGCAGCTTGGTGGCACAGTTAGAAGCAGACTGTCAGCTAGATCCCACTGACCTCAGGCCAGCTATGCTGATTTACACTAACAGATTATTAAACTCTTTGAAAAGCTAGATACAAGTCTTAGGGGGTTTGCTCCTACATTGCTAAAGTGATTAAAGCAATAATATAGGTTGCAAAAGACCTAGCTGCAAAAGCTCTGGCTTCCTCGTATCTTATTTGCCAGGAACTATAGCTACTGGGATTTTTTGACATGTTTTTCAGGCTAAAGATGTAGGTTCAGCATAACAAAACCCTTCTCAGAGAGCAATCACTTTTGACAAACTATGCTAATTACAACATTTGACAAAAAATATTTTTAAATTTGTAAGAAAGTTCCGGTTTTCATATTCAAAGTTATTGCTAATATTAAGCTTTTTCTAATCAATCTTCACCATTTAGGAATTTTAAAAAGCATATAAATTCACTAATTAAATTATTAGGGAGCCAACAGTGTAATAGACTAAAATGGAATTGGATGACAAAAACTGACTGAAACTTTAAAATCATCTTGACTACCACAGTCACACAGCCTTAACTTTTCCATTGTTCACTCTAGCATTATCCAGAAATGCAGAGGTCTTGCTTAGATACTCTTTGCTTTAAGGCTCTGAGAAGGGGAGACATATCTTTGGGATTAAAGGTATCTATACAAGCCTGTGCAATGTGTTTCAGTTCCAAACTCAACTACAGTTTTCTGACAGTAAACAAACCATTTGCTTTGTTCCTCATTTTCCCTTACTTATCTCTTCTTTTTTTATCAGCCTTGCCCAATCATTTTCAATTCTTATGAAGATCTTGTCATGTGCTCCTCAAGTTCAACACTCGGTGTTTGTATGGGTCTTTCTAGATACTCCCATAAAGTAAATAACGATAATAATAACATTTAGAAAGACATACATACACAGCCTCCTGAATCAGAAAGAGATAAAAACTGGCATGGTCTGGTGGAGGGGCAGAAAGAAAAAGGGAGAAAGAAAGAATTCAGCAGTGCTCTTGGATAACTCCAGTTTGAGAGTTACTTTCATGTAAAGATTCCTTCTCTTTTTATTGCCAAACTCTGTTCACATGTACACTGTGGGGTAAGATGGTTGAGAATGATTTTGTAATAGAGCTTTCATATAGTTCAAAACAATTTGTGGAAATGCCAAGCCAAAACAGCAGTGAAATATCCTTCAAACCAAGAAGGGTTAGATAATGAAAGGAAAAAGTATTAGAGAAGACATTTGCAGATAAAAAGCAATATACACGTATAGATTTGGTTTGCTATTTTTCCTACCCTGCTTTGTAGGACTGATAAAGATTAAGGTAAGAGGAAGAGAAGACAGAAACTGCATAAGAAACTAACAATTTCTTACATACAACTACATGAAAGAAAAACTGCTGGTTGAGACTACAGACCAAGGGAGAATCAATGGAAGAACACCCTCACAGAAATCCACATACTCTGGGGAGGAGAGCAAGAACACAAGACTGGTTGCACTTACTCTGAGCAAGGACTCCCCATGGTAATGCCCCCCAGAATCCCTATCCTCCTATCTGCCAGCTCAGGGACCAGGCTGGTGCACCCCACACCTAGCATGCCAACCAGCCTTGGCAGAGAAACTAGAGGGAACTGCTGTATGCTCAGGCCTCATCTCTCCCTTCCCGTGTGGGAGAAAGACACTAATGAAACACACTTGGACTCTGAGGCATTTCTGGATTCTCCAGCTTGCACATATAGAGCAGTGGATGTAGTTTATCTTGATTTAAGTACAGTGCCTGACACAGTCTCCCCCAGCATCCCTGCAACTAAACTGAGGAAGTGTGGTCTGGATGATTGGGTAGTGAGGTGGATTGTGAACTGGTTGAAGGACAGAAGTCAGAGAGTCGTGGTCAATGGGATGGAGTCTAGTTGGAGGCCTGTGTCTAGAGGAGTCCCTCAGGGGTCAGTACTGGGACAAGTACTTTTCAATCTATTCATTAACAACCTGGATGAGGGAAGAGTGTGTGCTGTAAGCAAGTATGCTGATGACACTAAGCTGGGTGGAGTGGCTGACACACTGGAGGGTTGTGCTACCATTCAGTGAGACTTAGACAGGCTGGAGAGTTGGGCAGGGAGAAATGGAATGAAATTCAACAAGGCTAAGTGTTGAGTTTTGCACCTAGAAAAGACCAACCCCATGTATGAGTATAGGTTGTGGACGGAGCTGTTGGAGAGCAGTGAAGGGGAAAGGAACCTGAGGGTTCTGGTAGATGGAAGAATGACCATGAGCCAGCACTGTGCTCTTGTGGCCAGGAGGGCCAATGGGATTCTGGGGTGTATTAGAAGGGGTGTGGTTAGTAGTTCAAGAGAGGTGGTTCTCCCCTTTTACTCTACCCTGGTTAGGCTGCATCTGGAATATTGTGTCCAGTTCTGGGCCCCTCAGTTGAAGAAGGATAGAGAACTGCTTGAAAGAGTCCAGTACAGAGCCACAAAAATTATTAAGGGGGTGGAATATCACCCTTATGAGGAAAGGTTGAGGGAGCTGGGTCTCTTTAGCTTGGAGAAGTGGAGACTAAGGGGTGACCTCACTTACGCTTTTAAATATGTGAAGGGTGGGTGTCAGGATGATGGGGTCAAGCTCTTCTCAGTGGAGCCCAGTGACAAGACAAGGGGCAATGGCTGTAAACTGAAGCATAGCAGGCTCCATGTGAATACAAGAAAAAATTTTCTCATAGTGAGGGTGCCAGAGCACTGGAACAGACTGTCCAGAGAGGTTGTGGAGTCTCCTCTGGAGATATTCAAAACCCGTCTGGACGCGCTTCTGTGTGACCTGGTTTAGGGAATCCTGCTGTGTCAGGGGGGTTGGACTACATGATCTTTCGAGGTCCCTTCCAACTCCTAACATTCTGTGATTCTGTGATCCGTATCAACCAAAACCAAGATGTAACAGAGAGTGGTACAGAAACAGTTGTGGGAGAAGCCACAAAAGAAACAAGCTTATTCTTAAGTGGCTCACAAAAATATCAGCATCGCTTTGCTCCTTGAAAGTGTCTGCTAACTTCAGCCACTGACTGACTATCAGTTGCAAACCCATCAAGTTCCCCTTCACTGTTTTTCCCTACAAAATAAAATATAGTTCCCCACAGACTCTTCTTCTGAGGCTGATATACAGTCTCTCTCTTCCACAAACCTTTTACCCTAGAAATGTGATTACAAAAGTTCCCCTCTATGTTTTGTCCAAAAAAGTAAAATAAGAGCAAAGTAAAAGCAAGGGCAGCACTGTGAAATGATAGGCATTCACTTACTCCATGTTACAGTTAGCATACAATGTTGATACCCTGAAACTCTTCAGAGCTAAATGAAGACCTGAAGAAGTAACTGCAGAGATGATCCTGTACTGCTTCCCTGAAAGGGAAAGAATGGCTGATCTAAGATCTGCTCTTACATCTCTCATTCCCCACTCCTTGTCTCATCCCATTTTAGCTCTGTTCTTTAAATTATTTGATTTTACAAACTCTTTGCACAACAAATAGACTTTAAAGATAATGTTACCTGAAATTTCAAGAGAGCCAGGCTTTCACTCCCAGTGTCCATCACTGGTTTTTTGATAGTACTTCAAACAACAGAGTAGAGGCTAATTCTCACCCATGCTAGTACAAGTCCTAAGAAGCCAGCTCTCTTCATAACCAAAACCCCTTCTTGCTCTGTTCCTACCCCTTTCTTTTTCTGCTGCTGTTCTCCCTCCTGGATTTTGCCCATTCCTCCTCCACATCCTTCCTCCTCTTCTGTTTCCCCTCTCTCCCTTTTCCATTCCAAAAGTTCTCAGTTAAAAGCATTGCCTGAAGCGAGATCACATCTCCAATAAGAGAGGCAACTTCATTACAGTTTAACATAAAAAGATCAGCTGATATCGATCCCTAATTTGGACAAGTGCCATGCTATTGACAGGAAGACAAAATAAGTTAGAATGGCCATGTTTCAAAAATTCTGTATGTACACTCAATCACCAGAACAGAAATTGCAGCTGGGTATATAACATAGTCATGTTCTCCATTTCCCCTGTAGATCAATGCTAATATGATGAGGGCCACAGAAGATGGATGTTACCAACAGAAAATGTTGAAATTCCAGGTTAGGACTTGGGTGGCTTCATGGATAAAAGACTGTGCATGCAATGGCACTGTAATTTAAATACAAAAGACCAAACTCCATCCTTAATACCTGAAAAGGCTCTACTTCAAAGTAGTCACTTCTGCATTTAAGAAAAGTTAGGGAAGACACAAAATGACCCAACATCCTGCTTTAGGTAGGTACACAGACTTTAGTGTACACACTTAGAGGACCCCAGATGGATTACTTGGTGGAGTTAGGCAATAGGATAAGATAACTTCACATACTCATAGATACACAGAAAAATACAAATAAGCTTTCTATATATTACTGAACAAGCACTCTGCTAGAAGGTAATTTTCCCAGAAGGTAGGTGGTGACAACAGAGACAGAATATTTCTTTTTGTTACTTTTTACTGGAAAGGGTTCTGCCAGGCTACTGAAGTGAGACAAAACTTCTAGCTCATGCAGGCTATGTTTCACTTGTAAGGTTTATGACCCCCATGTAACAGATGTTTAAACTGATCAGCAAGAAGCAAATATAGGAACCTCAGCACCAAAAATACAGTCCTCTATCATTTGAGCTAACTCAGTGTAAGAGGTATTTATTCATTGTACAGGGAATAAAACAGCCAGACAAAGCATTATACCTGCACTTTGCGAAGACCAATTACTTTTGGGTACTTAACTCTGTAAGGTCAAATTCCCTCCACACACCTCTACTGTAACAAGGTTGGATCTAATCACAGTTCACATAGGAGAGTTGCACAAGACTACAGGCCAACAAAGCAATCCTAACTTCCCCAGGAAGTTAGCACTCCAAAACAGGCAGGCATCAGACATATACCTCTACCATTCCTGCCTAAAAAACTCCTGTAGCTAATAGGAGTGAAGATCTTATTTTCTCTAGGCCTGCTATTTGAGACCAACATAACTCACTTATCAATGCATTGCACACTGTTCCTGATTATGTAGGAATACCAAGTAATTGAAGAGAAGTAATGCACATCAGTGAGTAGGATTTTTACCAGGATTTATGCCTTCCTGTTTCCTCCAGATTGACATGCATTCATCTTCAGGGCTGAGGACTACAAGCCAAACGTTAACTTCTGAAGATGCAGTGGTAAATCCTTATATATATATATATATATATCTCCTTTTATATAGAGAGAGAGAGATATATATATATCTCTATATATCTTTCTCTGCTTTTACCAGTCCTATGTAGGAAGCTTCTTCAGTACTCTGAAGCAACACATTCATGTTGCTAATAATGCATTGTATGAACAGAGTATTTTTTAAAACATATATAGTCTGGGCCATTCACAGAAAGCATTCGCTCTCAAACTGTTCAGTAAAGCACACTCACTTCCCAGAAAAGATGCCGCTCCATCAAAACTTCAGTTCATATTTCAGCCTTGATTTGAATCCAAACTCTACAACTAGACTTAATCTTGACAACAAGGCAAATACTTCTTCAGATACTCCTGCAGTTTCTGTTCTACACAAAACCCTGCTGAGGTTTGTGGCTCATGCCCATAATTAATTGTCAGATTATAGAGAGTTTTGATGTCTGGTTCTCAGAACAATACTGCAATGTTAGGGCACATATGGGAATGGTGAAGGAGTGGGTTGTTAACTGCATTTCTATTGTTCACAGACTTTTATAGACCTACCTGCAGAGGGACTGCACCAGCAAAAATGCTGCAAAAGCCACAGGTTTTCAGATGATCCTTAAACTCTCATGAAATCCCATCCAGTGAGAACTGCCCTTTCACCTTGTTCTTCCTCCTTCCTTCTAAGCCCATCTGGCTAATAGGTCAGAAGTGAGGACACCTGCGCACCAAGCCATTGAAGCTGGGAGATTATTTGTGAACTCTAGAGTTTAGTTCCCATCTGAAGCACCTGCTGCTGGCCCTAATTCGCAGAGGGGCTGAATCGACTACCGGTGGCCCCTGATTCACCTTTTTGCTGTTTGTTCTGTTAGCGTCATCGAAGGGGTATACAAGGAGCACGGCCTGTCTCCCTCCCTCGCACCCGGGATCTGCTGGGAGCTAACGTTCCTAGCCATCCCCACTGGGATGCTGCCAGCTTGCAAAGCGGGAGATTCTGCGGCCTCAGAGTGGCATCTAGTGCTCAGCTGCTGCATTGCCCTTTATCAGCACTTGTCCGCAGTGCTCTGCCCTGCCACAGATCTCACACAGATAGTCCACCCACTGCCCAAAAACGGGGGTCACAGACTCTGTCTTGGACAACAAGCAAAATAACTGGGCAGCTCAAGGGAATGAGTGCACGATTCCACAGGAAGCAATCAGTAAAATAAAATAAGGAGTACATTAAAATAAATAGTACAGAAAAATAGAAAAGGAAGTAAACCTATCCTCCTGGTTAACTAGACTGTGCTGTATGAAGATGATGATTTCTATACAGCCAAAACTAGAAGATAGCAGGTTCTATTTAAAATCATTCACTTTACACACTTTAAACACTGTTAACAGTGGTTTTACTAATATATACCTATATAAATCTGATTGAAATTAGTATTTTTTCAAAGACCATGCCTGTTATCAGCTACTGCAACTTCTGTTCACTGCTGCTCAGAACGAAATTTGCCTCCTAACTCTGTATTTTCAAACTCGTTTTTCCTCTTCTATGTGCCAATCAAATCTAAAAAGCAGAAACTCCAAGAGGAGGTCATCAAAAGAAGACAAGGAACTGGATGCGCATCCAGGGAGTATTTTCCAGATGTCAGATATCACAGCCATCAGAATCCAAAAGACACAAATTGCCTGGAGCTCTTGAGGGAACTCCTAAAGGCAGCATCTTTTTTTAAATTTTTGTAATTATTATTATTATTACATGATTTACTCAAGTATAATTTTATGGTGTACAATCTAATCAGAAAGCTCTGCAGGCAAGTACATTATCCCAGCTGAGTACGTTTCCTCTTTTCAGTTTGCCTGAGATGATGTGGTTTGATAGGTTAAAGAAAAGCTACGTAATTATGTAAGAAGCATGTAGCTGTTTAATGCGCTGTTCGGCAGCAGATCTTGAAGGGTTTTAAGAAAAAAAAAAAAATCCGATGTTGCTTGCCTTACTTAGTCCATCTGTGAAATGAGGATAACACCTAAAGACAGAGGGAGGTGAAGATCAGAACGCATGCATCCCGAGCTCTTTCCAGTGCGGCAAGTTAGATTTTTGCCATTACATCTGAACAAAAGAAATACATCCAAACAAAAGAAATTAGAGACAGCAGTAAGACAGAATCCTTGAATCACGTTCTGATCCTCTCTATATTTTAGTTCTCCCAACTGCAAAAGTCAGGCATTTATTATGTAAATTCAGAGACTTGTTCAAATACAGCTAGATATGTAGCATAATTTTCCAGTTCTTAAAATTTCTCTAAATTAGGGAAAGCCTTCACACTTGAATTCTGGTGGAGTTAGCTGATACAAAAAATAGAAAACACAAATTACTTTCACATATGAATGTAACAGAAGAACAGATCCTGTCAATATTTTAACTGTTATACATGACAAACTAACAAGCTGCCAATAAATTAAATTTAAAACAGTTTGGCCTTGGCAAACTGTCCAATATCTACATTGGCACACGACTGAGAAGTAGTATTCTTGGGTCAGAAAGTTGTTCTTGGCAAAAGGACATGCATTTACAGGTAAAACGCAAGAAATCACAACAGTCTTGATGCTGCAAATGTGATTTGCTTCAGAATAACACAACAGCCATTGGTAGCAGAGTGTTGCCAAAGGCTAGAAACAGCAAAAAAAAAGGGGTTAGAAAGCCCTGTATCACACTTGCCAAAAAAAAAAAAAAGTGGGTATTGTGAGATTCATACACAGTGACTAAGACCTACCCAGCCTATTACTGAACAGTAACTAGGTACACCCACACAAAGGTCAGAAAAGCTGTCCAGCGCAGAGCTCACAGCACTTACAAGATCTGCATGCAAGTCACCTTGTTCAAATAGTTAGGAGTCTAAAAGCTTCTTCTAGCTGTAGAATCATCTGACACTGTTAGCTGGAAAGTTCTTTTTGCTATAACTATCACCAACTTCAAAAGTACTTTTTCCACTGGCTTAAGTACATCACCATCCTATATAACAACATCAAGGGCCTTTTGCAGAACAAAATTCTCCTCAGGGCTCTTCAGTATCATCTTCTTACTGTTCCTTTATAGTTGGCCAAATCAAAAGAGCAGCTCAAGACACCTGGGCCCCCTATAGACTGGTTTTGCTTGACATGTTATAATCACAGATTGAAAAAAAAACCTTTGTTCCCAAATTATTTTGTTTTTCTCTGTTGAGGGTCGAGGCTGGGCTGACCACCAACGCAATGGCAGACGCTCCCTGTCACCCCCTCTTCCTCCCCCACAGGAAGAGAATGGGTATAAAAGAGAGACAGAGAAACTTGTGAATTTGAAAATAAAACTAGAACTACTTTAATAATAATAATAATGATAAATTAAATATATACAACCATGTGCAAAACCCAGTACCGAACCCAAACACCCCTTGATGGTAACTATGTCACCACTGATACTGTGGCCATAGGCCTCAGCAGCAGGTGAGTCAGGCTCGGGGGCTGGATCCTGGTAGTGAAAGCAGGAACTTAGGGATCACCGAAGCGCAGGAGAAAAGGAGCCAAAAAAAGAATAACCTCACAAGGGAGAACAATCTTCAGAATACTCATCTGAATAATCCTCCCACAAGGGGGAACTGACACGCAGTTTATATATCGATTATATCATATATGGGATGGAACATTTAGTTGGTCAGTTTGGATCACCTGTCCAGTCTGCTCCTCCCTGAAGGTGTAGCCTTTACTCTGCACCCCCCAACATGAGACACAAGATTTAGTAGTGACCTTGCTCTGCATACCAATCCCTGGTAGTAAATCTAAACATTAGGCCTTATCACTGCTAGAAGCTGGCAGTGTCTATGAAAACATGCTGCTAGTTTGTTTCAGAAGGTGCAGTTTCTCAGAGGAGTTTTAACTAAAAAGTAAAATTGCTGAACAGAATTAGTTCTGTTCTAACCCAAACCAGGACATTCTCACATCGCAGAATCACAGAATGTTAGGAGTTGGAAGGGACCTCGAAAGATCATCTAGTCCAACCCCCCAAAAATGTTCCTAAGTAGCACAGTTCTAACTATAGGATGTCAGGGAACACAAATTCCCAATTCCTTTTTCTGGCTCTGCCATAGACTCATGCTGAGACTTCGGTAATACATGTCATCCTTCTGTGCTCCAGCCTACTCTATATGAAATCATAAGATACAAGTGTAAAGCACAGTAAGTTTCCTGACAGAAAGATGACAAATTATTCATTTACTTATTCACATACTTCACCATCTATTTTTAGATCAATTGCTCATTTCTCTGTCACCAGAAAAAAAGTTTTCATACCTGTGAACACTAGAAAGCTAAGTCACAACACAGGAATGAAACTGATTTGTTTGTCACAGACAATTGTTGCTATTTGACTATGTGATCTCTGTAATCCTCATAAGATGTGCATGTAGCAGTAAGGAAGAGGAGGCAAAGAGCCTCGAGATGCAGACTTATTTACCTGTAAGACTCGGAAATTGTCACATGTGTTTTCCCAAGAGAAACGGAAAGAAACATCTTTTGTATTTCAAAATGAGCACATTCGTAATTAACAGCGAAAGAAATAGGAGAGTATGGCAAACGCATTTTCAGAGTTTCAGACTTCGGCTTTCATTTGTTTGCCTTCTACAATACACCCAGCAGAGGGCTCCAGGACCCTAGTCTTGCTCCTTGCCCTGAAAAGCAGCAATGCTTCGAAGTTCCTGCAAAACTGAAATTGGAGATTTGGAATCTCCTTTGGCTGGACCAGAAACTCTGGGAGAGGTGTGTGCTTCCAGAGGAGCGTTCTGAAGTTGTTTAAATTTCTGTAAAGCTCTGAGATTGAGCACTCATTGCTGTTAAAAAAAAAAAAAGGTACTTTGTTCTCAAAATACACTTACTCTAAATTGCAAAAATGGGTCTCTGTAGAGGACTGAGGATAAATCACAATTAAAATGCAGTTGGTTCCTTGAGAATAAAAGCAATGGACAAAAATTAAAGCAATGAACTGATATCCTATGCTTAACAACAGGGAAAAGAAAATATTTTGAGCAGTCTCAAGGACAAATACGAACACGTGATAGGATTAACTAAAAAAAAGGGAAATAAAGCCAGAATATCAAGAAACACATCCTAGTAATGAGCTCCCTTCTTCAGACTAGGCCCCATCACTGGAGCCTTTCAAAACTAGAGCAGACAAAAACTGCAGAAGACCTATTATAGGGGATGTTCTTGCATTAAGCAGCGGACAAAAGCAGGTGGAAAGGATACCTTTCTTTCCACTAATATCAATTCAAAGGCAAAAGAGAATCACATGTAACAGTTAAAATTACCCCCATACAAATATCTTCCACCCACGTATTAAAATGCCACAGAACAAACTTACTTCAAGTACATTATACAACAAGGAGTTAGTAATAAGCTGGAGAAGGAACAATTTTCCTCTAGCTTGATTCAACACACTTGCATTATTCATCATGTTTGTGAAAGAATATGAATCCTATCAAATGTTTAGACAGTCTGTTAACCAACTAATGGAGAACAGTGTTTTCTGTGTTCATATAGGGAAACCCCGTGGAGTTTTTGTTGAGTTTTAGGTCAAAATCCTCAGAATTTTACTATAAATTGAGGAGCTATTAGATTCCCTATACTGATCACCTTTCATCACTGTAAATAGGGAGAAGAAAGGAAAAAAAAACCACAAACAAAAAAAAAACAAAAAAAAAAAAAAAGAAAAAAGAAAAAGGAATTGCCCTCAACATTATTTTGGGTAATATTTTTAGGTAAGGTGGGAAATGAAATATCAAATAGCAGCAAAGCATGCTAAAAAAAAAAAAAAAAAAAAGACAAATCAAAGTAGTTTTAGGAGAATTTTAGCATTTTAGCTTCCTTAAATTTTGTCAGACCCCTGCCTCAAAGCCCAATGTGGTTTTCTCTTGCCTTTAATCCCCCAGGACAGACTGCTCTGATCATCAGCCAGGTTGATGGTCAACTTGAAAACATTTATAGTAGAAAACAAAAATGGGGGCCCTCCCTGTGACTGTGCTGAAACCTGTGAATTACAAATAATAAGATTTGTAAGGATTTATACATTGTCTGAACTTAAGGCATCTGAGAACTCTCAACATTTCTCATGGGCCTCAAGGTTTCCAAGCAAGTCAAGGAAATAACAATTCTGTTGATTAATAAGGCACTGTGAACCACTTGTGGGAAAAACTGGTAGAACCTCACATGCTCTCACAACATAAATTAGTTTAGGAAGCTCTGGTCTAGTTCTGTCAAACATTGATGAAGGAACATAGGTCTGACAAGGTAACCAATTGTTTCTGTTAGCTTTAAATTGTTAATTTCTAGGGGCTTTACATGTGCTGCTCCATTTTCTTCAAAAATTCCCCCTCCATTTCACTGTGATGTAATACAATTCCCACCATATACCCACTGTAGAAGCAGCTTCATTTTTCAGGATATCCTTTATATAGTGACACAATAAATTGAAACCTATGCTAGAAATAGTAGGCTTGTCAGGGGATTTCCAAACTATTTTCCAAACTAAGGTAAAACCATACATCAGAAGACAGATAATGCAGCATAGTTGATTAGTTTCAGTTAATGTACAGATAAGTGCAGCAAAAAAGCCAAAAGCAAGAAGAATTCAGACACTGAATACTCCTACAATGAGGTATACTCATACAATGTCAAGGGAGGAATATGTAACATTTGAATGGCAATACACAATGAAAACAGACTCTGCTCTTAATGACACTGGAGTGAGTGTGGCATGAAGTTCCCTACCCAACTAGTGTTACTCTGAATTTTTCCTGGGACTGCCAAAACAAAAGCAGAATCAGGCTCATTTGTTTGGTATTTAGCAAGACATTACCAAGGAGCATGAGTTGAAGAATAACTATGCCTTGCTGCCTTAGGATTTTTATGAAGGAGATGCATCTGGCATCACAGAATCACCTCTCCAAAGCAACTCCACGAAGCACCTACTGTCAGAACCAAGAAAATCAACAAGCAACTCACCTGGCTCGGGAATGGGGACTGCAACCAGTAAGCAGGGCAAAAGCTGTGGCCCTGTCCTACAGTACAGTTCTGCTGCGACTTCTATGAGCCTGAGGCCACCTAGTATAAAGCAGTCCTCCAAATTGCCAGAATAAAGGAATAAGCAGCCGCTTGTCAAGCATGGGGTGAAGCTGGGAGGTTCTAGCAAAAGAGGAAGTGGATCCAGGAGACTTTGCATGCAGCTCCTAGATTTGCAGACAGCAGCTTGGGGATCATCCTCCAGATGCTGCTTCCAGCTTACAAGAAGCTAGGGAGAAGCACCCCGAAGAGCAGTGCGGCTTTGCCACACCACTTGAAAACGTGCTATTTTCACCAGGGAACACAGTTCTTGCACTTGGCAGGGAGAAGAATATCAGGTAGTCTTTACAAGGGTGACTCCACAAAGCGCCACCGTGCTCCTGGGTCTCACAAAGACACTTTTGTCCCACCAAGGCCTGGACACACTCGAGGCTGCTAACCCTGTGCCTCGTTTTTTTCCCTTTCTGCCTTCGCTCCAGACGCTACTCTGTGCCCCGTTTGCCTCGGGGCCTTACCCCAGACACTGGCAGGGGCTCTCCTGGGCACACTGACACTCCGGAGCGAACCAGGCCAGCTCGCCACGTCTGCGCGGCGCTAAGGAAAAGGCGCGACGCTGAGGAAAAGTCGCCTCGCCGCTCCTGCCCACAACCAAGATGGCGTCTCCGGGAGCGCGCCAGTACAAAGCCACTCTACCCTCCCGCTCCCCTCTCTATGACTGGTGGCGGGCGCAGCCACGTGACGCTTTCAACCGCGCCGCGCGGGACGTGCGCCGGGAGGGAACGAGGCCGTGGCGGGCGATCAGGTGACTCCTGTCCCTACCCTTGCTGTCGCTGCCGGCGTGTGCCCAGGCCATTCCTCCGTCTCCGGAGGCAGAGGCCGGGCGGAGGGCCGGTACCCGGGGGCTACTGCCGGCGGACTGCGAGGAGACAGCCTGCAGCCCCCTCACCGCCGCGGCCGGTGTCCCCGCCGCCCCTCGGGGAGCGCGGGAGCCTAAAAGATCCGGGCATTTGGCTTAATGCCGGGGTCCGTCAGGCGGGGGCGCGCTGGCAGGTGCGGGGAGTGGGGGCCGGTGTCTAGGCGCTGGGCCGTGGAGCCTGGTAGCCGGCTGCGGCATGCGGAACGGCGCTAGTCAAGTGGCGGAGACTCAGCAGAGCGAGAGGCGCGGATTGGGGCGGGGTGGAGTCAGTTTGCTCACGGGTTGTTTCGGGGCTCTGTTATCATATTGTCAAGCGTCCCTGACGTAATTCTTGTCCACTCGTGATAGGGAACAGACACAGCGAAAATAAGTTGTGCCCCGAAGCTGCTCAGCCGATAGTTAGATGCGATGTTATAGCTCAAGGCAGACACCAGCCCTTTGCCCAACGCGGGGATTTGTGGCGCCAAGGCCGAGGCAGAAGCAGCAGCAGGTGAACCCAGCACTTGCATTCTGATGTGTGTCTTTAAAGCCACCAGAAACAAGTTCTGTTTCACAATGGGGATGAGGCCAGCAGTGCTTTTAGAACATGTTGGTGTTCAGAGACGACTGCAGGCTTTGCTACAAAAATTGTAATTGTTGAAAAACATCCCAATATGGCAGTGGATTTAAAGGCTCCCAAGTACACTATTCCTATGTCCAAGTTACCCTTTAACATAGTGTGGTTTATTCCAAAGGATAAAGCTGTACCCATTGCATTAGGGGAAGCAGTCACAAGTGTCAGAAAGCAAAAAGACAGTGATATACAGTGAACTGTTCAGCTGTACTTCTGCTCCAGCTAATTCAGCTTTCCTTTCCCATAAAGGACCCCCTCATTCATGGCTTGGGCCAAGCAGGCATAGGATGGACTGCCAGCTCTTCTGCAGGCACTGAAGTGACTCTGTAAACACTAGCTGTGAGCCAGGGTCCTTGCACGGCAATACTTCTGGTCAGGTAAGGGCTCTGTGTCAGCAGAGCACCATGCAAGTTGAGACATCCGCTGTAGATCTAGGGGGAGAGGAAGTCTTGCCACTGGTGTTGCCATCTTGTATTACTGTAATTTAGTGGAACTAAGTTATTAACAAAAGCCTTATTTTAATGTTAGAGCATTAAGCATTTATAATTTTGTTAACGTGCACAAATGACCTCAGCCTTCTTTCCCATGGCAAGCAGACTGTGAAAGTCCTTTCAGGGACTCCTTTTGCAAGTGAAACAAAAAATGAGAGCACTGAAATTGTGTCTGTAAGGTGTTACTCAGCCTGGAAAGTTTTGTTTTAAGCCAGAAAAATTTCAGGAGGAAAAATAGTTCAGTGGAATATAGCCACAGCTTGCTTTCTGTCCTGCAGGGGGCAGTGGCTTTTGAGAGATTTCCTCTGAGGCTGTAAGTCATAGGCTACACTGAGAGCTCCTTATACCCCGGGGATCCGCACTTCCCAAGCTGCATGAGACATGCTCTGTGCTCTCCTATAGCAAGCTTTCAGAGAGCATAGGGAACCATCCCTGTCCCATTACTTATTCACTTAAGAATAATTACTGAAACTTTGGCTAAAAGAACCTTCTCAAGATGTTTTAGTCAATCCCTCAGCCAGATCCGATTTACATAAATTTTCTCGCCTGTTCTGAGAAACATCCAAAGTGTACAACACCCATCCCTTCCTCTTTTAGACTCCTCAAATCATTTGTAGGCAAATTTGTTATCTCATGAAAGTTGATATACATGCAAATAGCAGTTCCTCTCAGAAGCATCTTCCTAAATTGCTTTCCTCAAGTCTATCTTGTTAATATAAAGTCAAGGCACAATCAGTCATTCCCATCCCATCCCATTGCCCATTTGAGAGTTACTACTGAAATTTAAGTTGAAAGAGCCTTGGAAATGATCCAGCTGTATGCAAAGATTTCTGATTTTCACCTTTTATTTTTTTTTAAAGGAAGACAGGTAGATATGAATTATACAAAAAGAAGCCAACTTTTTTTGAACATGGCAAAAGTAGATGCTTCAGACACCCCAAACAACGGTACTTTTAGAGTGGTATAACTTCTGCAATTATTTTAAACAAACAAATTTGACATTACATGTTAGGAATTAAAATGCAAGGGTGACGGAGATTACTAGGTTCTCAAGACTGACAGCAGGGTGGCAAACTGTTGAGCTGCTGGCCGAAGTATCTAGTACAGGAAATTAATATTTTTCACATCCCCATTTTGAAAGCTGATAACACTTTCCTCTGCCTGAGATGAGGAAAAATCTATGCCATGCAATACTGTGTGGATCCAGTAAGTACTTCTGATATTTCAACCTGAGCCTGTCTTAGTGAGATGACATACAGCACTCCACGGCTCACTCTTTAGTAATAAAGCTCAGTGTTTAAGTGGTAGGGATTGCCAAGTGTTGAGGGCCTCTTGTTCCAACAGTGCAATACTGTAAGGCTCTAGCTGAGGGCAGAGCAATAGGAATACCATTTCTTGACTGTGTTTTAAAATCAGATTCTGTGCAACATATTAAGCAGAGCCCACATTATCATGAGAAGAAATGCAGAAGGACTTTCATAGCTATGTGTTAATCAGCTAGCAGCTATTGAAATGATCTTAAAGAACACATTGCAATGATGACTGGAAGTTGAAACTGATCATAACACCTTTTCAGAAAAATTGAGCTCTCAGGAGAGTGATTTCTGCTGCCTTTGGGTTTAGATGATTCTGTGCACTATCAATCACTCCTCCACAAAACTGCACATATGATAAGCCCTTCTAGTAAATCTCCCACTCAACTATTGCAGGTCACCACTAGAAAAAAAATGTGGCATTTGAAGGTATAATGTATTAAGTGTTTTGGTGTCTTGAGTTAGCAATTCTAAACTTGGCTGTATGGGGAGGAATATGCAACAATGTTAGTTTATTACTTGAAAAATCCATTTTAAAATGTGTGTACATAGGTTTTAATCAGCTCTCTCTGTTTCAATAAAATACCTACCAAATCTGAAAGGCTGAAGGACCTTCAAGAGTTGTCTTCCACAGGCCTCATTCAGCCAAGACCATTGTGTACTACAGATCCCCCAGATGATAAGTTTTGTAAGGACTGTTTACCAGGCAATAAAAATCTCTCCCCCATGGCAATAAATGATCAATTGCAAGTGCATTTATCTCTTTGGTACTTCTGGTTTTATATGTGTGGAGATGGGTTCTTCAGGTGAAAGAGCAGTGGCTGACCCTTGAAGAAATACTTCATCACCTAGCTGCTTTCTTGTCCTTCACTGTAAGACTGTGCTTTTGTTCATTTTAACGTGTTTCCTTTCTTCAAAGGCAAGCTAAAAGTGGCAGCTTGCCTTCTCTGGATGTAAACCTTAAATCCAAGTGTGGTAGTGGATTGATATGTCAAAGATGCCAAAGCAAATTTGTACCCAGTAGTTAAAATCTGCCTTCTTTTCTCTCATAGACACAAGAAAATGGCTTTTTTTTTTTTCAGATACAGCATGGTAATTCCACAGGAAAATACCTGAATATTTTCAAACTCTTCACACTAGCATTTCTCATGGTTGTCAGAGGTTGGGGAATGAATTCAAGACTAGTTAGTGACTGGCCATAGCCACAGTGCTCCTGTTGCTGAATTATTTTTTATGTGTTTCTCTTGTCCAACCTGAAACTTGCTTGCAAGTGTCTTTGATTAAGGAGAGGAGTGACTTTGGCTGTTTTATTGATCAGAATAAATTACCAGCAGTTAATTTATGGAGCTCACAAAAGTGCCTTTGACATGGTAAATTGTGCTCTATTGCTCAGGTAATTGGGTTGTCAGGAAATGTTATTGGTTGCTATACAGTTATCTCTTATACAGTATTGGCCTGTGTCATGAAAATGGACAAAATCTTTTAGGCTTCCAGTTCCCAGGATGTCATGAAGACTGAGGAAGAAGGAAACAAGCATTCTCCTTGATAGTAGTGGCTGTAGTAAGAATATTTTGAGTTTTATATGTTGATTTCCATCCCTGTTTTCTCTAGAAAAGAAAATTACTTTTGTACTTGCAAGTTCAGGGGGCTTGATAGTTGCCAGCATTCATAGATTCAGCTTAAAATGGGGGGAAGACATGCTCCTTAGGACAGTATTCTTGCCAAGAACAAGATTCAGAATCTTAAAATTGGCTCTTTTTTGCCTGAGAAAGGTAGAATAAAGCTCACCTGGGAGTTTTTCTGGGTATGTCATAAAGATGATGTTTGTTTAGCCCATACCCAGGGCTAAATTATAGCAGTTGCTCTCTCGCCAGAGGGCCCCAGCAGAGATGGTGGTTCAGAAAAAGGAGAGGAGACCTGTGGGTTGAAATGAAAATGGGCTTAACAAACGAGCAAAACTAATGTTAATCCCAGTGCCAGTAAAAAGCACACAAAGTTATACTTAGCCCAGTGAACATGTAGCAGTCAGAATAAACAGGAAGACAGTCCATAGGAGTAGAATAATGAGTGAGCCCCACCAGAGATAGAATAAGGAAGACTAAGAGCCCCTGTCCCTCATAAATTTCTTCCTATATAATAAGCAGTCTTTTATGGTATAGGATACACCTGTGAGACAGCTTCAGTCAGCTGCCTTGGCTTTTGTCTCTCCCAGCTTAAGCTGCTAGCTGCCTCAAAACTGCTAATGGCCTGCATACCATGGGTGGCTTATGGTTCTATCCCAGTGAAAGCAGGAGAGATGACAAAGATAAACCTGATTCTGTTATATCACTAGAGAACACACAAAGCACACAGAAACAACAAATGGGCAGCTTTACAGCCACCTTCCACACTTGCAGGCCATGACATCTGCAAAAGTGAAAAAAATACAAACAAAGAATTCTTGAGAGGCTGAAAAATAAAAGCATTGCAGGAGTTCACTTTAGGTGTTTGTGTGAATTTCTCTTAGCTGAAAAAGTTGAGAGTCTTGTTTTCCTCTAATGCTGTGAAATGGTGATTTTCTATTTGAAATTACAGGAGGCAAGAAAATTTTTAGCCTAAGACAGAAACAGCAAACAATCCCTTCTGATGATGCCTTCCTCTTGCTGTTTCTGCAAATAGAATCATAGAATTGTCAGAGTTGGAAGGGACCTTAAAGATCATCTAGTTCCAACCCCACTACCTGGCAGGGACATCTTCCACTAGATCAGGTTGCCCAGATCCCCATCCAGCCTTGACTTTAAAGTTTCTAGGGATGGGGCTTTCACAGCCTCTCTAGGCAACCTGTTCCAGTGTCTCACCACCTTCGTGGTGAAGAACTTCCTCCTAATATGTAATCTAAATCTACCCTCCTCTAGTTTTCATCCATTTCCCCTGTTTTTATCATTACCTGACCTCCTAAAAAGTCCCTCACCGGCTTTCTTGTAGGCCCCTTCAGATACTGGAAGACCACAATAAGGTCTCCTCGGAGCCTTCTCTTCTCCAGACTGAACAACCCCAACTCTCTCAGTCTGTCCTTGTAGGAGAGGTGCTCCAGTCCTCTCATCATTCTCGTGGCCCTTCTCTGGGCTCGCTCCAGCACTTCCATATCCCTCCTGTAATAGGGGCTCCTGAACTGGATGCAATATTCCAGGTGGGGTCTTACAAGAGCAGAGTAGAGGGGGAGAATCACCTTCCTTGACCTGCTGGTCACACTCTTCTTGATGCAGCCCAGGATACGGTTGGCCCTCTGGGCTGCAAGCACACTTAGTACTAATACAGACCAGAAGGCCTCCCACTCCCTTGGGTAGAATTGGCATGCTCAGCTTGCTCCCTGAAATGCCTGTATACCAATGCACGCAGCATGGGGAATAAACAGGAGGAGTTAGAAATCCATGTGCGGTCAAGGGGTTATGATCTGATGGCAATTACAGAGACATGGTGGGACAGCTCTCATGACTGGAATGTGGTCATGGATGGCTGTGTCCTTTTCAGGAAAGACAGATCTACAGGGCGTGGTGGGGGAGTTGCTCTTTACGTGAGAAAGCGACTGGAGTGTATTGAGTTCTGTCCAGGGGTGAATGAGGGGAG